>VWZG01000575.1:3622-15175 GCA_013396735.1 Grallaria varia
GCAGGTGCTGGAAGCTTTCCACGTCACCCTATCCCTCAGAAAATACAGAAAAAACAAATCATTTTGATCAAATCCATGTTACTTACTAATTCTAGTGGATTTGAACTCCATCTTCTCCCCTCACCAATGAATCTTGAGTACCAATATAACATCTCCAATAAATAATAATAATAAAAATAATAGTAATAATAATAATAAATCTTCCAATTATAAAACACTACAGACAGTAGTAAAACATGGAANAAAAATAGTACAACAGTTAAATTTCTGCAATCGGTGTGCTGTATTTCGATATTCTTGTATTTGGAAATATTTCATTATTTCTAGAAAATAGGTCCCAGAACACTAAAGCACACAATCAGCTTTGACTGTTTCTCTAGTCATTTGCTTCAGCTGTTCCCTTTCCTGGCTGCAAGTTCCTCTGACTACATAAGACAGACTATAAGTGAGATCCAGAGGTCAACCAGATTTAGTGGGAGCATGAGTTTTCCCCATAAACAAATGACCAGGATGCCTAGTATTTTTGCATCATTCAGAAACAACAGAATTAAGATTAGGTGAAGAAAGAAGTGACTGTTTTTAACCGTAGTTTAGATTTCATTTTATCTAATCTATAGGGGTAGGATGAAGGAGTGGTAGGCATTTCATTCAAGCGTTTGCCTTTCATTTTGAGGCAAGTGGGTGAATAAAAGTATGACTTGAATACAAATGGACTGCTGCTTTTCAGGACTGGTTAACCTAAAGGCAACTCCAAATGAAGGTCTAGATTTCTTGAAGGCATTGCCAAAAGCCTGATGTAAAGCTCACAGATCTTAAAGATGTTTGTCACCTTATAACATTTGATCCACACAATTAATAATGAATTTTTATCAGCACTTCTGAATACCCAGAAATACAGTATGTAACTAATCTCACATTTAACTTTTACTAACTTGTTTGCCCAGGCTAATAAAATCAAAAATTGTAAAGCAGACTCAGCATGCCAGGACAGCAGCAAGCCAAATAGGTTTGCAGTTTTCATTTTCACTTATAGTGAGTGCAACAGGAAAGTTATTCCAGAATTTAACAGTGTCACTGAGGTTTGGATGAAACTCTGCCAAGCTTCAGGTTATACAAATAAAGAATAATTTGGGTACAGTTTAGAAAATGAACTGACTAAAGAGGATGTTGTTTACTAAAAGCCTCAATAATTTCAATCTTTAATACTCTCTTCACTATTGGTAGAAATAGAACTACATAAATCTACATTTAAGGAAACTGGCTGTTTGCTGAATATCTAATGGTTCATTCAAATCCTGGCCTGTTGCATTTTTCATGTTAAACTATAATTACCCTCTTTCAGCGGTTCAGTTTCAATGATTTCTAGGTAACATTAGAATCAATCTAAAGCAGATACATTTAAAACAGCTGCAGCTCCTTTTGGAGCTGTACAATTATTGAGACCATATGACCATTTTGCTGGTGGTGCTTCCCCTTTTGTTCTCCCCTCTTGACAAAGTAATTTGTCTTTAAATGTGCTAACACCCTTCAGAGCTGGCCTGAAAACTGGTGTATTTTTATCCCCTGAGATGCTAAAAACATCACAAATAATCAAAAGTCAAGGGAAAAGAGGGCAGGTGTTCCACAGGTAAAACCTTCACAAAGTTCTCCATCCATACCGCTTTTTCTTCATTAATATCAAAATTACGGCACAGTTTGAAAATAAACAATAGAAATTGTCGTGTGTCACACGTTTGCTGTTACACTTCCCCCCTTTAGTGCTGGAGCATTGCCTGTTGCTTGGAATCACAGAGAAAGTCCTTATCTGTCAGAATCACCAAATCTAAAAATTCAGATTTGATTGTTTAATCTGACCTTGAAGGATTTGCCAATAAGGCTATACAAGTAATATGCAGAAATTAAATCCACTTAACTCCACAACTAAGCTTGATATGACCACACAGCCTAAAATTATTTACTTAACTCATACAAGTTTGGGTGGGAAAACAGCTTTGTGGATGTCAGGGATCTGAAAGTGTGGGTTTTCTCAGGTCATCAGTACAGAAGGACAGAGTTAACACAGAGTGTAGCTCTGCATGTCCTTTTCTAAATAGTCTAGATTTAATTTTGAAGTCCCTTTTGCCAGTAGTTTGACTACATATTAAGCCTAATATACGTCTCCTGGTTTTGGCTGGGAAAGAGTTAATTTTCTTAGTAGCAGATACAACGCAGTGCTTTGGATTTAGTATGAGAATGATGTTGAGAACACACTTATCTTTTAGTTGTTGCTGAGTAATGCTAAAAAATAGTGCTTAAAATACTTTTTAAAATGCTCTAAAGCAAGGACTTCTCAGTTTCCCACGTTCTGCCAGTGAGGGACTACACGAGACACTGGGAGGGAGCACAGCCAGGGCAGCTGACCCAATCTGGCCAAAGGGATATTCCATACCACAGAATGTCTTGCTGTGCATCCTTCATCCCCTCTCCTCATGCACACTCTACAGTCTCAGGAGCCACTGAGAGACCTTGTCTGAACTAGCTGAGCAATGAAGTGCCCTTTTACCAGACCAGCTGGGCAGTGGAGCATCCCTGACTGTGCCAGGTGCTGCTGTGCAATACAGGTGGAAACAACCCTGACCATCACGGGAACATCAGCTGCCTGACCAAGGTGAGGAATAATGAATAACCTGTCATTCCCTGACAGCCTTGGGGCATTCCCTACCTGATGCTTTGACAATGAACAGACCTGTTTCCCAAGCAGAACAGCATCATTGTTTCCAGTAGTTCCTGACTTGGGTATGTGGTCAGGATGGAGACCTCATGACCACTGAAGTTAATCATCTTGCGACCTTATTAAGAGCAGTCCTGAAGGAGCCCCTCTGAGCTCTCCTGGACTGCAACCAGCTGTACCAGCACCTCCCCCTGAGTGGGATGCCTCTCAGAACCTGTGAACCCTCAAGCCTGAGATACACAAAAGACCTTCTCTGACAGTGAGGTGTAGGCTGATACCCTTGTCATGCACACATATTCCTTGAATAGTAACCCATGTCTGTTGAGAAACACTAAGGGATTTGACATGAGCATTCACTGATCCCGACAGGAATTTTTGACAGGTGCCTTTTCATATATCCATCTATACATCTCTTTGCCTATGAATGGACTGTGGTATGAATGTTCCTATCATGAATCTATAATTAAGTAATTGTTGTAATTGAAGCAAATCCTATTGATTCACTCCTTTAAATGTTAAATTAGTCAATGATCAAGTGCTGCTAAACCCTTTTGCACCCTTATCTGTTCGCATCCATATCCTTTGCACCCTTACCCTCTTGCATCCCTGGTCCTCATGTAAATCATTCAGAATTGACTCAAATTCAATTTTCTTATATGTGTTTCCTCTGTATAGTAAGCAATGGAGTGAACCTTGCCATTGAACTCTGTAAAAGACGCATTCATCGATTACTATTAAAGCCTGCTTTTTGCCAATACCTTTGATGGTGATTCTTTGAGCAGTCTAACCACTCATTCATGACACATGCTCAGTATATAAAATGGGGAAAGCTGGCCAGGAGCCACCAGTTTCTGTATGGAGATGGGCTGGGCATCGGTTCGGGCATGGTGAGCCACTGTATTGTGCATTGCTTGTTTCTCTTGACTATTATTCCTCTCTTTATCTCCTTCATATTATTATATTTTGCTCTATTTCAATTATTAAGGTGTTGTAACTTCAATCTACTAGTTTTACGTTTTTTTCCGTGACTCTCCTCCCCGTCCCACTGGGGCAGCGGAGTGAGCAAGTGGCTGCATGGTACTTCGTTGCTGGCTGGAAATAAACCACAAGATAGATACACACACACACGTGTATAATAGAGGAACAAGAAATTTACTTGAAGAAGGATTGTAGACTAAGACCAGCCATCCAAAATCTACAACAGGAAAAAGCTCAGATCTTCTAAAATTAGCAGGGGAAACATATACACAACTGTTAATAAATAATAGTTTATAAAAATTTTAAAAATACTTGCATCTTTCTGACATAAAGTCTAGCTTAGGAAGCTTTTAATGACATACAGAAGAGATTTTGGCTTGTGACAATGGCTCAGTAGTGCAGTCAAACATCTTACATCTGCCCTGGAATGGTTCTCTCTGGAATGACAGTACAGCACCAAGCCAGCAAACCCAGCGAAGTTTGCTATTCAAGAGTTTTCTGATATGGGGAGGAGGAATATAGAAAGGAATAAAACAAAGAAACAAAACAAAACAGAAGCAAGGATAAAAAAGAAAGATGTGGAGAGAAAAAAAAGAAAAAGGCAGAATAGTGGAGAACTGCTTGTTTTATTTTTCAGTTGTCATGAAAAAAATGCCATATGCCTCCTGCTGTTAGGATGCAGGGTCTTTCATGAAGGAGTCTTCTGTGCTGTGGTCTTGCCAGCATAGTTGCAACATAAAAAATGCATTTCTCAATTTTTCTTCTGGGAAAAGTGACCTGGCAGCAGCATCTTTCATTTTATACACAGACCATTCTTTTAATCCCTGGTCGGATGCCTCTCCCAGTGCTTTCATAGACATGCTTCAATTCATATTTCGTTCATGCCAAATATAGTATTTCTTACAAACCTCTACAGACAGAGTTAAGGATGTGGTCAGACATTCAGCAAAGAGTGACCCCAAAAATATTTTGCAGGTTGACAAAAGTGGCCAGTGGGTAACACACACGTAGGCAATTCACAGACTCTGCAAGTGCAGTCCCACAACTCATGGCTACCTCAGCTCGTGCCAGGAATGAAGGTGGATAAGATCGGTAGTATATATGCCCAAGCAGACTACTTTGCACAGAGTAAAACTCTCACAGAGAAATCTGCCTTCGGCTAGGAAGGAGTATTTGTAGCTCCCAAAGCAACAACAAACTGCCACAGTCAGTACAAAGAGAGCACCAGAGTGGAAGCAGGCTGAAAGAGGCTAGAATAAAGGGAGGAGGAAGTGTCTATTCCTCTTGAATGCAAAAAGGAGGATGGTATAATCAAGCACACGAGCATCTGGCAGACGCAAATCAGAAGCCAGAAAATAGCCTCTCCCAGAGGAATGCGAGACAGAACCAGGTAACTGAATCAACACAGGACAAAGCAATAAACAATGGCTGTTTAGGGAGAGATTTTAAACACTAAACCTACACATTTGTTAATTAAGACCATGTATTGGTTTGCATGACAAGATTTTGGTAGCAGCAAGGCTACAAGGGTGGCTTCTGTGCGAAGTTTCTAAAAGCTTCCCTTGTGTCACATAAAGTCAATTCCAGCCAGCTGGATGATGGACCCACCACTGACCACTTTTGCTGACGGGCTCAGCCTTGGCATCTCCTTCTGGATAATGTATTTAGGAAGTGAGGGGGAAAAAAAGCCTGTGCAACATCAACTGCAGCTGGAGAGAGGAGTGAGAACACATGAGAAAACAGACCTGCAGACACCAAGGTCAATAAAGGAGAGGGAGGAGGTGCCTCAAGCACCAGAGCAGAGATTCCTGTGATGAAGACCATGGTGAGGTAGTCTGTGCATCCAGCCAGAGTCAAGCCACCACCATTCAAAGAGGCAGGCTTGCAGGAGTTTTTTTTAAGAGTGAGAGCAAAAAAGCCACCTAATATTTTGGTTGGTTGTGGTGATTTTTCATGGATTATCTCAGCGTTGTTTCTGCACACCTAAACTTAGTGTCACTTTTTTTCAAAACCATATTTAGCATTTCCTAATTTGACAAATTCACCTGACAGCCCTAAGCTTTTTATTTATTTGAAAAAAAAAATCAACTAAACAAACCACACAAAACCACCAAAAAAAATCTCCCCAGAAAATCCACAAAACAAAACATGCAAAGACAGAATTACAAAAATATGACTGGAAATAATGATATATTTTTAAGCATCATTCTTCACTCTGCATCAAGAAGTACAGATAAATTTGGATTAAAGAAAAATAGAGACTAGAAAACAAAGGGCCAAAGAAGGAACTTAAAGAAAAGCTAACTCATTTGCAATGTCTTCCTTTTATACTAAAATGTGGACTTTCTTGACTCCTCTTCTGAAAAGCAGTTGCACACACTGATAATTACTTTGTCATTTTAATTATCTCTGGCAAAATCCCACATTCATTAAGTAACCTTCAGCAATAAACTTGACAAATCATTTTTTCAGCAAGCTATCTACATAAAACCCATGAAGAACTGTGATAGGCAACTCATCTGATTTTGCACAGCGCATTTTCTTTCCTCCTATGTATTTGATTAATGTGCTGCTTCTGCCTGATTTCTCTCTGCAGCATGCTTTCTCCTGGATTCCCTATCATCTAGTTTACTTAATATCATTGGGATATTTCCTCCAGCTCTCCAGGAATGCCATAATTGTAGGAAGAATATTAACTTGTCACCACCAGTCATAATATTTTATGCAGCAGGCATCACTATCTTGGCTCAAGTACAAGGCAACCTCAGATTTAACGAAATCCTCACTTTTAGACAGAGAGAAAAGCAGCAACATGGTGTGTTAGAAAATATTAATTTCTTTAACCATGGAACAATATAACTCCCCATTGCCTGCCCCTTGAATCCCCACCTGGATACAGTCCACCTCTGGAGAAGCCCCTCTGCTCAGCAGCTACATGGACAAACCTATCACAGACAATCTCAGTGGGAAGCAAAACAGTAGCAAACCCTCACCACTCAATTTAAAACAAACAAACAAAACACAGTAAAACACCAAATAGTCGAGACAGACTTTCAACCTCCTTCTCCAAAGTGGCCTGAACACAATACCCCCTCAAAACAGGACTGAGTGACCACACACTACCCTCTTCCCCAGTTTTAACCCACTCACCAGGCTTTGTCTGGATGCACCACTAATGATCCAAGGGAGTTTGAAATCCTCAGCCTTGGACCACACCTCACTGCTCTGTGCTGGCCTCTGCTCTCCCTGCAGCCCATTGACCAAAAGACCTTACCGGGAGTCATCCTCACCACCTGACCTCACCTCTGCCATCACAGCTGCCAGAGCAGAGGCTGCTCAGGTCTCAGCCACACCTTGCTGCAGGTCACACGCCCACCATGTTTCACCAGAAGACTTGAGTCGACCCTTTCAATCTGAAAGCACTGCATTTTTTGAATTAGGCTGTTTTCCAGATGCGCCCTGACTCCTTAAGCTACTACCCAAGGATGTCTCCCAGGCTGGAAGCTCTGCCTGTTAATCTCTGCCCCCGGAGCTGGTTAACTCTCCATCATCTTGCTTTACATGGGCAGTGCATCAGCAATAGGGCTGAGCTGTGCGGGACTAAGTACCTCGCACTTGAACTGCGGGGTTTCCATTTCCTCGGCTCCCTCATTTGTCATCCTCCGCTTCAATTTCAAGTAGGAGGAGTAAAAGTCCCACCTCAATAGCCTGACCTGTTGCTCCATGGTTCAGCTTCTCTCCAGGGTTTCATGAACTCTTTTGCTCCAGACAATGAAATTCAATTTCCAAAGCAGCTACAGGGTAAGAGCTATTGTGTAAAAAGGGGCAGGGGCAAAACCCACTTCAGTCTTCTTTGACTGCACTGAGTACAAGGTCCTGCTAAGTGCTTTGGGGGCAGGGGGAAACCTCAGTAACAGATTAGATCAAGGACGGTGAAAAAGAATGTCCAAGCATTCTCAGATACATCTTGGACAAAATGCTTCCCTCTATTTTTACCATTTCTACTGTTTAAACCAGGTCTAGACATGAGGATTCAATGGGGAGCTGAATGAAACAACTTAGAAAACCCAGATGGCAGAAGAGAGCTGAGTTGCTGTTCAGCCCCACCCCCCCCCCACCACATCCCCTCCATCATTAACAGAGTCATGTCCAGAGTAGCTAATTGTGGTCCCTCCCTGATGATCCAAGAAATTTTCTTGGCTGCTTTGTTGCTCTAAGGCCTCAATAATATGTGCAGGCTTCCGGGTCCCTATCTGGGGACCAAATGCTGGGAAATTAGGTTCTGTATTTACTATTTTTAGGTACATAAATTCTTCATTGGACCTAAATCTCAGAGCTATACTGAATGAAAGCATCAATTATTAAGTCTCACTTCAGTAATTAGTCTTTCATGTTAGCTGAAAAGCTTAGCATTCCCTCATTTGATCAGAGGTCTCTCTCTGTCATTTCAGATATATTTATGTCGAGCTTCATCTTTTAAACTTGAGGACTTGTGAATTTGAAGAAAAATGTTCTGTAATAAAATAAAAGTGAGGGTGAGAATTTATTCTAATGCATGCTAATTAACTCTGCATTTTATTCCACAAAAAAACCCCAAACCCAGCAGCTGATTGGTGCTTTTACATATTGTGAGAATTCAGCTGCATAGAGGTCACTCAAAAATGGGCCACGACTAAGTGGATCAGTCCCACCACATGATATTCCAGCCTCATCTCTTGTGCTCTTGTCATCTGCATGTGATTTATGAAGCAAAATTTAGCCATACTGTGCCTTTCCTTTCTGAATCTTAGATACATAAAGATTGCCTTAGAAATTGGTTTTTTCAGGGTGGGTGGTTTTTTGGTTTTGGTTTTTCGGGGCATTTTTTTGTTTTTTTGGGGGTTGGTTTGTTTGGTTTTTGGGTTTTTTTTGTTTGTTTGTTTTTAAGACAAGTGATACCATGACTTTTTTTTCCCTCTTGGCTTGAAGTTTTTGACAAGATCTTCAGACAACCTGAGGAATGACATTGTAGAAGAACAAAGCTGAAGCTGAGTTCCTCCCCTTCATTCACTTCCTTTTCCTAGCTTCATTTATTTCAAAAAAAATAATAAAAAAACCTAGTTGGAACCTCATCTGTCAGCCTATCTGTCCTCCTACATATGGAATAAACCAAGAGTGACAAAGATAGGACAGGCACTCCTTACGTGAAAAAAGCATCTTTAGAAGATTTGGCTGCTCTGCAAAATGGAGAACCTCAAAAGGACTGTTGAGGCAGCTCTTCCTTCATCTCCATGCAGCTCAGGGCACACGCTGTCGCTTGTTCAGAAATTTGCCAGTTGAACTGGCAAGATACTGAACACCATGAAAATCTCCCAAAAGCTCAGATGATTTGAGGGTGTGACTGTTCTGCTTCCAGCTTGAATCCATGTTCGCCACCACAATACAAAGGGCACATCTTTTCAGTGAAGAGCCAGCAGAAAAGCACTGAGAGAAACAGAGGTTGCCCAGCCTAAGACAGCTGTAACAGCTTTAGTTCAATGCACCTCATCACCACAGGGACCAGCTATGATATCCACCACAGCTTTTTGCCCTTCTGGCACTCAGCTACATGGACAGGGAGCTGAAGTGGCTGCAGAACCCAACGGACCTGAAAGTGACTTGATTTTGTAGATTTGAGTGCCAAGCTGAATGAACATTCAGGCATATTAGCCATGTCATTACACTTAATTGCACTTGTGCTAAGCTCCCACTCACTGCATAAATTGTACTTTTGCAAATACTAAGACCTGGCGTTGATTTAGAGCAAACCCTTTCCAGCAATGTCCTTGCTCTCCCACTTTTTTCTGAAGACAATGTCCCTGTGGGTGTTATTGGAGCAGAAGCAGTTATGATATTTATATGCGAGGTTCAACCACACAAGCAAATGAGAAGAAACTGCAAGAAAAGATTTTTATTGTTGCCCCTATTCAGAAACAACACAATAGCATATTTTCAAGAACAGGATCAAAGAAAATGGTTGGAAAGACACTTTAATAGCAAAAGTCATGCAAATTTTGGAACCCTAGAGAAGCACACAGCATTGAAATTGTCTCCACAACCACTGTGTTCCTCTTTTCTTGCCCAATCCTTCAGTTCTTTTGGGTAGAAACTACTCTGTTCTGCCCTTCTCCAGGAAGAGATTGGCGGGCAGAGTTAAAGAGGCACAGAGATGAGACTATGGCGTCATATTCTGCCCAGATGGAAGGACATCCTTTTAAATAACTCTGCTTCCTATGAGAAGGCAATTACGTTACCTCTAGTGACCATTTATTTGACATAAACAGGACTCTGCCTCCTGGGCTTTTGATTCTTGGAAGCAGCACTCAAAGCAAAGCTCTCCTTTTATATTTTCTCTTGTATATTTTTTCTTTCATGCACCTGCCAATGGACCCAGATTTTTCACCTCTGAAGCACTCCACCAATCTGGCTATCTCATTTATCAAAGCAGCATCATGACTGCTGTTTTACTGAATTTTGGCAACATAGCTTTTAATAAATTAGTAATTCTGTCATCTCCCTTGAAAGGGAATTTGGAGGTAACCATTGCTCCAGCCTGAAGTATAGGTCCACAGTCTATTCCCCTTTCATGCACTTTCCATGAATTGGTACTCTAAATGTTGCCTATTTTGAAGAAAAATTCAGATATTTAACAATTACTCCTTTACAGCCTAATACTACAAAGTTGCAGTGAGCCAGAAGTTCTGTTCTGAGGAGAAGCCCAGACCCCAAGTGCTGTTTTTAATTTTACATGCCTGTCATTATGATTACTTGACAGATGTTTAGAGTGCTCTCAAATAAACCTTGCAAACAAAATTAACATATTATTGGTGGTTCCCGTACTTTTCACTACGGTGATCCTATTAATTTATGACAGAGCCATAAGTCATTCCCAGTCAACTGCACTGATGGAGAATTAAAGTGTCATCCAAATTGTACAAACACACCACTTTTTTTTTTTAACATTCCAATTCAAAAATATTTCTTTTATATGCAACAATTTTCCTTTCTTCAGAGTGATACTGCACTTCACCAGATATCTGAGGTGACAAACAAACCAAGGGATCAAGAGAGTATGAGAAGTTCCTGGCAGTCTACATGATGGGGGTATTCAAGGTGACTCATTTTCCTTGACTTAAGAAAGAAATTAGTATCTACCACAGTAAAAAAATACAACTGTATGATCACACCATGAATCTGCGTTTCCCAACTACCATCCAGCCACGAACAAAGGACCTGACTGTGCATGACAGAGAGTACAGCAGGGAGAAAAGTGATGGACATGCTCTCCAAAGGTTACAATCCCAGGACAAGAGAAAGTGCAAGGATACAGGCACACATGGATTATCTCAGCAAAACAGAAACAAAATAAGTGACCACATCAAACTTGCTCTGAGCATGACAGCAGCCAAGCATTACTTCATCTTTTTATCACAGCAAAAGAGAATGCGTTAGAGATTGAAGGGAGGGAGGTAAAATACTTGCTGAGAGCTTCTCTCAAGCACAAAGGGAAGCATGTGTTGGAACTAAACTGTAGCAATAAAAGGAAAACAAAATGTTTTCCACATCTGTTTTTTGTTTTGTTTTGTTGTTTTTTTAGAGAGACATCCCAATGCAATTGTTACCTCTGCAAAAGATATTCCTCTTGCTGCTCCCTGAATAAGCCACAAACTGGAATAAAGTACATAAACCTAACTGTCAAACTCCTAACTGCTGCTCTAACTGTAAAATAAAATTGGAAAAAGACAAGGAAAGATGGAAAAAGTCACATTATAGTGGTGGGAAATTGCTGGAAAATACTGAGGAAAAGGAATTCTGCTGAACTGTTGGACTGTCTTTTTTTTTTTTTT
>VWZG01000575.1:15227-66533 GCA_013396735.1 Grallaria varia
TTTTTTTTTTTTTTTTTAAGGATTTTGCATTATTAATTCTCTCATTTATCATTATCTGTAGGATGTTGGAGGAATAAAATGTCAGGTGTAAAGAACCTGAGCATAGGGTACCCTGATTTGTAACACTCACCTCAGATATAGCTCAAATACAGACTGACCATCAAAACTCCCAAGAAAATAACTATCCCCTCAAAATTGCCATTACTTCTCTGAATTCATTTTTAGTGTTTTGTTTGTTTGTTTGTTTGTTTTTTATTTCAGAGTAAGAGTTAGTGAAGGCTTCTAGACAGTTTCAAACCCAAGCTATGTATCTGCGCTGATGAGATAGCACTTCAATTGTCATGGTGTATCTCTCACACAGCTATCAAATAGCACAGGTGGAGAAAAGGACTCTTGAGAACTTGATGTAATCACTACAGCTGACCCTACTGTTCGGGTTAGCATTCCCTGTTTTTCTCTTCTTCCAGCTGGCTTCAAATATCTTTTCTGCTGGAAAATTATCAAACTGACCAGTAGACATGCTGAAAGAGATAGGAAAACAGCTTTATTTTGATTGCATCCAAGTTCAACAGCTGTCTTAGGCACCGCAAGACATGGCAGCCCATGCTGATCTGCACATGATTCATGTTGTTCTCGTCATGCATCATGTCATGCCACAATCTCCATAGCAACATATTTTTTTTCAAAATTTCTGACATATCAATCAGGAAAACACTAATCAGATGCTTAGTCCATCTTAACCTTTCCTCATGTATGTTTTTCAAATAACCCTTTTCCACCTACACTGGAGATTTTTTTAACTCTAATAGGGCCAGAATGTGCAAACCAAAGGTGTACAGTGCACAAATTTGCTTCAGTGAGTAACATTTTCAAGGTGCCACATTAAAATGTATGAAGCCTTTTAACTTTAGGCTACAGACATAAACAGAAACAACAACCAATAGAATGAAAGGAGAATACCCTGACTTATCTTTGTAGCTAGTTGTTCATTTCTTCACTCTGTTTTTTTACGAACAGAATAACTGGCTTAGGATTGGTAATAAAGAGAAAGAAAGGTTGGTATGTTCTGTTTTACGTTGTTATTCCTTTACTCTCAGAGCAGTAGGCTCTGTTAAAAGGACAGAGTCTTTTAAGTATGGAACAATGTGCAAATGCAGCCCTTCTGTACCAACAATAACAGTCAGTTTCCACTCTAAACCTGACTTCCATGATCACCAACCAGTGGCTTGATTTTAGAGGAGTTTTTTCTCTACTAATTCTCAAGAAATTGTCTTCCTGTATTTTCAGTCTATGCAAATAGAAACCACATCTAGAACTAGTCTTGCTCACTTAAAGACAAGCCAAGCTCAAAAGCAGCATGCAGCTGCAGTGATAAAACAAAACTGCAGACTCTGCTCTGATCTTGGTAGAGCAAATAGGAATCCAGTTTTTCCAAACCCTTCCTCTATTTAAAACAGCTTTAAGGGCTTCATATTAGAATCAGTGAAATTCATCCAGCATTCAGCTGTGTCCTGCCTCTTCCCAAAGGACAGTATGTTGTTCCTACAGCATCTCTTCTTACTCCACTTGTGCCACAAGAGCAAGAGAAAGTTTACCCCTGTCAAGCTATCCCATCATCATCAGCCAACCAGCACCCAGGAAGGTACAGTACCTTTACAGCTGGGGCACACTCAGAGCTGGCAAAAAAACCCAAAAGCACATTGATATAATGCAGGCTACACTGTGACTGTTCTGACAGTCTCTGAGGACACTGAGAAATGAAAAGGTCTTTGTGCCTGTACCACCTCCGCTTTATAAAGTGCACAATAGTAATGACAAGTTACTCCCACTTTCACTTCTCACAGTGGAGCCTAATTTTTTATGCTCCTTTTTGCTACAAACCACTATGGTATTCTCTATTAATAAAGCATTCAGACTTTGTGACTTGTCACCCTGTAGTTCAGAAGGGCCCAAGCTGCAACTCTTGGGCAATGACTCAGTCCAAATGTGCAACATGATGTCTTTAAATCTGTAAAATTCTCTCTCTTCTGCTACAGAACAAGCAAGGTGACAAACTGTTCTAAATGTCAATACATTACAGAGAAGGGCATGCTAAGTATAGCTGGGCTAGTTAAAGCAGAACCTTCCTGTATCACATTTGCCACCAGATCTAACGGACTTAGCATGCTTGAGTACATAAATACTGAATACTATAATCTTTGGAGACAATGCAAAATCTACACTCAACAGAAACAGACGTCTTAGAGGTATAAAAGTCACAAACAGCAGTTTAGAGACATATTGTCTCACATTCCCATGAGAAAATTTTTAACATGTATGTTCATGTTTGTAGTCACCCAGCAAAGTTAGTCTCTGTATTCCCTGAGCCAAGCAAGACTAAAATACATCTTTCACAATAAGTGTATCTCTCCAGGAAAACTTCCCAGAACTTCCTGCTCAATTTGAAGAACTAAATTAGTAGTGAAAGGGGAGAAAAATGGAACTATCACTAAACTACCATTTAAGAAGTCATTTCACGCTGTTGATTATGTTCTCAAGAATATTGTTATTTATTACTAATGACAAATAGTACATTCCTGTGAGGATCTGTATTATATACACATTATATGCCTTTCTCTGGAGGATGAGTATCTGTCTTCATATGATTAATCTTGAGAATAAGCTATTATTAGCAATTAAATTAATACAGTAAATCCTTCTAAAGGAGTTTCTCGCAAAGGACATTTTTTTGCCAAAGTCAGACTAGGGATAAACACTCTTGTGACATTCTCAGAAAAATCAGTGCACCCAGAGTAAATGCTACTAGTCATTACTAACAGTGGAGAAGGGACATAATTTATTACCCCAGTTTTAGCCTCAAAGAATTCTAATACTAGCAGCCCAGTCATAGTGTATTGATTACAAACATAGAGAGATGAGTTGCTTTCTTCATAATAATCTGTCTACAGCAACTAGACTAGGAAAACAGCTAAACATTCAGAAATAACTAAAACAGGTAATCAATAAGATATTATTTATTGCATCACTAGTGTAGATGGACTGTTATAATTCATAAAAACTTCTGAAGTCTATTGATTTTCTAAGATGCTGACTTAAAATTGAGCTATATTTTCAAACCACTAAGTTTACATGAAACAATAGTCAATACACCAATGTGGGTATTTTAATCAATATAAGATAATACAACAAGGTTGATACAAATTGAAGGCACAAATCTATCTGGATGCAGAACATAAAACTGCATATGCTATTGTATCAGCTGCTATGTATAGAGGGTACTTATTGTTCTACAATAAGTAATGTACTTGTTTACAAGCTTATTCAACATATTCCTCTTTTTTTGTAAAAGCACGAAAAGCAATGACCTAAAATTGAAATGTTCAAGTTTTCTAAGTATAATAAGTTTATTCCTATTGATTCTTACACAGGCTCTTTACAATTGTAACAATAATTTAGTAAAACAGAGAATGCTTGCTTAAATGAAAGAGCTAACATTTTTAATCTCCACCTAGCTCAACAGATTGTTAGTTCCAATAACAGTAAACCAGCATCTTGTCTCCTTTTCCCAAAAGGAACACTTTATTCACCATAAGGTTATGTTATTCATTTAAATCTGCAGGGCAACACAAGCAAAAAAAAAAAAATTATTAATTTTTTTATGACAAATAATGAGCTCTGAAAGTCATGCAAAATGTGTATTTCTTTAAATACATAAAAATCATGCCTTTCAAACAGTACTGCAGGGTAGGAAATAAAAGGTAATTACGACATAACTGTATAACAGCAATTTATTAAAAGTATTACTGCTGTATTTCGACAAAGTATGTAGTTTTCCTGACAGGAAAATTTCCCTACCAGGAAATAGTATATATGGATATAGACTTTTGATGTGCATGTAGAATTGACTAAGTAGAGCAGCCTTCCTTTTCTTCTTCCATGGGATGTGTTGCTCCCCTATTCAGAGGGCACTGGTGTAGAAATAATGCTGGAGGAGCAAGAACTCCAAACAAACATACAGACCAGATCTTCTCCCATCCGCCATCCTTGGTCTTACAGTTTGGCCAAAGTGACCTAAGGAACATCCATTCCAGGTCAGGAGTGGTACCTTTAGAGGTTTAGCTCTTCTGTGGGTTCCTAAGTTACCCTCCAGCTTTCCTCCTATTGAATCAGGAAGAGGTGAAGAGAGGAAGACATGGCTAGGATGTTCACGAGATTTAACGAGCTTCTGGGTTGGATCCTTCCCTCTCACAGATCTGGCAGTAGTGCCTCAAGGCTGCCTAAATATTAAAAAAGGGAGGACAGGCAGTTTGGAGCTACAAGCATGAAGGGGATGCCAAAGTAAGCTCTTGCCCTGGTATTCAAGCAAGAACGGGGCAGGGTACAAATTGTCTTCGACTCAACCTTCCTGCCTCTCATGCAAGGCTATCCAAAAATTGAGGCTTTGACCAACATAGACACTTAACCAAATACAGTACATCAAATAGTGCAAAAAAAAAGACAAGATTATCGCAGCCAACAGTAAAGAACATCTACTGCTATAGGAGATTTCAGATTGTTTTTATTAATGCAATGTTTACGCTAATAATGAGAAATAAATTGTTCTGTCAGATGGCACATGTGCCTTTACAGATTCTTATGTGCTACAACTTGTCTCTCATCTGGAACATTTCGGCAATGTCTCTTTATTTTTTATGATATTTGATTGGCAGTATAAAACAACCCCTTACCATTTTCATCAATTTGCTTAAGTACCAAGTGTGTCAACAGTCTGAAATGTTACCATGTATGGGTAACAGAAAAGCAGGTACAAATGGATCCTAACTCATGCTTTCGTAGCTCCGTATTTGGAAGGCAAAATAAGTTATTCATAAGTTCCAGTGGCAAGAAAGGCAGGTTTTTCAATACGAAAATCTACTCTTATGTAAATGAAGAGAAAAACCTTTACAGAGTTCATCTAGTATTATAAATTAACTTAGTCATCCTCATCATTTGCGGTCTATCACTATTTGCGGAGAGGGAGAAAAAGATTTTCCGATAACTTGAATGGGATTAGATATTGGATATCATAATAACCCTACCTATTTGTACCACCTGGACTGTGGCATCTTTTCTTCTTCAATTATTAAACTTAAAAAAAAAAATATAATGTATTCATTTATGCTTTGTTCCCAACAGCAAATCTAGTTTGATAGGGGAGAATAATTTAGGTCTGTTACAAAAGTGAAAAAAGAAACAATATCTCACATATGTAAAATAACTCTTCCCAGAGATCACATACAAAAGCAAATAAAAACTAAATGGATTTAACAAATACCCATATTAGTATGTCAAACACTGTCAAAGTATCTCAAAACAATGCGCTCTTTTCATCAAGTCCCAAGATGTTCAAAAGTTTCTTTAAAATGAAAGAAACCACAAAGTTAACACTTCCAGGTTGGTAACTGGAAAAAAGATGGTTAGAGTGATACAAAGGTTTAACACAGCACATCTCAGAGTATCAAAATAAACACTGAACGTTACCTGCACCTTTCTTAAAAAATTAGCTGTAAGAGGCAGTAAAACACATCCCACACAAATCAGATTGAAACAGCATAAAAAGCCAGTCCTCCTCACTTACCCCCATGCTGGTGTGGGCTTTCATTCCACTGGCCAAGACCTAATTAAAAATGCCATTGTAAAATATTCACTGCAGAAACAAGTACTCTGGTGTGAAAGGCTACAGTCCTTAGAGCTGCTTGTTCACATTCTTCTGCAGAAGGCCACCAGCAACCACAGGAGAACCACGAGGACAGTGGGACAGAGCTCCCTGAACTTCCCTTGATACAAAAATGGATCAATTGCCATCAGCTCTGTCGCACGCGACAGGAGAAACTGCATCCTAATAAGCATTTGAAACAGAATAGCAAGAAACTCAAGGCAGGGCAACCAAAGAACATTATTTTTAATAACAAGAAAAAAGTAAAAATTTCTGTGCTGGGTGAGTCAAGCCTTTATTGCTAAACCAGCTTAAACTAAAGCAGGTGGAAAACTGCTATAATCTGTAACCAATGAAAGCACAAAAATCAGTTTCACAAATTACTTCTTAGCATTCCAATTGTAGCAAGCAGGAGATTCAGAAAAGCTTATTTTAATTAAAAACTTTATTTTTCATTACAATTCACAGTTTATACATGGCAAGAAGAACATTTGCCATGTGGACATTCAGAACACTGTGCTGGGGAGACAAGGGTCTTTAAGAGCATTGCTCGGTGCTGTGTCATGGAACTTTCTTAGTTTTAAAAGCGTACTCTCTGCGAATGTTAATTGACTGATATTTACACTGAATTTACATATTAACTTATATTTATTAGAAAACAAGCTAAGCATCCAAAAAACATTAACATTCATGTCTTGCATGTTGTCTAATGGTCAGAGATGCTGTAAGATTTGCCACTTGAATCATGCCCAATCAGCAAAGTCCCATTTTTTTAAATTTATACAGAGCCTAAATTATTCTTTAAGGCCTGTTCTAGTCATTTTATGTACAGCCAGGTTACAACAGACTAACATAAGAAAAAAATGCAAAATTATTCATTCCATCCTGCATTTCTTCTGAATCTCATGTACACCTATAAGCAAAAACAGATGATACAAAAGTAATGTTTTCTTAAAACCAATAAAGAAAACCCATAGTCTGGTTTAGATCCACTTCTCATCAGCCTATCCTGTCTGAACAATCATCGGTATTCAGATTGTGCTATTTATCAGCTCTTCTTCATGCCTGCGCTTATGTTCAGAGCCATCTCTATTTGAAATGTAGAAAGTCACAGTGATACCAGTTTCAGTTGCATTTCCATGTTAGTCACAGCTCCGGCACAGGCAGCCCCTGTGACATTCAGGAAAGCACTCCAGCAGGATTCCTGGGTAAAATGTCATGTGGCCTCTGGTGTGACTTGACTTAAAAAGGAAGTTAAGAATCCTTTTCATACCAAGTATCTGGCAGAAGGTTTATGCTTACTAAAAAGAGCTGTATTCTTCTGCGTTGTTTTCTGGATCTGATTATTAGAATACAGCAATTAAAAGCCTCCTTATCTCTTATCCAAACCATAATTTTTATTTGCTCTTGCCATCTACCAAATAATTTAGTGATAGGTAAGCAGCAGATTTTTTTGGTACATCTGATGCAGAGAAAAATGACTGCTGAACACTGCTTGGAAAAATAAGACCAGAAAAGGGTCTGCAAATTCTACCAGTCAGTGTGAACAAGTATCAGCTGGACCTGAGTAAAATAAAATGTTTCTGGGGGACAGGTTTGCAACTTTTGAAACTGCAGTGCCTTTACATTTGGAGCTAAGAACATCAATTGATGATTGTTGAGTTTTGGCATTCATTCATGCTGCTTGGTATCTTTATGACAGACACCTTGAAAACACCATCATTTCAAGAAGAATGAAAGCTTAAATGAAATGCACCTCTCATGCAAAAGAAAAAAAAAAAAAGTAAACAACCAAACAAAAGTTATACAGGAACTGTAGAGGTTCTGGTTCTTCAAAAGATAAGGCACTGACAAAAATTTCTTAGGTAAAAGGCTGCATAAGAATTTCTTGCCATTTACAAATGTGTTGTAGTCCAGAAATGGTCCATTCCTAGGCTCAGTAAGGTAGACCCTGAAATTTTAAGGACTGATCCCTCAAAGCTACATTGTTACCATAAACAAGTGTGATTCATTCGTGAGGCCATATGGCACATTAGAAGTGAAAAACAGTCTGGGCAGATAAAGGCAGAAGACATTGCTTGTTCCAGCATCTTTTGGAAACAGAAGTGCCGTTCATCTTGGTGTCTCTGAAGAGATGCGATGGTAACTCTGGACTGTATTTTCTGTGGAATTCATGCACACATATAAAATGCTGTTAGCACTGATCATCGACAGGGTGGAGAAAAAGGGTATATGGCTAGTCTAAGCCAAGAGCTTCCCAAGGGCTGGGATCCAAAGTCACAGCTACTTAATGTTCTCAATAACGGCTATCTCTTCTGCTGCACAGTGGGGTGTCAAACCATTCATGTAAATGCTGTCCGTCTTTGACAGAGCTGGTAAGATGTCCTTCTCACTGGTGAGATGATTGACTGACAGTGTTCTCTTGCAGGGAGTCAGGTCTTGATTGTGGTTGACGGCGAGTTCTGCAGAGAGCTTCCTTTTGATGGAGGTAGCCCGCTGGAACTTGTCATAGATCTCCACGCTCAGGCGCCTTCGAGTTTCTTTGAACTCAGCAGTGACATTGGCTGTCCACTCTGCAGCGTGGGCTCTGAACTCCCCGACCTGTGGCAAAAATGAGAAAATAAGGAAGCATTCCAGGACCAAGGACTTTAGACATTTTTTAGGCTCAAGAGCCCAGTGAGAGTATGATGCGCCTTTGGGCTGTCAAAATGCTGCTGGCTGCCTCCGGCACGTATTTCTCATGCCATAGACTCATTCTTTTACTGATAGCAACCAAACAGGAAGAAATATTGCACTGGTAGAAGTTAACAACGATTCCTAAAACACTTTTTGTTTTCTTTCTTTCTTTTTTTTTTTTTTTTTAAAAATTATAAGCAGTCAACAATACAGCGAAGCTGCAGAGCCCTGACAGCTGCACAATACCCAGCTGGTCAGGAGATGCTGAAATCCCAGCAATCCAGGCCATGTTATGTATTGTTACCAGGGTGTGGGGTTATTTATGAGCACTTTCACTGTCTCTGGAAAGATCCCTGGGAGACTTGGCAAAGAATTTTCTAAATTTAGACAGAAAAGCTTTTCTAAAGAAACTGTCAGCCTGCTGGTATTCTCTTTTCTGTACTTGCCCAAATGTAGCCCCAGTGCAGCAACTCAGTCACCTCGGCCACATGCCTTCTCACCACCCTGACTCCACTGAAATGACACTCTCCAAAAGGCAGCAGGAGGACAACCGCAGTGTGGGACTTGGAGAGCTGTTACCGATTCCACGTGAAAAGGGAACTCATCCTGCCAGTCACTGCTGCTGTGCAATTCCCATACAGACAGAGAGGGGTATTTCCCCTGCCATGAGCAGGTCTCCAGTCAGGCTGGCTGTGAGGTACCAGTTTGGAACATAGCTGTCATTTCACAAATGGACGGAGATCTCTGCTGCCGGCTCAGTCCCTGTGCTCCAACTCTACATGTCCCTTACGGCAAAGGCTAATACACTTTCACTGAAAATGACCATAATTTTTAAGTTCTTAAGATTTCTTTCCACTATTTGAATGTTTCACTACTAAGAAAACTGAGCCCAAGCTCATGGCATGGGGATGAGGAGGGGGACAAAATCCCAAATCATTCTTATTTTTTGTCAGATAAAAATGAGGTAGACTAAGCAGCTCCCCCAGATAATAGTCTGAGGTGAACTATGGACTGTAATTTATATGCTACTTATATTTTTGCTCTTATATTTCAGCCAAACTCCTGCTACAATATTAAATAAGTTGTATAGGTAACTAAAGGAGGCACCTTTGGAGGATATTATCTCATTAAAACTGCAAAGGAAATAGGTTGTTTCTCTTTAAATCTCTGCTCTGTAGGCAGCTTAATGCCTGGAAGGTATAGCCCAGGGAAGATACACTACTGATAAACAAAACTCCAAAGCAAAGCATTTGAGGTGTCTTTAACCCACATAAATAAATTACTCTAATTGGCACTGCTCAGTCTAGAATTTCAATCACTGGCAAGCAAGCTCGGACTTGGTAAGCATAGAAATTAAAAAAAAAGATTAACACAGAGAAATATGGGCGGCTAAACCGTCAAAGTGGCCACGGGCTTATTCATGCTTTGCAGTGCAGTGGAAAACAGGAATGTAATGAAGGCAAAAATTAATCAGCTCATGTCAGAGTGGCAGGGTTTTAGGAAAACTTTCCCCCTCCAAAAATGAAACGAAAAGATCTCTTTACCCAGGGGTCATTTTATTACATTTGTCCCTGCTTCAGTGAATTATACAAATGACAAATGTGGACCCATTGTGTATATTTCCTAAAATGAGGATTATTATCTGTAATACACAGAGGACTTGCCTAGCTAAATGATTATTAGTATTTAAACTGTGCAATTAGGCCCAGACACACTGCACTTCAGATGTGAAAATAATGAAATATGTAATGCTGAAACATTTCAGCTGCTACAATATTTTTATTTGTAGTAAACAAGTAATAAAAATATGATAAATAGTATCAGTGCACACCCTGGGGCAGTTTTGTCTTTTCCCCAAGCCTTACTGAAGGCAGGCTGCTCAGGCCCTGGAGCATCCTTCTGTCTTGGGAAGCAAAGAGTCAGTGTACAGGTTTCTGTTTTACTCTATGCATATGTACCCCTCACCAGCTGTGTAAGCAGTTACCAGACCAGTTATTTTGCTCAGGGACACATCTCTGGCATCACATACGGTCACATTCAAGAGATGTTATCAGGCTTTAAAACTGTGTCTTGGCAACTTACTGTGAGCTACAACCATCTTGAACCGTGTCCCCATATTCTTTCAAATACTTTTTTTTTTTTTTTCCCCAGTTCCCACTTCGCTTGTGTTTGATCAGCAAACAAAATCAGCTGGTCTTGCTTGTGAGGAAAGTAAGTCTATGTAATCTCTAGAACAGACTCAGAATGCATGCTGGTGATAGACGTCTCACACAGGGCAAACTGCCATATTCTAGCTCTTGTGTATGGAAGTTATTCAGGGGAATCTTAAAACTGTAGATGTTGGGATATCTGTTGACTAAATTCTAATTAGATTTCTTTTGGGAAGCAAGTTAATGCAGCCAGATGAAGAATATCAGCAAATATGCCTTTGGAGATAGTTCCAAGTAAGGTGATGTGGAACATTAACATGGTGGACTCAATTCTATCTGCCCATAGACAAAAGCTATGATGCTGGTTTATATTAAAATCATAGAAAAAAATTGAAAAAAGAGCAGAACTGAAATGCTTTAGTAGTAAAACAGAGGGAATTGGCATATATAAAAAACTAGAAGTTCAGTGCTGTTTGAACTATGCATGTGTCAAACCAGCGCTTTCAGCCCCTAGTTCTTGTGTAAACTGAAATGTACTCAAAAATGTTACCTCTTCAGAATAAAATTCATAATTCCACAGCAATTACAGACTCAAGCACAGAAGGTTATAAGAAATGTGCAGGTTTTAACTACCAGTGTACATTAGCATCTTGCTTATATAATTTGATTCCTCCTTGATCCATAGGGATATTTTTGTATATGCTCAGGTTCTTTCTGTCCTTAGGGCATTTTATCACACCACATTACATCTCCTCTTCATCTGGATGCTGACAATCACAAAATGTCTTATGCAAAGCTATTGAAATGTTAGTTGCCTGGGTTGCTCAAAACAATTAAATTTTTAACACACCTACCTACTGTAACAATTATTTGCTTTTCTGCAATTTCATTGCCTCATTACAGCACAGCTCTGTAGACTCTGCAGCTGTCATAGTTGGGGCAGTGTGACATGAGGACAAGGCCTCTTAGTCACAGAAATTATTGACAACTAAGTACTTAATATAGGGCTGAATGTCACAAAATATATCAAAAGCAATAGGAAAAACATGTCATAGTGATAGCATCTGACTCAACCATAAAATAAGCAGCACTAATCTGGTGATACTTCTCACTCCTAACCTGTGGATTAGAAATGCCACAATGCCACTAGTAACAGAGGCACAGTCCCTAACCCAGCTCCAAAATTTACTTCCTCCACATCAAAATCCTAATTAAGACTGAAAGGTGTAAGATGTATTTCACAAGGAGTATCAATTCTAACCTATCTACATTGAACATCAACAGCCAGTAACTTTATTATGTAGATACAAACCCTACTACCTTATGATTCCAGCAAAGACAGATCTCAATAACAAGATCTCAAGAATTTTGGTATATGGTAACACCACTAAATATTCCACACAGCACGCATCGCAACAACAACAACAACAACAACAACCAAACCAAAAAAACCCCAAACAAACCCAAAACCAAACCCACAAATATAGTTTTCTAACAAATAAACAGCATTGACTCAACTTCTTGGCCAGCAGAGGTTGCCTGGCCTCCAGCTACCACTGCTTGGATATCCCGTATGATCTGCATCATATCCAACAGCCCTATGGGGATGTCTCAAATACCACAGGTCAGCTCCAGTAGCATCTCCAAATGTCTATGCCAAGGTGTCTCTGACTGCCTATAGTGGAAATGTCACATTTACTCTATTAGGACATAACGAGAAATTGCCAGTAAACAATTTTGAAGTGTGTCTACTCATTTCTGCTAAGGTCACTTTGGGTTTTTAGGGGGAGTCTGTGTAGTGAAAGGCAAACAGACATCAAAAAAATGCTTCATGAGCTTCCTGAATGACCCAACAGTTCCCAGGTGGTGCACATGCACTATCACCACTCTAACTCCAAGACATGCTCAGTTTGACAGAACTGGGAAAAAAACATGGACAATAAGTGACCGTTCCTTCACATACTTCTACCAAAATTCACCTACATAAATAATGTCCTAAAACTGGCTCTCAGACAATATCTCTAGTAGAACCAAAACTTCCTATTCATTCTCATTGCCACTGTGTTTTAGCTTTCTTACTGTCTGCCTGAGCTCCACACTTGGATAAAGGCCAACAGCATAAGCCAGAATGTAAATATGTCCAGGGGGATGCTACTGTTTAAACTAAAAAAACCCCACATTTGAACATACTGAATAACCTGCTTTATTCTTCAGTACGTTTACTATAATCTCTTATACTTATCAGGAGTTTGGAAATCTTTCTGGACACTTCACTTACAAAAAATATCCAAATAATTACAAAAGCAAAACTGCCCACCACGCAGGAAGACCACTCATCCTATTAAAGTGTGATCCGGAAAGCACAAGCCATGTAGCCATAACCTCTACACAAGTAATCTGTGTTTTGAATTAAGCCACATCTGTGGTCCAACAGGAGGGGAAAAAAACCGAACAAATGCAAGCTCAATGAACGACATCCTTAAATAGGCCAAAATGAATGTACACTTGCCTAACTTCATTTTGCCTTAGTTTTGCTCCTCTCTCTCAGGGAGATTCTTGAAAAATCCCAAAATTACAGTATAACCAGTTAATCTACTTCTATTTACAGAGTGAGAAGAAATCTACCCTGCTTGGATGGAACTTAGATATATGACATGAAAGTTATGATATACTTAGGAGGAGCTAAACCACTGAGTACCAAACAAGAAAAAAACCCCCCAACATTATATATATGTCCTGAAGAAAATGAAAACCTGTATTTCTAAATAATGTGTGCACCTTTTCCTTTATGACTGTAATTTATGTTGTTTCCCTTTGGTGTACAGGGCTCATACATTTTGTGATGAGCATGTTAGTGCAAGAAAAAAAATTAATTTAAAAAGCAAGTAGGTGAGCTGGAGGTATCCATTTTACTACATTTTAGGGGGAAAATCATGGCCTTCCTTGCAGATACTCTTAACAGTCTAGATATTCCTCATTATGAAATTTCTATCATTTATCCCTAATGCATTCTCCAAATTTTCATAGCTTCATTTTTTCTCTCCGGTGTACTTTATCCTGTTACTTAAAAATAACACATCCAATTAACCTCTCCATGATGTGCTATTCAGAGACAAAACTAGAAAGAGCATTACATGTCACATTATGCAGGCAGAAGAGTACAGTACATAACATTTCGTCTTTCAGGAGCTTTCAGGAAACTCATCCAGTGTTCACAGAAATTGTTCAAAAAGTTCCTTTTTAAAAAATGTAGATGCAGAGAGGGTTGATGGGTTTAACAACTCGTCTGCTGGGTGAGTTCATCCCTGCATGCATAAGAGGGTTTTTCTCCCTGCCATCTCACTTTCTTGCAGTTCTGGACCAGCATACACCACTTTTTCCCACCTTCCCAGCTGCTGCTGGCCACAAATTTATATTCACTCTCCTCAGTAGTCTACAGGTTAAAGAAGACCAGAGTGTCCCAGAAAAAAAGACAAGCTTCACAGACATTTTTAGTGAAGCCTGTACATTTCCTGTATATTAAGGGAATTTCATGTATTGTCTAACTAAATAAATTCCCAAGCCAATTATTTGGCTTTCAATATTTCTGTAATTATAGCAGTATTAGTACATACCCAAAAACCATTGTGCTGTAATCAGTGGACAGGTATTTAGAGAAGAATTCATGCTATTTGTCTTTAAAAGTAAAGGAAAACAGTCCTGAAATGTAAGAAATACCACAGACAATAACGAGATACCTGTGCTGAGCTTTCCCAGGTGTTTAACCACCAACTTCTATTCCTTCATTCTGCCAGGACTTCAGTTCTGTAGCAGAGGACTCTTCTACACCAGGTCATTAAGCTACCAGACATTAATTTCAAAGGGAATGGCGCACACAGAACAGTAAGTGATGTCTTTTTTTTTTTGGTTCCCCTGCCTGGTATATGTGTCCTTCTTTTTCAGGCAAATATTAGAGGGAAAAAGATTCTGTTTGGGGAAATTTCTTCCTTCTGGACTACTAATGTTTCAATTGCACAGAGTATTGTATTTTTGTAGCCAGGGTGGTCAGAAATGTTTTGGGAACAATGCTATCCTGATGGAAACTGGATTATTCAGTCCTGTAATAAGCAATGTCTGTGAGTTCATTCTGGTGAGCAATTATTGTTTGGTTTCACCCACATAACTTCCATGGGCACATCTGATGGCTTGGATGAAATAAACCACATTCTCCAATGGGAATGCAGAGAGCCCAGGAAGTTTGATTATATTATTTATGGAAGAACATCTATAGTGGCAGCTGTGGGAATATGTTTTGTGGGGATACGACAGATGGCAGATGCAGAAATGGCTCTTTTGCTCTGTCATGGTCTGATTCAATAGAACAAAAACAGCCTAAAAAGTATTATAAAAAAATGATGGCTACAAAACCAGAACCAGATATACTAACAGTCGACACCTTTATTTTGTTTTACCTCTCTTTTTTTCTATAATTACGAAGACTCCAGAGTTAAGTATCTCCTCAGAACTAGCACTGAATATTGCCTATTAGACACCTCTTTTCACGTGTGTTTGTCTCAATACTGCAGACAAGTTATTGGCCTGATTACCTCAGTCTCCAGTGTTCTGCTTTATTATTAAATACACAAAAATAAAAGAATGATGCTGACATTTTCCTTTCAAAATCAGCTGTTCTATTTTGTGATTCCGTCTCCCTCAGAGAGCCATCCAACCCCTCTTTCAACCTGATGAGAGTGAGTGAGATCCACCTGCACTAACCACAAGAAACTACTTAGGTTTACATAAAGCTCTACCAGTCGAGCCTAAGGTGCCTCAGGAGAGCAGCGTTTATTCTTTGCCTGCACTATACAGCCAATGACTTCATTGCAGCCAGAAATAGCAAACATTAAGAACTATACTAGAAGCATAATGAAACCCAAGCCACAGGCAGTTGAAAGACTGCCTCAACTTTCTCCCACAGAAAAGAGAAGATGACTGTTTTATACACTCATTGGCCTTTTTTAGATTAATAAGGTATGCTAAAGAAAATACAGAAAAGGACTTTCAATTTTTACTCGGTACTGAGTAAAGAATGATTATAGTGACTCCATGGTCAAGCACCAGAAAAAACCTGTTTATTTCTTAACTTTCTAATGTCAATATCTGGAGAGATACTTGTGTGAAATATTAAAGCTCCACTTTGGCTGTTCAATACAAGTATTATAACTGCATTCATCCCTTGTGAAAGAAAGTATTCCATAGCATCTTCAGTCCTTTTCATCCACAACTGCAAAGCATTTTCCTCGATGTCAACACAACTCCTTGCAAGGGCATTCTGCTGAACTGGCTTTGTCTGGGGACTTGTCCACAAGACAGCTATCAAATCATACACTCAGTATTAGCAACATGCTTTGATGTCTTTTCCTAACAATATCCAAACACTGAGATTACCTTAAAAAAACCTACAACTTTTTCAGGAATGTTAATCACAAAGATGTAGGCTGAGCACATTCCAGATTAAATATCACTATTAATAAAGTTAAATCACAGACGTAGTTGTCACTGTAACCTATAGGATCAATTACATCTTGTCTCCAAAAATAAAGATTTCTTAACGTAAATCATTATAACAAACATTCTGGGAATCTTCATGGGTAATTAACTCCAAGAAATGCCACTGCTATAACTCATCTCTCTTCAATCAATTTCTCTTCTTACGAAGTGTAAGTCACCTGCTCTAGTTTTATTTTTGCCAATTCAATAGCACTTTCCATGACTCTCTTGCTGCATGCAGCCCTCACTGGAGACATTTTTATCTTCCCTGAATGGTCCAGTTGATACGGCAAGGCAAGGGAGAGCACTGTGGGAGAGCAGGACCAGGCACAGGGGCATCAGGAGACGCATCAGGAGACACACGGACAGTGTCCCCATGCCCTCAGCAAGCACAGGTTGTGCTGCTCCTCATGGAAAAGTATTTAGGCAGAATATCTCTTGTAATCAACACCCCATAGGCATCACATCAGGACCTGGTACTTAATAGGCAATAACAAAACAGCAGTCTCTCAATGGCTTTAGTATGCCCAGCTAAGAGGCATGATACAAACAATATAAATATAGCCACAGCAAGGCAAGAGGCATCACATGTCCAAATCACACAAAACTACGTTTGACATGTCAAAAAAAGTGTCAATCCACAGATCAGTCTCCCCGGGACTCTCAGAACAAGGTGTTCTTCCTTATTCATTATTGCACATAGTACTACAGCAGACTTGTAAAAGAGTGATCAATAAAGAAACTCTGCATTGCAGACTGTCGCTATGGCAGGTTCAAGTACACCACCCGGATGACTTAAACTTATAGAAGGGAAGAGATCAATACCTAAGCTCAGGTATTTCTACCTTCCATTTACAGCAATACCACTCTTTACACATCTCTGAAACTCACTGACATTATAGAGGGACTGTGCTCCCACCCTTTTTTTTTTATTTTGTTTGTTTTTTTGTCCTGTTGCTAGTCAAATTTGACTGGAGTCATACGGTTGTACTTACTGTAGAAAGATTTTATACTTTTCCCCATCTCACAAAAATTACTAAAAACAGTCACTGTTTTGATTGTGGTTATTCCTTCTCAAACAAACTTTTCTGCACATCTTGGATGTATGGGAAAAAAAGACATCTCAATGGTTGGCAGACTTCTCTTCAGACATTTCTCCTGCCAGCTTTGTAGCTCTCTGCATTCTTTCTGAAGTTTAGACCTCAAATCTAGGGGCTATTTTCTGGTAATACACCTTTTAGTAACATCTACACCATCAGCACCACTTTTCCAGAGAAACTCAATGATCCCCTGCTCACACATCTTAAAATTGTCATCCCTATTAATCATTGCCTTGCAAAATTACTTTCCCTGCAATTGCTTTCACATTGGCTTTGTCTCCCATTCGGTGCTTTCTAGGAATAAACTTCCATCACATTGGTTTGACCAACTCTTTGAACTTATGCATATAAAATTCAAAAGCTAATTCAACTGGCTTTTTTTTTTTTTTTTTTTTCGGGCAGGGGAGAGGTGGGGGAGTTGAGGGAAAGGGGTATTTGTATCGGGTTTTGGGGGGGTTTGTTTTGTCCTGGGGAAGGAGACACAGGAAAAGAAAAAGCTCAGACACCCAGACAATTGTTTCCTTCAACAGAAGCTGATCCATCTCACTTAAAACAATGCAGAATGCATCAAGAATTGACTCACACCTTTGTAGAAGGCCTCTGTTCACCAGGCTAAAGAGTTATGTTTATCACCTTCATTTCTAAGTGAACAGGTTTTCTTTCTTGAAACAGTGAGAGCAAGATAAAGAGTTCATCATTACTGAACAACTTCTTCCTCTTCCTTGGTCACACCCCCTCGCTAAGCAGCCTCTGAGGCCTATCTACTTTCCTGGTAGGCCAGCTCAAGTCACTAAAACCTTTCAGAACTGTTTCTCACTTGAGTCCACTCATTTTTTCATGCATACAGCCGACATTTAGGGTTCCTCCTTGGGGGATATGAGAAATGAGTCTCTTTCGGCTGGGACCCTTATGCTGGGTGAGCACCTTTAGTGTGAAGCTAGTAAAATGAAAAAACAACAAATAATACAGGGAGTGCAATAATCTCCACAACACCATGATGACAAACCTAATTCTGTTTCGACAGACATGAGTGACAGCTCTGTCACTGGTGCCAAGAAGATTAAACCAAATGATGACTCAGATGAGTCAATTTGTTTATAAACATCAAAGATAACAACTGCCTCTTGAATTTCCACAAGAAGTGACTATGCTATTTCTTATGAAATATTCAGCTTGGTCTTTAAAGCTGGACCAATATTGTTCAATTCCAAAGACAGACACCCAGCATGAAAAACCGCTTGTTCAAACTGAGCTGGATGTCTAATACGTCAGTCACCTGGACTCCTGATATACAGTGAAGAGAACAGGCTCATCCAGGATGCAATTTGTCTCATGGGAGATGCTTTAAAAAATTCAGACAAGCCATGCTAGAAATACTCTTTTTTTTTTTCCACTGACTATAAAAGAAATGTAGATCTCTAGGTCAGGTATTGATACCTACACTGGCGATTAATCCCATTTTCACTGACTCGGATGGAGTCTGGGCTAGAGTTTTAAAAAGAGACTATTATGAGGTCAAATGACTTAAGAACTTAATTTTCAAAACAGGAATCTGAAATTTACAGCCCAAATGCCAAAAATCCTTGGTTGGGTAGGCATTTTTACTGAAAATGCTGAAATTCAGAAGCTGCTGCATATTGAAGTACAAGAAAAAATATGACAAGGAATAAAATTCTGCTGAAAATTTACCTTTCAAAAACACTAAAATCAGAAGACTTTAAAAGTGCTCTGAGTAATCAGAGCAAAGAGAATAATGAGGAGGAGGGACTTTAAGTCAAGCTAGTACAACTGAAGCTGAATTTCGGAGACAGATCGCCTACTTAAGATTGCAGCACACAGCATGTTCCAGTGACTTTCTGACATTTCATCTATCTTACTGTATGAACTGCTTCCAGCAACAGATCCATCCTTCTAAACCTCCCACTTCTGTCACTTCTGTCTCTACTTGTCTTTCACTTCCCTCCCCATTTGATGCATACAAAACTCTAAAGAGTATTTCAGGAGACAAAAGCCACCTGAACAACTGACTGACAAACTGGTTATCTGGATTTTATTGTCAAAATATGGCATTGTTGTGCATTAGTGCATATCTGATCATATTTGCCTCAGACCCAATTGCACATGGCAAGCTTTCCTTCTAGTATCCTGAAAAAAGACAGATGTTTCACTTTGTTGAAACAGTGAAATGCATTATTACCACAAAATCTTATGTAAACTGCTTTTAAGAACAATGCAACTGAGTTAAAAAATATTAATAGAACTATAGATATTAGGTGACACTTGTTAGCATGCTCCCTTCCTGGAATAAGGAGGATTTCCTTTCATACCTTAAATATGCTATTATATTTATTTATTTGTCAATACTTTTTACCCTAGACTACTGGAAAAGGCAAACAAAAATACAATTATCATAGAATCATAGAATTTGCTGAGTTGGAAAGAACCCATCAGGATCCTTGAGTCCAACTCTTGGCCCTATGAAGGACACCTCAAGAATCACGTCATGTGTCTGAGAGCATTATCCAAATGCTTCTTGAACTCAGGCAGGCTTGATGCCACAATCACTTCCTTGGGGAGCCCATTCCAGCACCCTACCACCCTCTGTGTGAAAAATCTTTTCCTGGTATTTAACCTAAACCTCCTCTGACTCTGCTTCATGTCATTTCCTCAAATCCTGTCACTGGCGATGAGAGTGAAGAGATTAGTGCCTGCCCTTCTCTTCCTCTCATGAGGAAGCTGTAACTGCAATGAGGTCTCCCCTCTGTCTCCTCTTCTCCAGCCGAACAGACCAAGTGCCCTCAGCTGCTCCTCATACGGCTTCCCCTCAAGGCCCTTCACCATCTTCATTGCCCTCCTTTGGATACTCTCTAATGGTTTAATACCTTTCTTATATTGCTGTGCCCAAAACTGCACACAATATCCAAGGTGAGGCCACCCCAATGCAGAGCAGAGCAGGACAATCCCTTCCCTTGACCAGCTGGCGATGATTTGCCTGGTGCCCCCCAGGACACGGTTGGCCCTCCTGGCTGCCAGGGCACTGCTGACTCAGGTTCAACTTGCCATCAACCAGGACCCCCAGGACCCTTTCCATGGCACTGCTTTGCAGCCTCTCATTCCCCAGTCTGTCTGTATATCCAGGGCTGTCCCATCCCAGGTGCAGAATCCGCCACTTGCCCTTGTTGAACTTCATTCTGTTGGTGATTGCCTGTCTCTCTGATTTGTCAAAGGTCTGCAGGGTCTCTCTGACTCTGAGGGAGTTAATAGCTCCTCACAATTTAGTGTCATCAGCAAAGGTACTTAGTATTCCTTCGAGTCCTTCACCCAAGTTGTTAATGAAAATGTTGAAGAGAACTGGGCCTAAGATGGAGCCCTGCGGAGCTCCAATAGTGACAGGACTCCAGCCTGATGTTACCCAGTCATTATGGCTGCCTATCAAAAGTGATATACCTCTGCTGATCTACAGCTTTGGTTGTTGAGGGGAAGTAGAGGGTCTTTCCAACACTTGCAACCTCTCTGTCTTCATCCTGGACTCTAGTAACATTCACTAGACTTTGCTGCTTGGTCTTAGACTGCTGAAACCAACACAGTTGACCACTACTGAATGATCTGCTCATCTTGTATCTAAAACATGTTAGACTACTATTTTTTTCATGAAAAGTATGATACAAGCTCTATGTAAAAACTTGCTTACTTGTAGCTGTTGACATAGTGAGGAAGTTTCACGAAGAAAGATTTTCAGCATCTTATTTCCTACAAACTATATTATACTGTTTCAGTTTTCAGAGTGCATTAATTATGGTTCTGTAGATTTCATCATAGTCTGTTTCTCAATAGGTTTCAGTATATAACATTGTTTCTAACTTCAAAGGCTACATTTAAGCATAATGAACTGTTTCCCCAAGGACTGGTATAATGTTTCCCTAAGAGAGTTTAGAAAAACGTAGAGCTAGGATTTTTCACGGCACTCATTTCTATTGGATCTCGAGATGTGTTCCTCTGCTGTAATCTGCCCCCACACCAACTGGTACAGTCCACCGTAAATTCGGGTTTAACTGAAAAGACAGACAATGCAAGAAACTCAGAGTTTTCTCTGGCTTCTGCTGGTATGGAGGAGACTTGATCACTACATTTCCGCTAAGCTTGCTCAGCTTCTTCACTCAAATTTTCCCAAGGCAAATTGCAAGGATGAACTAAAAGCAGCAGTTTTTATCATAAAATGAAACCTGTAAAGTGAATATTTTTATAATGCTTCTGTTCAAACACAGAAAATCTTATAACAAAATTTAACATATTTACATAACTTTCTCCATGAAAAGTATCATTAGGATAGAACACAAAGTATTTTTTATACTTTCTAACTAGCACACAACTTATGCTGTGCTATAATTCAGTTCTCAGACTGGTCTCTGCCATTTTTAAAACTAGCATTTTTAAAGTGCTAAGCAATCTTATTTCTGTCATGAATTCTCAGATATGCCTGAGCAATGGGTTAAGAAGCAGGGGGGAGAGATTTCTGAATGTTAGAGATATGATTAATTGAACAAACGGTACCAATTATGTTATGTCTGTCTTTAATCTAACCTAACACACATGAGACTTGTATACAGCAAAATCCAAAATACCTGTATCAGCCAAGAGAATTTGGATGTATCTGAAGAATGAGGTTTTCCTTTCTGTAGACAAAATGAATATGCTTGTTTAGGCTATGAAGGTGAGAAAGAATGGAAAGATGAAACAGAGTATACATTCCCAGTGCCTGAGAAAAGAAACCTTGGCATTGCATTGCGCTGCATAACCTGGCAAACAGAGTCTTACTTGATAAAACCAGGAATGCCCTTGATGTGTCAGAAGAATCCATGAGTTTGTTCAATCCGTGTTTCTTTAAAGCTTTTCCAAAATTAGTCTATACTGAAATAGCTTCACAAGGTAATACAAAATTCAAACATTCTTAGTATATTACCATCCTTGTGAGATTAAAACCTCAGTGTGGTATATGCAACTCTATAGTCAGAATACTAAGACCTCTGGATAATATGCTGTCTGGATAACAGAAAGGAACATGAGAAAACTGAGATTAAAGACCAGATTAATTCTAGGAAATAGTGTGAAGAACTACAGTGTATCAACAGTGTCTGAGGTAATACAGCAAAAACAATCCTGAACAAGGTATTTTCACAGTCCCTAATCACTGTGCCTCAGTCATATCATATTTTTTTCCAAACATCCAGAAGAAAGTAACCCAGAGAAACTAAAGACAATTTAGGAAATGCACCAAGTTGAGAACAGTTAGACACTAAGAGAGTGCACAGGGGAAATGCCCCACTCTTCTTTCCAGTGCAGAGGGAAAAATGGGCTAGACCAACCTAATTCCAGAGTTCAAAACAAACAAATAAAACCATTCAGGTTACTGGCATTTTAAGTGATCTGTTGGTTTCCCTGCAGCCAGTGTGAGTCATGCAGGTCGGCTGTTAAAGACACCCCCAGTGCTTTTCCAGAAAATGAAATGGTGATCCCGAAAGCTGTTAAACTTGCAAATAGGAACACTTGTGTGATACCTGCTACTCTCTACCTGTGAAGAACCTTGTAAAGATCATTGTGTAGAGAAAGAAATAAATATCCTTTCAAATTTACAGCATAGGGCAAAAGATGCTACTCTTGAAATGAAACCGATCAAATAAATTCTGTCCTCTGCTGCAGCGCTGAGAGCTTATGAGTTGTCTGGTACATGAGCTTGCTTACAACAGACCTGCACCGAGCCAAGAGCACAGCGAGGGCAATGAAAATGGGCTGCCCACCCCACACGCCTCCCAAAGCGGGTTTAATCCTGCCCAAGTGCCCAGGTGACATCCTCCTGCCTGCTGCCCCCTGCTCACAAGGTGGCAGGCGCCCTGAGGGGCTGTCATGAGTGAAGGTCTACAGGAATAAGCTACCCTTTACAGCGAGTTCTTTGGGAACTCAAGGATTGCCAGGAATACATCCAGGCATTGATGTCATGCCCTACAGCCAGGAAAACAATGTAAAACAATGTAAGTAGTAGGCTGCTGCACAGTAACCAATGTATTCATTCCATCAAAAACAAATTAGAGTTTTTATATTTGAATAGCATAAGTGAACTGATGCGTGCAAAGGAACTCAAGTTAAATTAGAGAGAAATAATGCGTTGTTGAAAACAGAATTTATTTCTCAAACTTCAAGTAGAACCTGAACTGTGTGCTCTACAATGAAAAGAAATTTTATTGATTCTCTAACATTTTCAAAGACAGGACTCTTTTTTAAAGGACAAAATTTGGAGTAAAATACTGTAGCATCATGGAATAATAAATACACATTTACAAGTAAAAATATATTTGAATTGAAACCAACGTACCTGACTACAAATAACTAGGGGTGCTTCTGAAGGTATCATAGTAAAACACATCCAGGCATATTTAAATAATTCATTCCAATATCTTGTATGATATGAAACATTTATTTTCTTACTCTTATAAAATGATCAAAGATATCTCAAATACAACTATTCAGGGATTCAGTAATTTTTTTACATACCTGCATCCCCTATAGAAACAAATCAGAATGATTTTTGCCTCAAAAATTAAGCTCTACATTCTACTGCCTAATAGGAGTTTCAGAGATTTTTTCCCCATAAGTCAGGTGTAACTGTGCATATATATGTAATTTAATAGTACATTTAATCTAATTTTATGTGCAGCCACTTGAAAACAAATCACAGCATGTTTGAAATCCGCTACAAAGTTTGATGCAGTTTGAGATGCAGCATATACTTCATACATAATCAGCTTTGACCTATGCACCCTAAGAGCAAAACCAGCTTAAGTTCATGTGACTTCTAATCAAAGTTTCTAAAAGGAGTATTTCTTCCCCTTTCAAAATTTTCTTACCTCTTCTTTAGTCTTTTTTGATATGACTCTTAGCCAGTCTCCAATCATGCTGAGGACAGCTGCAAAGTAAGCAAGTCCAACAAGGATCCAGAACCACACCACTGGCTTATAAAAATCTAGGTATTCAATATCTGATCCCCCTGAAAAACAATACAGTTAAAATTAAATCAAACTTAACAGTTATAGGCGCAAAAATGCTTTTAAATTAATTTTCCTAGAAAAAGTTCCATTTTTAAAAACTTCTATTTTCTGACTCAGGCAAAAATTCCTAGCAAAACATTTTGTTGAATTTGAATAATGATAATGTGAACTGATCCACTCCTGAAAGCAAAGTTTGGAGTATGCAAATTTTAGACAATTATTCATAATATTAATAAATGAACTCAAACTTATTCAGCTTCTGATGTATCATCATTTAAGGCAGAGATCATTGAGGACAGCTTGAAAGAAAGGATTTCCCACCCGCTTGAAATAACAATACTGTACCAGATTGTAAGTATTCTCTGGCTGTAATGTGTTCATACCCTGAGAAATCTGTTTTGCAAGGGCTTTAAAACATCTCAATCTTTTAGCCTTACTAAAGAAAGACTAACACCTGCATTAACAAGTGTCCCTGTTGGGTAGGCAAACATTATCATCTCCATTTTGCGGAGGGAAACCAGGGTGCAGGGACTTGAGCTGAACCAATAACACTCAGAAAAATGTGGATAATATAGTTGTCAGCTGAAGACAGCTTCTTTGAATCCTGCTGCCATAAACACCAGTCACTTCCTTTCAGTGTTAAAGTGAAAAAGGATAAACTTCTTGTCTGTAATGGGGCTTTCAGGTACAAAACAGCTATAGAGAACAGACGTCTTATTTCCCCACAAAAAAAGTTATGTTCATCCAGAGCTCTTGACAATATGAAATAACTCACATTTCACATCTTGCAGTATAATAAAACTAAAGCCTTAAACTTGCCATCTAGCTGCATTACAACAAATAAAATCATACTTCTAGTTTGCTTGCTGCATACTGGCACACAATTGAAAAGACTTTACAGTAAAATCTTTCCCGGCACATTAAGGTAGCCTTTCTGGGTATGTAATACATAGCTTGACATATCTGCATCCTACACTGACACAGTCAAAGGAAAATTGGCCCCAAAATATCAAGCACATTGATACAGTAATAAGATTAACTCTCATAGACAGTAATGGTTTTACCCAGTTGTATTATGACGGAGATTACGTGCAAATAACAAAGAAAGTTATTGGTCTTTCTATGGAAGTCCTCATAGACAGGAATTTTGTTATTTTCATGCTAATTAGGTATTTTCATCAATAAAATACATTGAGCTGCAATGATTTACTTAACTGTCTAAGAGATGACGTTGTGAAAATGGGTATACTTTGACACCTTTGTAGTCTCAAGCAAAGGCAGAAGACAGGGAAAAGCTTGTCTTTGGAACAGAAGACAGCCAACCACCAATGGGTTGAGTTTGTCATAGCCCAAGAAAAAAAAATCAGAAATTAAGTAATTTGTTAATGATATCCATCTCATGTCAGTCTAACAAAACAGGGTTTTAGAGATGATTCACCCAAGATGTGTTGTAATGCAAAAAATGGTTGATTACCACTTTGTCTTCATTCTATCAGAGGGTAGTCCTCAGTGGTTCATCTTCTTCAGCTGTTCACACAATGCACAAGAAATCATAGAAAGCATCCACTCAGTTCTTAATTTTTGGCATGTTATGTTTATAAACTAAAACCAGAACCCAACTCTGCCAGTCTGCAGGAAGAATTTCCTTCATGGTTTATACTTAGTTTATTTGCAGCAAAGTTAATTACTGGGGCAGGAGTTAGGACGTAATCATATTCAGTCAAGTTTTCTGTCCTGTCTGGCCAGGAGATGGCTCCATCTAGCCATGCCCAAATGAGTTCTGCTTTCCTAAATTTAAAGGGACAAAAAGTACTGAAAGAAACACTCTAGGAGAAGGCTTAGCAGCTAAAACCTTTATTAACTGTTGAGTTTCTGAATTTCAAGGACTCCTTGGGTGAATTCACAATTTAATCAAATCTCAGGGAGAGAGAGACATATCTAAGGATGCTTGTCCTGAGATGACTATTCTCCCGTGATGTTCGAACTGTCATAATGCAGTTACCTGGGAATGTCATTAATTAAGATTTCACTGGTAGGAAAACATGATCAAAAGTCAACCATACTTAATTCAAAGTAAATGAATTCATTAACTGCTGAATTACAATTCACTGGAATGGGTATGAATGTATTTGGGTATGAGTACGCATAGCTAAATGTACTTGCACTGAAGTATATGAGATAATCTAATGATTTTATGGGTAACATTATAAAAAGCATACCAATATGATACACTGTCATCTTTCTTTTGCAAAGCAAATTGGGTTATGTAGCCCTTTAGGAAGCAAAACGCTGCGACGGCAGAAGCTGAATTCTGTTGTTTGTTTGTTTAGCAAAACCGATTTTGTGGGCTGAGGGACAAAACTTTTTCCCAGCTTTGTTTAACCTCTGCCCGAAATAGGTTACAACCACAATAAAGAGGAAATCTCACATCTGGAGCATGCTCACTCTTTAACTAGCAGTCTCACTGCCATAATGTTACCAAGAGGAGCCTCACTTTATTGCCAAGATGTTTTGTGGTAAAGATTTGGTCCAAAGTAGCTTGAAATCCATGTGAAATCTAAGAGTTTTCCCATCCATCTTCATCACAGGCTATTACACTGCTGCTGCTGCTACCATTAGTACATCTGCGAAACAACTTCTAAATTATTTGGGATTTTCAATGCTTTGGAAAGTACAGGCTGTTCTATGGCCCAAAGACATATTCCTTAATGAGGTGAAGAACTCCACTTTAGTGAAGAATGGCATTAGAGAATATTTCAGGGGTGCTTTAGGACAGAGTCTGGTTCTCACATCAGAAAGATCAGCATTAAAAATATAAGTATTTTTTACTTATTTATTTACATAAAACAAGTACCTTTTAAGTAAATAATTTTATTAACCATTGCCACTTTTTCTCCCATTCTTTCTACAGCTCTGACTCAAAATAGAAACATGTAATCTATTCTGTAAAGTTGTCTGGCTTTGTTTGCATTTTTGCTCCAAAAGTAGGAGAGAATAGAAAGTGTTGTTGATTAGAGTATCTTAATCGCATACCAGGACAAATTTCTGAATTATTCAAAAGCTGGCCCTACAAATCAGAAAATGTCTATGATTTTTCATAAGCAATAAAAATTAGTTGGGGTACAGAAATATGATTTAATCCAGTTTTAATTGCAGAATAATGAGTAGCTGTCCATCATCCTTGTTGTGACAAACCTGGCAAACATGCTTAGTCTAGAAACATCATTTGTCCCGCTCCAAAGAAATATGGAAGTTCAGCCCTGCAGCTTGAAAGGAATTACCTTGGAGGATTGCAAAAAGAACGGGGAAAGGCTAGCTAATGCGGAGATGTGGAAACGCAGAAGGCTCGGGACAAGACAATATTGCACTGTCTGTGAGAGAGAATGTAAGCAGGCTATACGAGTCACTTGATGCCACTCAGTGGAAAATGGAGAGCTACTTCAGAACACAAAGCACGGATACAAAACACTCCTTACACGCCGTCCTATAAGACATCAAGTGAGACAGCACTCCGACTTTAGCTTAAAGTACAACACAATGCTCACACACAGGCATTATGGACATGAAGTCCCGAGGGGGCAAAGAGCACTTCCAAATGCCAAAAAAAAGACACAAAGCCTGTGGGAGAGAGCACAGCTCTCTTAGGGGATGCTCGACACACCTCTTGCTCAGCACGACAGCACTTGATTTCTCTAGAGGCCTTTCTGCCAGTACGTAGTGTCAGATGGCGAGAGCAGATCTGCTGGGCAGCTATTGATCACCAGGTGAAGCCTTCCAGTTTGGTGACATTAAATGAGTCTAAAATATCTCAGTACTCTACAAACTGGGTCTCAGGACAAGCAATACAATGCAGACCCAGGTATCTGTATTACAAGGGCAATACATCAGATTCAACTACAGACGGAAACAGTAAAAAAAGCAGTAAAAAATCAGAGCTCAAACTAGGAAAACAGAACAAACAATCGAAAAAACCCCTACAAAATGAAAAAAAAAATATTTGGAATACATTTTTAAAGTAAGACTTGGAAAATTCTGTGACCTGTTTAACTGGACTGATTGAGGAACAACCTCATCATTATGCCCCACTGTGAAACGGACTATTGATGTTCTATTTATATTTCTGCTTTCTACTTAGTTCAGTCAAGTTTTGGACATGTCACCTAATTTAGATTTGAAACCTGTTAGATTAACTCTGTTAGAAATATTTGACTATACCTTCCAAACTGTACTGCAAGTTAAAGGATTTACCTGTACATGTGAACAATATATTGTCATTTATACATGTATTCATGTGCCTCAGTGCTAACTTTAGTACCCAACATCTTTCATTGTACTAAAAACTGACACATTTGACATGAAAAGACTTTTTTTCTCTTTCACAAGATATTTATAGTTTTGGATGGATTTTCTTCTGTTATGTTGAAGTCAGTGGTTTCTCTAGGACACTAGAAAAAGGATGTCTTCATTTTCATGAGATAGTGCAGGCTATAATACAGTTTTTCTTTTTTGGATGAAAATCTACAATAAGATTTCTTCAATTAAAATAAAAATATTTCTCTCCCTAAAAAAAAAAATAAAGTTCAACCACTCCAAAAATTAGAAAAATCAAATCATTTCGTAAGACAGAGAAACATCTAAAGAGTTTTTTTTAATATAATTGATACATTTTCTTGAACATGCACTACAAGACCTCTTTTCCCTCCATGCACCATGAGTCTTATATGTTTGCCTTAAGGCTTCTCTTGCTGATGGAAAGCATGGCTGGAATTTCCACAGGCTCCAAATAACAACTTAGACTCTGACTACCAAAGGGGATGTTCTGGCATTCTTGTTTCTGGGAACAGAGCACATAATCTTCAGTACAAGTGAAAAGAAACTTATAGAAAAACTCTGGAGAGCTACAAGAATTTCTAGCATGGCAAGTTGCGCTATAGCCTTTAACACCATTATGTTCCTGAACCCCAAGTTCTTCTGTTGGCTGCCATTTTGTTTTCAATGATACAGGAATTATGGATTTTTGAGGGAACTTCATGAGCCAAAACAGACATATATTTATGAATTATTACATGGACTTCCAGTGTGCTAAAAGAATTGAAATTTTGATTTTTATTGCTAAAAGTATACTCCACTATAATCGCAAACTGGAGTGTTGCTGCCCACAATGACGCTTTTCATTGCAAGTATTACTTAAGAAAAATGCCACTCTAGACAGAAATAAAAAAAATCAGAAAAAATAATAAATTAATTGCCAGCGTGAGAACTTTTTCCAATCAAATTGCATCTAGGCACTAAGTGGACTGAAGCATCATTCTGTGCGTTACATGACCAACCAGAACCAAGACTGCCATGCTCTAGAGCCACAATTTCAGATGCAATACCCATATTCTATCATGACAACCTCTCCGACATCCGTATGCAGCATTACATGCCTTAATAATACATATTTCTTCCCTGTTTATGACACTCAACTTTCTTAAACTTCAAGGAGAGTGCTCCAGAAGAAGCCTACCACAAAAATAGCAGTGGCCCTTAGGGTCTGCCCAGTAGTTATGACTTAGCTAAAAGAAAAGCAGGCAACCAAAAAATCAGAAAGAAAAGCTACTAATTACACTGTTAGAGTGCAAAAGATTCTGCCTACTTCCTGTAATATGGAATCCTACCCCTCAGAGAACAAATTCTCTCAGCTCTATTGAGAACTTGCAATGTCAGTTTTCTTCAAATAACTTAGTACTTACACACACCGATGACTGTAACCTTCCACAGTACAAAGCACGTTCAGTGAATACCTTACATATTTTTCAGAATTTTTATTTAACCAGCCAATTAAGTACTGCAATGACAAGAAGAAAAGTCTGTCTATGCAAAAAATCCTTCAAGTCACCAGCAATAAACTGTGTTAGTCCACCCAATGAGGATAATATTGTCAACTTCCCCTCTGACAAAATACAGTCCAGTGGCAATGTTAACCTCCTAGTTATGATGGCAACAGTGACCTAACCCAGTTCTCTTGAGCATTGACTCTGCGACTACAAACCCCATTTCCATATACTAAAACTTTAAGTCAATAACACATTGCAGTTCGAATGCAAGTCTTACGCACGTTAATAAAAGAAAATAGAAAACATTTATGACACTTTGAAATAATGGATTTACAGTGGGATTTTAAAATAAATTAAAAAAATGTATCAAGTGAACTATAAAAAGCCATCAGCTATAGAACAAAGTAATTCAAGAACATTCTGTAGAAAGTGTTTCCTCGTAAAATTAAAAACCAGATGAAATGTAGGAACAAATTATGATATCAAGTGGTCTACGACTAGAAAAGTCTATGGAAATTTATAATGGGAGCAATGATGAATGTACTCAGTGCTCTCGTTAGAGCCAAGTGGGCCATTTCACATAGTGCTTTACAGTCAATATAACTAGGCCTTTTTACACTATCATTTTTATTCCCTGACATACACGTACCCTTCAGGAATGAAAGTCTAAAACACCCAGTCTCTTGACTTGGAAATAGCATAAATTTTTTATTTGGTGCTAGTTAGTATCTGACCAGAATCACAAATTTCTGAAGACAAAAGGAAAATAAGAAAAAGAATACAGAAAAGAAAAGAGAAAGGGAGAATTCAGTGAGACATGTACAAAAGCAATATGGAAACATCACAAATAACTATGTAAAAGTTCAAATAAATTCAATTTGCTATTTTTCAGCTCAGTTCTATAATTTACAAGAATCTTTGGCAACTTTTCATGCAACCTTCATTTTTAGACTGCTTGCATAATTTAGTATCTTCAACAATAACTAAATTTCATCCCATTTTACCCAGATCATTTATGAGTCTTGGGGATGGTCCTGTGCAGTGCTAAGGGCTGGACTCAATGACCCCTGTGGGTCGTTTCCAACTCAGCATATTCTGTGATTCTGTGATATCACAGAACAGGTCAGATACATCAGAGGTCCTTGTTGGACTTCACCAACCCAATGAACGTTTGCCAGTGACAAGACCAGTCATATTACTGCCATAAGGCAAAACTTCATGCAGGGTTATAAGAGGCTTGAGACTCTCAGCTTGGTACACTTGGTCTCATGCAACAGCCCTGGGTCCTGATGAGGCAAAGGAGGAGCCCACAGCATGTAGATGTCTGTTATAAACACTTCACTGCAGCAGAGTAGCTACAGACAGCAGCCCAGCACTGCCGTCCTCCTCAGCAACCTCTGCCTCGCACTAGTTCAGAGGTGGGAGAAGCATTTCATGAAAGAGACTTGATGGTGCTGCATCAGCAGATGCTTCAAATCAGGCTGAAGAAAGTAAGTCTCTGACTCAAAGCACAAAGCTCTGAATTTCTAATCCTCACCTCTACACATCACTGACTTTGATCAAGATGCTTTCTCGACACAGACAGCATTTACTTACTCAGATCTATTCTGGGAAGTGAACTAACACCTCTAACACCTTTGCAAGAAAAAAGTTGACACAGAGAACCAGCCCAAGCTTTTTTTAGCTCAGTATGTCAAAGTTATTTGCAATCAATCCAGGTTAACAGAACCATAGAAGTTGGACATCTTATCTATGAGTTGTGCTAAACCTTCTCCTTACAATACCAAACACACATGGGCAAATGCATACTGACAAAAGCAAAAAATCCCCAAAGCAGGATCCAACAGCAATACAGATGCTTAAATGATGGAAACAGAGCTCTGGAACATTTTGAAACTAAGGGAGGCACACAAAAACTTTACAGGGTGAGACATTTTGAGCAACTCCAGCTGAAAAGATATATCCAGGATAAAATACTGTATTAATTCTTGCACTTCATAATCTGTAAGAATAATAACAAAACCCTGCCTAAAGGGGTCTTCCAACAGTATAGGAGGAGAGAAAACCGAGTATGCAGGCAGACACCATGCCTTTCATGGCCCACCTCCCATCTCTAGCCTGCCACATCAACCAAAATGAGGGCATGTTACATTCATTGATACAGGAACAATGAAGGGTAAAACAGGAAGACAGGCACCACAACAGATATATGTCTGCCCCAAAAATAAGACAAAAAAATGAAGAATAAACATCACTGTGCAAAATATTATAAGATAAAGGGTTACAAGAAAATCTTACCTGCAACATAGTCACCAAATCCAATGGTAGTTAAAGTGATAACCACAAAGTAAATTGCATCTAGGGTGTTCCAGCCTTCTATGTGCTTGAAAATAACTGCAGGAAGAGCAACGAACAGCACGCAGCCAAACAGTATGAATATTATTGTTGAAATTATGCGAATCTTTGTCTGACTCACATTCCATTTCTGGAAAGGGAAGGGGAAAGAGAGGAAACCCATCGTTAATAAAAACTGCACTAGTAGACATAAGCACCCACCCATCATCCCCAGTGTGCTCCAGAGGAGCAATGTAATTCTCAAACAGGAAAATCTAAGCAGAATTTTATTTTGAAAGGGGATTCAAAGCAAACATGACTATTCCAGGAAATATTTGCCAGCAGTAAATGCAGGGCACGGCTGGACTCCTCGTGGTAGCCACACTCATGTTCTTGGGGAGTGGCATGTATAGTTGTCATTAATATTAACAGCTGATCATGCTAAACTTCAGAGGGGGGTCTGGATATTCAAGTGAGCTTCATGTACTGCACACACCCATAACATCTCAACTTTTGTGCATCCCCAAGTAACCAAACAAATAAGGTGAATTTTAACCATACAGTTCTCTCTAATCGAGTAGTGGGCTAAACACAACCATAGAAAATAAAGCTATCCCCTATGGAAGGGATGCAAGAGAAAAAACTTTCCAAAGTGGGTTCAAGGCAAAATCACACCCCCCTAAGCCACTGCAAACACATTACTGGCCAGACAACATTTGACCATGCTTAACTGCTCTTGTCATCTGAGCCTTCCTAATGTATAACCTGTATCTCAGCTCCTTCATTTTAAGTTTACTAATTCTGGTCTTATCCAAGGCAAATAAAGAGATTGCTAATTTTCTTTTTCCAGCAAACTTTCACAGGTGTTCTCTTTCAGTCATATGTTCTTTAGATCAAATAAATTAATTTCTTTGTAATGCTTCCCCTTCCAATTCTTCTTGTTATTCCTTGGCACCAAGAAACTATTCCATGTCTCACTAAGTGTTGTACTCAAAACTAGATTTGGAAAAAAATAGCACAAAATAAGATGGAAGGATCCTTTCTTATGTTTTGTCTATTATTATATTGAGTTTCCTATTTATACTTTTAGCTGTAATAAAGGCTTTTTCACAGCCGAAAGACATTAACCCATATGAGCCCCTAAAGTCTGCAGAAGATTTCTAACAAATTGTACCTAGACAGCTGTAACTGACACATAATTGAATATTTTAGTATTCCTTCCTATAGTACTTTGTCCTTCTTAAATTTAATCCTATCTATTCAGACCTTTTTCCCCAAATTCTTAGGATCATTTTGAATGCTAATTCTTTCTTCTACCTTTTGGTTCTCTCCCCTGCTTGAGATAATCTGTAGATTTAATGAATCAAGTCATTTAGCTGTTGCATCAGCTATTAATATTTTTTCCTAAACTGTACCAAAGCTAGAACAGACTACTGCAAAGTCCAATTTGACATGCCTGGCCAATTTGACATTTTAAAAAAGAGTTTTCCGTTCATCCAATGCATATGGGCTCAGCTTAAAATGAAATATACAAACCCGGAAGCTTCCACAAAAGTAGACCAAAAATGAAATCAGATTGTTTATTATATATGTTTTCTTGTTTTTAAGTTTCAGTAGAAACTGTATCTTACAGTCAAGCATGACCAAGGTCAGGCTTCTGTAACCCAAATCATAGTAGCAGTTTGGGTTACGGCAACAAGAAATTCCCACTCTGATCCATCAGCATCTTCCAGTCTTCTAGGAGACCTACTAAATAGAATTAAGGAGCGTTTCAGACTGCCACAAATAGACCCCAAAAAGGGGCAAGATACTGCTTTTAATCTTAGGGCATTCTTATTGTAGGGATATATCCATTAGAGGGAAAAAAAAAAAAAGAAAGAAGAAAACCATAATCCCTATATAGAGGGATATAAGAGACACACAAATTGATTTCAGGACTTCTATACTTTTAAGAAAAAAAATCAGATATAAAACCCCAGAAATGATAAAATGTTCTTATAGAATGTTCTTGCTTTTTTAAGACAAACCTCAGCAGAAAACTATGTTACTCACCAGTACCTTGTCTGGACCTGAACTGATCCTTCAAAGCCAAAAATACATGCCTTTTCTAAAATAAACTTCCAGGCTTGTATTTACCTATTGCATAAGGCTACTACAGGCTCAGGCTTTGCTTCAAAACTAAAACCATGCCAGACCCTTTCTACATGGAAAAGGCGTCCTACATGCAAGGCTGGGGCTGGTTACAAAAAACCCAGTCCTTCCAACACTTGCAGCGCTGATGCAAACAGCTACAAAGTGAAGTTGGTTACTAAGTATTCACTGCTTCAACAATCTCAGTCAGCAGAATGCAATATTAATGTAATTTTATATGGGTGAAACAGACTTTGAATTCAAGGCTTTTGGTTGTTGAGAACCGGCTATGGCAGAACTTTATCAAGATCTGCACAAGCTTCTTTCCAGCCTCTTTGACAGGTCTCTTCCTCCGCTGAAGCTGTGCCACTCCACATGAATAATTAGACTTGTAGCCAGATAACATAAAGGGCATGAGCCTCTAGGCTGTTCTAAGCAGCTTAGCAGAAGAGGCTGAAAATGCCTTTAACTGTGAATACAGGCTAGTGAGGAGGCCACAAAGAGAAGCCCAGTGTCAGGGAAGCACCAGCAGGCTCTCTTACTTTCATCCTGTCCTGCTGCTGTGAACGACCAAAGCTTTAGTCACCTACAGACCCATAAACATGGAAATGGAGGTGCCTACAGATGGTAAGCATTTCCTCAGGTATAATTTGCATCTAAGCAGAGATGTTAAGAATTGTGATATTAAGAGGTAGACACCAAACATCATCTGTGAATCAACTCACAGCAGCAGTAATCATTGGCATACTACCCCTACAGCATCCCTCTTACATCTCTCTGAATCACTGATTTGCTATCACAATCTATATAAAATCCTTAAGGATTACAGCAAGCTTAGGAGTACAACAGCAAAGCAAAAAAAAAACCAAAAAAAACAAACCAAAAACTTTGGATCTTGTTCCCCTTCCCAACTATAATAATTGCAGGAAATATTTGGCTTCATAAAATGCTTTGAATCTTCTTTCTCTTCCCAACCATAACCGTTGTAGAAAATGTTGGGCTTCATCCAATACTCAATTAACAAGTTCAGACTATGCCAGCTCCTTCCTACCTTTTACAACATTTTTCAGATTTATCATTTCACTTGTTAAATTCAGAACAACAAGCAGCATGAAAAACAAACGAGGCAGTCAGCATACTCACAACAAAGGTATCTTCTACTTTGGCAATTCCTTTTCCAAAGATTGTCCCTAGTTGGTCTCCAACACCAGCCAAGAGAAAACCAAACAGAGGAATTCCCAGTAAGGCATAGATGATACAGAATATCTTTCCACCTTGTGTGCGTGGGGAGATGTTTCCAAAGCCTAAATTGCAAACAACTTGAGATGTTTAAGAGGTTACTGACATTACAGTACACATTTTAAAAGGACTGCAGGAACAGAACAGTCAAAAACAGGTCCTATCAGGTTAACCATATGACACAGCAAACATTGTGAAAAATTAAATGAAAATGTGGGTCATACAATCCTCTCTAAGTTAAAATTAAACTGCTGAACAATTCACCAACTTGTATGTGTACCGAGGAGAAGAAAAACTCTGAGAAAAAAAAACAAAACAAACCTCTGTATTTTTTTTTTTTAATTAAATGACAACATTTCTTATCTACTACATGTAGTTAATAGCAATTGGTTAAGCTATGCCTTAGCCTCTGCTACCTGCAAATGTCTGCTACTGGGCTTCTAATTGGCTGCAGTACCTGTGAACAACATGTCATTTTCCTTCAGATGAGCTGAGTTTCAAAGTGAAGCAGCCTAAAAAAGAACCCCTTGGATGATCAAGCATAAATGGACTGCTCATTTCTTCATTATTAAAGGCTTTCATTCTTTCAGTGTTGCAAACAAAGATTAGACAAACAGTTCACTGTGCCATCCATTTGAGAGTGGGAATAATTTTGTCTTCACTGGTTTGTGTAAAAGAGCACTCCAAAATGCCTCAATGGCTCAATTGCTGCTGGTCCACTTAGAACAGAGAAAAAATACAAGGAGCACAGGCCCCAGCACCTGTGGAATGCCCTCAAACACATCTCCCAGGTTCGGTATTTTAATGATTAGGCCAAGGTTGCATAGGCAGAGCCCTACAGACAAGTTTCGTGAGTTTAAGTCCTGAGTTTTGATTCAAAAGTTTTTCTCTTCCAGAGGATCACTCATGTCTTGAGGAGCAGTACAAGTAACAGAAGTAACACCCCAGCGTTTTGGCATCATTTCCCTTTTCACCCTAAAAACATGCCTTTTGAAGGAGGCCAGAGAGAGAACTTGTCAGAAAAAAAGGCTTATTTTGCATGGAAAAATTAGGCAAAAGCTTTTTCTTTTTTTTTTTTTTAACAGAAATTACCTTTTTGTTAGAAAAACAACTTGTAAATAAAAAGCAAACTATTTTACCATATAATTGAGAAATTTATTTATGTCTTATATTTTTGCATGAGATGCTTCATATACACACAAATCCTTTAATGAAAATCCAATTTTCCTGTGAACGAGCTGATAGATAAATTTTAGTCTTAAAATAACTTAGTGATTTTCACAATGTATTTAAGTATTCTGAGCATGTTAGTTTAACATAAAGATTTTCTTTATGAAACTTATTATCCTAATTTTTGGTTCTGCTCTCCTGTAGCTACGCTACACCAGAGCTCTATTGCCAAAAGTACTTTTTCCTTGAAGTACACATGAGACAAAGTTGTCCCTCATTTAACTTGGAACAGGTTGTTCAGAGAAGTGATGGATTCCCCGTTGCTGGGAGTGTTTAAGGCCAGGTTGGAGGGGGGTCTGAGCATCCTGCTCTAGTGAAAGGTGTCCCTGCTCATGGCAGGGGTGGTTGGATCTAGATGATCTTTAAGGCCTTTCTGACCCAGGCCATTTTATGACTCTATGATTCATTAAAATAAAAGTAAATCACATTAGGAATATATTATAATCCTAGATAATTTGCCCTAATATCAGTGTTCAGGTAGCCATTATGTCAATAACAAATGCAATGTTGGTAAAGTTCAGTTAGACAGAAGAAAGTTGATATTAAAATGTTCCCCAAATGTTGATCAATAAACCTTGTCAAACTAATCAAAAAGAACAAATTAACAGGAAGTATAAAATAGAGGTTGTGGAGTCCCACAACTGTGTAAATTTTCCCTGCACTAATATAATGAAAAAGAGTCTGAATCAGGCAAATGGAAAAAAGTCACAGCAACTTTAGACTAACCTAGTATGCTTCCCTAAGCCAGAGTCAGGGCTGAAATTACTGCTAATTATAATTCAGGACATTTCAGGTCCACTGAGTTCACTCTGTCCCTTCATGCACCAAGGAGTAGACTCTTGAGTTTTAAAATAAAATTAGCTCATCAGTGACCAAAAAGGGACAAACAGATCCAAACTACTCTGTTTTAATAAACATGCCTGTTTATGCATCAACAGAAGCTTGAATAGTTCCAGGGTGTAATTCCTGGGAGGTCTTAATGCAATTCAAAATCAGGAGTCTGGATACACCAGATTTAGAAAACTCATACTATGGGATTTGGAAATAGCTCTCCCCCCCTTTTTTTTTATTCACTTGCTCCACAAAAGAGACGTTTCCTAATGGTGACAAAACACCAGCCCAGAGAAGCACATGCCAAGCTGGCAGTTTTGCTTGGCTCACTTCATAGAACAAACAGGCATTCTCTGAGCATCCCACAGCTCTTACAGGGACAGTAGCTCTGCAGCAAGCTTCTCATCGGCTGCTAATTGGTAAGACAACACCAAGTTCACATTCAGCTCTGTGAATTCTCCTCCCTATATCAGTCAAGTCTTCCTTGAGAGAAGGATGGTACCTCACTTCTACACTCAAGTTCTTGCTTTTCATCCTAAAAACTGTCAAATGTTTTTCTTCCATAAACAGCAGAAAAGGTATTGTATTATTAGAAATACTTTTTTTAAAATCTCACACACTACAGGGAGGAGTTTACTTCTGTCCAGATGCTCACTCACATAATACAAACTATGGCGCTCTCAACATAGGAGATGTACTTTAGTGACCTGATCCACCAAGGGGTTTCCATCACACAGTAATCACATTTCCTCCTGTGTCATGTTTTATAACAATCTGCTGCAGCACACCACAGCCTACTTTGTGAGTTACACAAATTGTCCTTAAATCCTACTTTCAGCTTCTCCAGTGAAATCCTGATCCATTATTTATACAACAATAGAGGAAACACATTTATATTTCATATGGTTGATGTAATTCCCTAGAGGTTGTGTCAGAAAAATATTATTTCTTTCTTTAAACAAAAATAATAGTAAAAAATAAAAAGAAAAACTTTGTTGCTAGGTAAAACACAAGGAAAATTTAATTTTTGTCATTGTAGGAATGCCACTGCGTGTCACTGCGTACCACACAGCTCCTCCCCATGTGCAGGGCAGGAATGTCTGGCTCTACTGCAGCAGCTCCCTGATGTGGTGTTGTCACTTCAGAGTTCTCCCTTCTGCTCCAGAGGTCAGCATAAAGTCTGGCTACGACTGCCTTGCTCACTAAGAAACCTCAGGGAATCAGCCCCATCATGCCATGCTCTGCTGCTTTTTCCCTGCCTCGGAGCTGCTTGTCTGGATGGGATGTGAACAGGACACACACACTGCACTCACGGGCAGCCTCAGTACCTTGGTGACTCTTCACACCTTCAGTCCTGTGCAGCTCATCGCTTCCTCTGTTTCTACAAAGTGAATAGCTCCCAGAACCCGTTTGTTCCTCATTTCGACCAAAATGCTTGGTTTTTAAGTGGAAATGAACCAAGTGTTTGATTTACACTTGCTAAATTTATTGGAAAGTTTCCCTTGAGGTTTTTAACCAATGCTATCTGCAATGAACAGTAGAGAGGACAAAATTTAACTTGCCAAATGGGGTCAGTTTCATCCCAAATAGTGTCGGTATCCTTCAGACTGTCCTTCCCCAATGCACCCTCCCCGCTTCACTTTCATAACTAGAAGTATGATTTGCCTCCTAATTTCACCAAACCTCTTTCATGTCCTGTGAAATGCTTAGCATGCCTTTAATGTCCAAAGGACTTGTCTCTGACAAGCGGCTGTAGACAAGAAATGCATTTTAGAAAGAGCTTCCAGTAACCCCTGAGTGAATTAAGAATAAAAGGCCATTGTAAGTAGATTGTAACTAATTGCTCCACTCAACAAAATAACATATTCCATGGTTTCAACCCAAACCTTTTAGGGCCTCTGAGATTCAAATCAGATTCAAAGGGAATCTGGGTCCCTTTGGTCAGCAACAGAGGTGGAAGTAAGGCTATGCTAAATGAAAAGGGAAAAAAAAGTTATTTTATGGGATTCTTTTTTCATTTTCATATTCTCTTTTTTGACTTATTTCTTTGATGATGAAAGTGTGTAACTTTCTCATCTGAAGGAGATTTGCCATTAAGCAGAAATTAGTAACTTTGTTTTGATCAAAAGTAGTAATATAATTATCAATGTTTGAAGATTCAGTTTCTAGTTGAGTCCTTTTTCTTGGCCCCAAACAAACAACAGGTTATATTGCAAATATGGAAAAGTTTGAAATGCTAGGTATTCTCATACAATTGACAAGATGCTTTTGTTCAGATGATCAGTTTGTCCTTGTATTCAAACATTCACAAAAAGGGAGACTGACAATTAAATTTTCTCTTTTCTGTTTTAACTAAAGAAAGAGATCCTCTCTAGTTAACCAGCATCTCAGTCCTTTAGAAAGCTCTTTTAGACTCACATTGTCAGAGTAGATTTAGAAAAACTCCAAATGAGCATGTTTTTCACCAAAAAAAACTACTACTGAAAGTAGTTGGCTGTAATTAAACTGGCTGTAATTAAGTATTTCCCATGTGAGAGATTATAGGTGCTTTTGAGAGTTCTAGGACTAGATTTTACTTGCAAAATTGACTGGAAGAGAGTGTCACCACTTATGATTCATTTATATCAAATTTCTCAAGTGGAATTGAGAGGACTGAGTAAGTTTTGAAACATTTTCTTTCCAAACAAGAAAACATAAATTCAGATACTAATAAATGTTTTCTCCCTATTTTTGACATATCTCAGGTTACACAAGGCAACACTCTTCAAATATCAAGTAAAGTGAAAATTATACTACATTTAATGTCAGGTATTTTGAGATATGAGAAACTACTCTCCATGGTAGGTTTGGATATGGAGCCCATTGATGGAACAGCTCAATACGGAAGGATAAATGATTTGGTGAGCAGGCACGCTCTTAATTACACAAAAACAGATTACAGAAAGTTGATCCTGAGAACATTTCACAGACTCAGAGAAAAGGCTGGGCTCCTGGGCTGCTGAATACAACGAGGCTGGAGACAGGGGAGGCACTGCCATGCCCTCGTCCTCAGCCACTGGACATTGTGCAAGGGACGGCAGTGCCACCATGGGTTCACACCCACCCTGACCCCCAGCTCAGTTCCAGTGATTGCCCTTTCCGAAGGGCATGCATGTGTTTTGATACTGAATGCCAAACTGATTTTTAGAGATTAAAGAGTGCTTTCTCCAGGCCCTGAGGAGCTCTCTGACAAAATCCTTATTAAAGGTACCTCATTGAATTTCTAGAAGCTAAAATGCTTTTTCCCTTTGGATCACTACTTGGGCTCAGGCGATTGGCATTTAAATACCCACCAGTGCCAAAGCAAAGATATGCACTTAATCACAGATGAATAAGACACCCCTTTTAGCATAAATAATGGTCTAGACGTAATCATTAAACAAAAAGGCAGTGCATGAAACCTTACTGACTATGGGGAAATCTCTGTATACAGGGCAGAAATACTGTAACTTGTGCGTTTGTGTGCATCATGTGGAAAAATCCACATTTTTACACGGACCTTTTTTCCTTTCCTCCCCTTAACTCTGTTCTACCCTTCCAAGTCTGACACATTTGTGTATGCCTGTGTCATATATTTACAAGTACTTCACTGGGGTTTTATAGTTTTGGTTAGTACTAGTATAAGGGCATTTTCAGTTTTCCACATGACTTCCCTCTCAATGTTGTGAAGTAGCTAGAAAATTCCTATTTTCTTTTTAACAAGCAAGTAACTGAAGCACAGAGGGAAGGAAATTCCAAAATTTTCTATGTCATTTAGGTCCATAACTCACATCAAAATCTATAGGTGAGGACTGTGCATTACATTGACCCCTAAATAGGGAAAGTTTGGCATCCAAATTCCTCAACCTCAGTTAAGACCACACAGATGTATGTTGTCAATATTCACAAAATCTTTGGACTGTGTCAAGGCCAACACACACGCACATACGTTCCTGAAGACAGTGTAAGACAATCTGAAGGCTTAATAAGGACAAGGATTATTTTAAAATCTAAATACTTGCATGTATTGAACATCGTGCTTTGAAAGTACCATATTTCTGTGTTACATATATACAAGAACTCTTTCACATGTGCACATACTACATGTCACCACCATTGCTCTCAAGCCTTTGTTTGTGGATCTCATCATGAAGATGTAGACAATGCTCTTCTTTCACGTTAATTCATCAGCTGCATGTACAGAAAATAATTTAATTTCTAAATTTAACAAATTCCTGCATGAATCTTACTGAAGCAGGAGCTCTGTGCAATAACACTGAGGTAAAGGTATGTCTGCTTTAAACAATGATCTGCTATGAAACTGAAAATCTCTGCTTTGCAGGGGTTGGCCATAATTTCTTCATAGAGTCATAGAATCTTTTAGGTTGTGAGAGACCTTTAAAGAGTGAGTCTTTTAACCAAACACTGCAAAGCCCACAACTAAACCATGTCTCTAAGTGCCATATTTACACATCTATATACCTCCAGAGTTGGTGTCTCAATCACTTCACTCACTCACTCACTCAAGCTTCTACAAGACAATTCTCTCAGTTTTAGTCAGTGATTTGGGAATCACGTTGACAACAAAGTACTGCTGTTTATTTAGTATTCTCTGGAATCCAAGCTACAATATTCTGATTTTTAACACTGATCCATAATTCTGTGCCACAAACCTGTGAATTTATTGTGTTGTAGGCTATGCTCTGGCTCAAGCCTGAAAAAAAGGACATTTTATTTAAAAAACCCTCTAAATTACCAATACCCCTCTTTTAACTGGGAATAACAGGAAAACCTAGACTGACATTAATAAAATGCGCAATATTCAAGAACTGACAAGACAAAAGTTGATCTCCTTTCAGTGATTTCTTTTCATCAGTGTACTGTGGGAGCAATACTCAAATCAATAAAACTTCTTTTAAAAGAACAGGCTATAAATATTCATAGAAACTAAGTTTCCTTCAAGTCAAAGTGTTGTGCTGGAGAGGTGAAGGAGCATTGAAAGGAAAGTTCCTGTATGGATAGAGAAGCTGTTGCAGTATTGAATAACTCATGTTCAGTTGCTAAGGCAATTTCTAAAGGAACTGGGTAATAACAGTTAAAATACTTTTTAAAGCTTAAACATCAATTCAGATATCTCTGCCTCACAGTACAGGTTCTTCATTTCACTCAGTTGTCACTTTGCCCACTAAAAAGTATCTACATCTCATCAGTAGTAGGACTTCTGTCTCTTTTTCAATTATTCCCTTTATTTGTTGTTGTTGTCATTGTTGGCATTAATTTTACCTCTAATTCTTATTCCAGCAAAATTGAATCAGCTCCAAAACCCAGGAACTCCCACTTGCTTTTTTCCTCTAAGCAAGGCTGCTCCATGAGAGCCACTTGCCTCGCTAACACAGCTGGCAAAAACATGATATACTTTAAAGCAAGAAGTTAATACTTCAGAACGTCATGAAACTTTTACTATGCACATATTCTTATTACACATATCAAATGCGACAAAATGACACACTGCACAAAAATTCAACAGCAATATCAATGCGTAGATAAAATATATTGATCCAGGTGAGCCACAGGAAAACAAAAATTGTGAATTTTAGATGTACAGAAAAACACAGTACATAAACAATTTTTCTGTTGCTGCAACTTTAATGGAAATCTGAAATAATATTTTCTAGAGCTTGGGGCTTTCTTTCAATATCTTTCCTTTTTCTTCCTTATAAATAATTGAAGAAACAGGTTTGCATGTTTGTTTACAAATAAACCAATTCTCAGTGCTGGGTAAAGCAAGCTTTATCTGGCCTCCCCATCCCAGGGGCAAAGCAATCCATATGCTTTCCAGCAGAGTGAAAAACTACCCTGCCTGTACATGTTTCTGTCTCCCCTACAAATAACAAAATGTAGCAGAAATGTTAGCAAATTAATGTTATGGCAGACTTACAGCAAAAAATGAGAAGGGAATAGCTAAAACATGTCAAGTCTCCATCACTCGCCCTTTCTCTTCCAGGAGCGCTGCCATTCCCAGAAGTGAGGACATCCAGTTTCTCATGAAATGTGGCCTGTGCCAGCACAGATGCTCTATAAACACACCTCCGTTTAAGTGAAGTCACAGATTTAAAACAAGAACTAAAAATCTCATAATCCTACTATCAGCAGACTTGGACCTCAGACCATGTTAAGCCAATACAAGTGGCCAATGCGAATGCAGGTACCCTGACCTATCAACTAAGCTACAGTTTTCTTTCTGGTTTTAAACTTTTCTTCACGCATCTTATTTCACTTCAAGAAATAAGGTCAGTGTTCAAAAATGCAATAATTTTGCCTCACCTGTATGTATCCTTGCTTATAAGCTACACATATACAGCTCATGTATTCAGCCCATTTACCCTGAATCAGACAGATAGAGAAATTCTGGCAAAGAAGGAGCAGTGCATGGGAGAAGGAGCAGGAGTCTGCCAGGAAAGAGAAACTCCTCATTTGCACATATTTAAGCACACAGTTGCTTAATCTTAGTAAGACAGGTAGGAAGAAGGGCTCTTCACAAGAAAATATACACACACGTTATTTTGCACGTCAAATAGCTGAGTACTTTATTACTAACAAAAATGTTTCTTGATGCAGCCCTAACATATACCAGCATATTATATAACAACTTCCTCAAAAGTTTAAAAAAGAAGGAACACTACTAAGTTGCTAAAAGAATAAGGTCTGCAGATTTTCATTCATGGTATAATTTTCTTCTTAAAAATAAATATTTTTTATCAGTGAGGCTCACCATCAAGTACATAAAAGTGTGAAGTTAGTCTCTTTTCCATTTAAGACTAATATGGAATCTTAAAAACAGAAAAAAATGAACAACCATGTATAAATAACTTCTACTGACTTCACACTTTTGACTTCTAATTACTTACGTGGTATATTCCTGACTCAGCAAAGCAAGTAACATATTTAAATGTTACCTGAATAAATTTAAACATTTTTAAATAACTGCAAGCTTACTCATTCTGTCAGCATGTACACCTGCAAAGATTAAGAAGCATATATACTTTTTCAAATTAAATTCTTAACAGATTTTCAATTGATTTTTCAACACTGTCGTGATGTGGCAGAAATCAATCCTGCAAATCACACTGTCACCAGCTTTTTCATTTCCCAGAATTTCACACTATGTAACAAAAGATTTTTGATAAAATGTCATTATCCAAGCAATTCAAGAAAACGCAATTAGGAGGCTGCAAACATCTTTTAAATCCTTCAAAGGAACAAGAATTAATTTCTGCTTCCACAGATTTTAGTGACTTAAAACTATGCAGGTGTGTGGGTTTTTCCTCTGCAGCGAGAGTGCTTCCGCAGAAGGCAGTGGAAGATGAGCACTCTGCAGCTCCCCAGCATCCTACCAACCCTCAGGACAACCCCATGGCCTCACCCAAGCCACTTGGTGAGCTGTCACTGAAGAGATTCTCATGTGATTCTTTGGTAAAGGCAGCAGTCTAAACATAGGGATTTACAGAAAGGAAAAGATAAATTTCTCATAAAAGTTTGTGACTCTAAGCAAAATTTCCTAACAGAGCAGTAATTGAACATAAAATTACCTCTGTATTATTGTCAGGCAGTGCAAAATAAATTCCAAATTTTGTGCTTTTAGCACACTGAAATATTTTGTTTACATTCTCAGTCTGCTTTTGAAAGAAAGAAGCCATTTTGATTTACAGCAGACAAGAATTTCAGCATGTAGCAAAATCATGACCAATTATTTCCTTCACACCTATCTTTTATGTATATAGAATATGATTTTTCTTTTACGAAGTAAATGAAGTCCTTAGAAATCTAAGAATATAAGTAAAAGAAAATAGTTCAAACTGGACAGAATGCTTCATGAGACACAGAATAAGGCTTTCAGCTAAAGAACCTCAATTTATATTATCTTGTATTTCAGTTTACAGGGGAAAAGAAACACTACAATAAATATATATAAAGATTAACGACATGTAAAGATACTTCTCAAGCATTATTTCACTTCTTTCTCTACTCTTCAAAGTGGTGAGCTGGAATACAAATAGCTGAGTTAGTGTAGACTAAGCCATGTGCCTCTACAAAGACAGCTCTGAGGCTTGCGTGGACTATGGAATATGTATATATGTATCCAGCCTCCCAAAGTCAGGCATCAGGTGTGGTCTCAGTCAGACCAATCACACCAACCAAGAGTAAAAAAATACATATTTATTAAACAAAGGGAAAATCAAATGGAAAATAACTTGAGGTTTTGTTAACTACAAAGCATAGTTTATCAGCTCACACATTTAATGCTTCTCTCCCTTATGGCTGTGAGGCACAAGGCACAACCCATCTCTTCTCTGATCTTCCCAACCTTAGAACCTAATGGAGACTATCAGCATTCCGTCCTATATAAATCTAAAGTATTCGAGGGGACTTCACACCCTGACAGCCCACTTGAAAGCAAATGACAACCCAGGGAAGATACCAGAAGGAAAGGAAGTCCTCGATTGCGCTACCACTGCCAAACAGTAAAATGGAATCAGAAAAGGAAAGAGCATGGCCTCTGGGGACTGCATATTGATGGCTTTCAATATGAAAGTTTTAGGTTTAATGGATGAAGGTTTTATCTAGTTCCTACTTTGAACAAGCATTTTAGCCAGTTTCAAAACACAAAAGCACCCATTTACTTTTTTCTCTGTGTCACCTTAAGTGTCAGTACATCTTCTGAAAGCAACAGCTCCCTTTTCATCAAAAGCACAGTATCTCTTTGAACTGAAAGGCAAGTTCAACTTTTTCCTGAATAAAATTATATTGTTTCTCTTCCCCTAAAACATGAAAGCATATAGAGATACAGACAGTACAGCAGTTATGCAAGCTAAAGACGGTAAATCTTTGTGACTTCTAAACCGAACTGCCACTGGACTGAGAAGAAGACAGTTACATTGAAGTATACCTTATGGCCTTATTCCATCTTAAAAAAATCAAAAGTAACATGAAGGTAAAAAGAGTAATATTCCTAATAGTAATTTTTGCAGATGGCATATATTGAAATTAATTGTGGTATTGTTATTATTGCATTCTGAAATGCATTACAAAAAACGAATGTGCTAATTAACCCCACTGAAGGTCACTAGTACTCCATTACTACCGGAAGAAGCAAAGAGTAGCTCAGATTCATCCTTAATTATAGGGAAAGTTTCATCAGTGCTTTAGCTGTTGTGAATTCCGTATCAGTTACTTCAGTCTGAAATAGAAAATGCTTGGAATTTCAGAAAAAGTCCTATATAAAGAAAGAAATCTGCAACACTTTGCTTTAAATACATTGTGTCCTTTCACACAGTAAATAATATTTGCAGAAAAAAAAGTCTTTAGATGTTATCTTCTCCCTCCAAAAGTTTCCATTTTTATATAGGAGCATTTGATCCTGAAAAATCACACCAATATAACCAAGACCGGCTATTCTGAAAGGTTTGTAAGAAGCCAAGCACTGCAAATTAGTTTTTTAAAATTTTTTGGCAAGTAACAACTGCTGGTTTTGCAGAAGCCTGCATAACAATCACGGAGAAAATGCAATATTTACTTCACTAATATTACTTCTCCTATATTCAGCTTGAAAAAGGAAATTAGAGTAGCTATTTTGTGTCCAAATATGAAAACAAAATTGTCTCCCATTCTATTTAAATGGAATTATCATGGAAAGATACTACTCAAAACATTTTGTAACTCCAGCTGCTTTTGCTTACAGGATCTCATTCTCCTCAAGCAGTCAGAATGGAACCTAAGTGGGCTGATAACTGGGAAAACAGGGAGTGTTTAAAAAATCCCACCCAAAGCCTACATTAATTTGTTTACACTACAATTGTCTGATTCCACTGGATACAATTCATCAAGAGAATTCAGATGATAACAGTTAATTTTGCAGCAAATAATTAAGCTATCACAAACTGAAGCCTATCAATTTTTATCTTGCTTTAACCAGGACTTCTTTTCTGAGAACAGAAATATTTGTAAGAGCATTTTATGTCAGCCTGGTATATGGCACACAGCTTCATCTGTCAACGCACAAATGGGGCAAAAAAATGTTTGTTGTTATTTTGGGTTTTTTTCAGTATGTATCTCTTACTTTTGGTAGAAAAAGAACCATTATTTATGCTTACACACAAACAGATGGAAGGTAAATGACCTGGCAATATGCACTGGCAGCCCAGAAAGCCAACCACATCCTGGGCTGCATCAAAAGCATGACCAGCAGCAGGTCAAGGGAGTTGATTCTCCCCCTCTACTCTGCTCTCATGAGACCCCTCCTGAAGAACTGTATCCAACTCTGGGGACCCCAAGAGGGGGATCTGAAAATGCTGGTGCAGGTCTAGAGGAGGCTAGGAAGACAACTGGCGAACTCAAGCACCTCTCCTATGTCAATAGTCTGAGAGCGCTGGGGTTGTTCAGGCTGGAGAGGAGAAGGCTCCAAGGAGACTTTATAGTGCCTACCAGTACCTAAAGGGGGTCTACAAGACACGGGACAAGGGCAGGTAGCAATAAGCCAAAGGGATATGGCTTCAAACTGAAAGTGGACAAGTTTAGATTAAATTTTAGGATGAAATTCTTTTCTGTGGGAGTGGTGAGTCACTGCAAGACGTTGCCCAGGGAAGTTGTGGGTGCCACATCTCTGGAAGTATCCAAAGCCAGGTTGGATGGGGCTCTGAACAGTCTGGTCTAGTGGAAGGTGTCTCTGCTCAAGGTAGGCATGGGTTAGAATCAGATGGTATTTAAGGTCCCTTCCAATTCAAACCATTCTATGATTCTATAAATTATATGTCTACTCACATTCCCAAAATAGGATTCAATAGTGCAAGTCTTCTGATTCCTTTCTTTAAGTGATCATGTACAAATGTTAAAATATTTATCATCTGGCACTTTAAATTTTTCCACACAAAAAAAATCCTTAGGCTCTCAACCAGCTACTAAGGCATTAATGAAAAGCCTACAATATCCCAGGTGTTTATGTTGAGGTTAAAGGAATTTATATTTCCTGTCCCAAATGCGACCACTGCATGTGTTTCTGTCGTCCAATGTACATTAGATCCAATCCAAAGCATGAAACTCTGGGACCTCTGGGGTTTCCATACTATGGTTTCAGAAATCAGTCTAAAGTAGTACATAACAAAAATGTATTTCCATCACCAAAAAAACCAACCAAACAAAAAACCAAACCAAAATAAAACAAAACAAACAAAAACCCCCACAAAAAGTAAAAGAAGAGCATCTCATACAGCAAGAATTATGAGTGCATGAATAGCCATAATAGTTCTTCCATACAGGATTGTTGGCAATTTGGTTACCTGAGAGTTGAAGACTAGAGCACTGCATACATTAAAATTACAAACAATTAGACTAGAAATATTTCTTTCTTAGCAATTCTATGACCATTTAATTTATGCTAAGTTCTAGAGTTCAGAAGGGTCAAAACAAAAAAAAGTTCTGAACCTAAACAAAACCCTAATGACATGCCTACAGAGGAAACCTATTCCCCAAAGAAACACTGTTTCCAAAAGCATTCTTCAATGGAATAAAATGGTTTTATGCACTGGATTTTATGCATTGCATTTATGCAATGGAATATGCATTATAGTGGAAGGCGCAGAAGTAGAGCTGAATGATCCAAGGCTGCCTCTAATTGAAATAGCCATTATAAGTAGACATAGGACTTGCATACAACCACACTCTGGAAACACAGAGAACATAAGAAGATTCTACATAATAGTATCGTATTCTTTTCATGTCTTCAATTATACTAATGTAGCATACACACAAAAATTAATTAGGCACAACAGATGTGCCCTTCCTTCTTGCTACTTGCTTCAAGAAAATGCCTTCAGAAATTACCTAATGTTTAATCAAAGTGTTCCAGAAATACAGTAACTTTTATGAAACCATACTGGTCCATTTATTTAAGCAAACAAGAAATTTTCTTCCAAAAAGATATTCAGACTAAGCTTTGAACACTCTTGCATTCAGGATTCACACATACAGGTCACACATACATGTTAATTATAAAGAAAAGAGACCAAATTATGAGTCTGCATAAAAAGAGCCAGTCTCCTATCTCTTGAAGTGAAAAAGAGGAGTTGAATTTTAAAAATCAGAATCCTCAATGATGCATAAAAATCCTCAAAAAACCATGTAATGAACACAGAGTTCTGGAAGTGAAATTTCAGGTTACCTGTGATGATGAGATGCCTAAGTCCTTTGATATGACAAGATGTTGATCATGAAACACAAATCACTTTCCTTATCTTGAGAAGGTTTTTGTCAATTAAAGTGCAAATTATCTATGAGAGTGATAAAACAGTTTTCTACAGATATCACTAGAAAAATAATCTACCCTTGAGATTAAGTATATTTTCAGATGTATATTGACAAAAAAAGAAAGTTAGTACCGTTTTAATTATACATTTAACCATCTCAAAATAGGTAATGTTTCTGCCAGTTCTCCATGTAAAGAACATACTGTGACCTGAAAATAAGTGCATGCAATACTACAGAGAGAGTAACTGACTCTATAAACCACAATTCTTTCCCTGCACGTTTTTAAAAAAAGCTACTACATATGACTAAGCCACTTGATGCTACCTCTTCTATCCGGAACAATAGCCTCCAGATGCTCATTTTCATATATCAGAACTGGAGGAAAAAAATATGAATCGTAAATCTGATATCTGCAGTGGGGAAATAAAGTTTGCATTAACAGAAACTGGCACAGATCTTTCCAGTTCAGCCCTCTTCAGCCGAAAACTACATTGTGTGCCTCAGCTGTGTTGTTCAACCCTGTACTCATAACCTCTTGTTAAACACTACAGAGTCCTAATAAACATCTAGTGCACAGCCAGTCTTTCCCGCTGCTTCTCACTGTTGCCATAACGTTGATGAACTGAAAATTTAGAAACCACTACACAAACTGGACAATTGAACAATTCAGACTAGAAAATACAGGTTTCCACAGACAAATATCCCCAAACGCAAAGTTTTCTCCCATCAGCATATGGTCTTTTCATATAGCAGCACTTAGCTAACAAAAAATTAATTTCTTAATTGGCACCAATATTCTTGGATGCAGGCCTGCCTGTAGCAATGGTGGAAGACAAGGAGAAACAGGGCAACATTGTTCTCAATTCAGCTTGACAGTGAAGGAAGTTCAAAGCAAATTTTTAGGATTGAAGTTAGAGCTACACATTTCTTGAAGTGGCTAATATTTCCCTTTTCCTATCACTCATTTTAATTCCTACTGCTCTCAAGCTGATTTGAGAAGGAATATCTCCCTTCAGAGTGATTGTCATGCATATGAAAAACACAGAGCTCAAAACTGAATATATACCCTGGCCTTTGGACAGCTGTTATAGTTTTGGATTTTGTTAGGATTTTTTCTTTCCTCTCCTGTTAACACGACCTTTGGGGGTTGACACTGCCTCCGCCTAGCTAACTATCCAAATTCCACCTTGATGGCTCTAAGAACAGTTCCTTTGG
>VWZG01000575.1:66721-82089 GCA_013396735.1 Grallaria varia
TTCAGAGGTTTTTGGTTATAGAGTTGTTATCTGTTCTGTTCTGGTGGTTCATATATGCATATATAACCATATTTAGTAGTTAAGAACTGTTATCTCTCCTTCTACATTTTTCCTTCAAATTAAAATTTTGTTCTAAATTTAAAAGAGGCGTGATCTTTTCTTGAGAGAGGCATTCCAAATTATTTCAGCTTTACTCTAAACTAAGACAACAGCCATGAATAAAATTAAGAAAATAAATTACAATGCAACTTCTTCCTGATGAACAAAATCAGCTATTTAAAATTTCTCCATGTTATTCATGCACAAAATGTAAGCCATCCACACTGCTAACTCTATTCCTCTGTTTCAGGGAAGCCACATGAGTGTGTCCTTTTTCCCTAGTGCATTTCTCATCAGGTACAAAGGTTACATCTGCTCACTCACCATCTTCAATTTTACTACCCACATAACTATTTCTGGCCTCAGCTACCAGCTACCCCTATGCTGCTTGTTATCATCTATAACATTAAAGGGGAAACTGCATTTTTTAGCCAAGTGACATGAGATGTCCCGGATGAGGAGCCTTGAAACCTCAGAACATGAACAGTAGAAGGAAAAAAGCAGAATGGTTTTTTTTTCACCCACAGTTCTAAGCTAACTTTCTTTTATTTTTTCTCACATTCCTTTCATACAGTCCCTTCAAAGAAGACTGACAAACTCTTGAATCCCACATAATTTAGCTCCAACAAAACCTCTCTGACCAGAAACATGAACACAGTCCAGGCCTCAGCTGGAGGCTCCGACTGGAGTATGAATCCTCTGCAAAGTTGCTAAGAGAGTATCTTACAAAATATGAATATACTTAATTTTTGTACCAGATATTAGACCTACATAAGCTAGAATCCTTCTCAGGCCTCCCAAAACTCTTGAGAAACCCCTGAGAAACATCACATGAACTACACTATTCTCAAAGAGAGTGATTATTTGCATCAAAGATCACTGCTCCTATCACTCAACTAAAAACTGTAAAGTCAAGAGCTTCAGAAAGAACAAAACTGCAGAGCATGAAGTACCTCAGCCCCTCTCCCACCAGGCAGAGAAGTATCAGGGCAAAGAGGAGAGTTCCAAAGATGTCACCCCATCGACACCACAAGCTCCTGCATCGCACAGCCTTGGTGCAACCATCTGGCTGTGAAAACACCCTTTATCTCAGTTCAGACTGGAACTTTAGACACCAGATATTTTAAGTCAGTGTCTACTTATACATACCAGCTTAGGGGGATCATTTCTGTCTTTGCGTCCCAGAGACAAATACATTCAATGGACTTTATACAGCAATCACCATGGTATATCAGCTGCATGGGAAATAACGCTCAAATCACCAGCCAGAAGATGATCTTAGGCACAAAATGTGTGTAAGAGAACTCTGATTTCTCACAGTTGGTGTGCCTCTCTCCCCTTGGCATCAATTTGAAGAGAAATTTCTGCACGAACAGAAGTTGTTAAGATGCACTTACTTGTCAGGAGGTGGGAACAATAAGGGACTACTAAAAGGTAACCATGTGGTTCTTGTAATGATGCTAGCATATATATATTTAAAAGATCTTGAAGTAAATACACATGTCTAAACATATGTTCATACCTGTAAATGTACCGCCTCCCTGAGATCGTGCTCTATGGTGAACTCACCACTGGCTGCCGCAAGAGAGGAGCCCTGAAGAGGAGATACAAGGACTCCCTGAAACAATCCCTCAGCCTTGGCCATATTGGCTACCATCAATGGTACACTCTGGCCTCCAATCGGGAGGCATGGAGACGCACCATCCATAACGCTGCTGCTTCCTTTGAGAACACACGCAGAATCAGTCTGGAGGAGAAAAGACAACGCAGAAAGAACCGTGCCTCACCAACACCGCCTATGGAGACTTTCTGCTGTGCCTTTTGCAACCAGACTTGCCTATCTCGCATTGGCCTTTTTAGCCACCAGCGTGCTTGCAGCAAGCGTGGGGAGAGCCCTTCCCAAATCTTTGTTTGCGAAGCCCAGCCATGATTCATGCAGTTAGAGAATAAAGAATTTTACTGTACGCATATCATGTTATACTGTCCTACTGCATGGCTGAGCCAAGGTATTGTAGCCAAATACCAGGAAGTCTTCGTATTCTTACGTTTAACAAGATGTATTTTCCTGGAGGTCTTTCACTGTTCCAGTTAAGTTATTTTAAATCCCATTAACTCTGAGCAAACTGAAAACACCTGTGGCTGTTCTACAACACAGCTGCCATGAATTGTTCCACTGCTAGGACAGGTAAGAGAATCTCCAAAACCTCTCAGTACAGGAGTACCTTATTAGGTTGTGCTTGAAGCTCTTCTATACAAAAGGCCAAGGATTGGCAAAGAATACTTTGGCAGAGAATAATTCAGCAGCATCAAAACAAACTCATCAAAATCTAAAGCATTAATGAGAGAAAACTAGAATGGCATAAATTTGAAGAAATAAAGAATAGCCAAGAAACCTAGAAGTAGTTTCAGTAAAACCACCTTTACACTGGAACCTGGTGTTATTGTTCAGATTGAAGGAAAAAAATTTAATACTGTTTCTTCCAACATATTTGCATTAATTTTTATTACTATTACCAGAGTGCCTCACAGGAAGGACAAAATGTCATAATTACAGAAATACTTGAGAAGCATATGTCTCTACCACAGTTTGAAAACAGAAGAGTGGAAAATCCTGGGGTTAGACATCACTGAACTCACAAATACTGAATCCAGAAGTACTGTGTACACGTTGCCTCCCTGCTTCAAAATCATCCCTTTTCCACAAGAGCCTTCCAAGGCCATGACTCACAGAGAACTTCCTGACATCTCCCAAGCCAGGCATACACACAGACGTTTGTAGGTTCAGGACCTAGCATTTGAACTACACTACATGTTACACAGGCATTATTTTTAAATTTTCCTGGTTGGATACGGTTCCGTCTGACTCATGTTTAGATATACTAGCTGTGTGTATCAATACTGTCAAATGTGGTTAAATCTACTTTTCTCTCTGGAATCTTTAGATTTTTAATTCTCTAGAAATTTCTTTGTGAATTTAGGTTTATTTAATTATGATGTTATGTGTTATGTATTATGTGACAGATTCATTACTAGGGGCTTATCACTGGACTAGCCCAAAACCTAAAAGTGACAAGAGAAGGAACTCCAAATGGTGGCCTTCACCGGGACGTAGGCTGCAGCCTTCCCTGGTCAGATGGTTCTGTAGTTCTGTGGTTATTTTCCCAGGTGAGCTCAGAGAGAGGGCAGATGGAAAAGGAGACAAAGTGGGTGTAGATGAACCACATATGAAAAGGACGTTAGAAAAAGATGGGGAGAGAAGGAAAGAGGCTGGAATAAGTAGCCAGCACAGGATGAATAACACCCACTTGGGCTTCCAGGTAACGCAGAGGAACATCCCAGCTTTGCTGCTTATGGTATATGTATCCTCCTCACAATTTTTCCAAAGGCCATATGCCAAGCAGAGGCATAATATCCCCAAAGCCAGAACACATTTTGCAATATTCTGTGTCCAGTGGTCCCTCATCAATAAAGCATTCACCATCCCAGCTGCTTTTGCAGCCTCTCCTGCTATGAATTTTTGGTGTTAGTTAATAAGCAGATCTCTGTGGGAGCATTTTTACAGAGGACTGCAGTTGAAGTTTCCATTCTCTCTCTGCATGACTACTTAGCAACATGCTGTTCTACCAGGCATCTGGCGATTTTTCACATCTTCCAACAGCTTTCAATACTTCCTTCCTCTATGCCATCATTAGATAGGTGCTTTAAGTAGATAAAAAAAGATTCTCTTAGAAAAAGTCTTGACTTTTCTGGATGAGGATGAGAATAAAGTAGTTCAGTCTTTACATCCAGCATGTGAACCATCTTACAGCTGCAAGAGTGCATGGCCAGAGAGTAGCAAGCTGGCATGATGGATTTATTACACATCTGAAACACATCACAGCACATACCCTCAGCAAAGACACACTGCTCACTGTCACATGCATCCCGGTTGGCAGGGAACTCACACATGCCCAAGACTGACAGGCTACTTCCATAATGGATAACATTATAAATTCATATGCATGCACATGCATTCAGACATCTGTCAAAAGCAGGGTTTACAAAGCAACATAGTGTAAAACCTCCCACTCAAATGTGATGGATTGGTTTCTCTCCAGGTCAAAACCAAAACTACTCGACGCTGATGAGAGCTGGATATGGGGTCCATATCCAGGCCCATGCTAGTTCTAGGGATAAGACCCTGTGTTTCTTCCTTTGATTCCCACCTCTATTGTCCTGTGAAGGCTGCACAGGATAGAACTTGTCAGCTGGGCAGAGCCAGCTGGAGAAGGGATGTCTCCAGGAGAACATATAACAAATTATTTTCTTGATTGACAAATAATTTTGACTTTCTTATTACCTATCATATATCTAAATTAGTTAATTCTAAGACCAATCTCTTATTTTAGGCATATTACAGAAAGGATGACTATTTTTAATTAGTCTCTATGAGTTACCACTCACAGAGAAATATTAGCCAACGACTAAGTTTGGGGTGCTCTAAATAACAAACATAAAACCTGGTGTGAGAAAAAAAAATTGAGTAGCGCAGATGGGTCTTTATACTTTCTCTGTCAGTTCTGTACTTGATATTTATATGATGATCCAGCAGCATCCCATTATGGAAATCTTACTTTTAAAATTAAGTGAAAACAATATGCATTCTAAAGTTCCTTGTTATGTGAGAGGAGATGTAAATCTCTCAGTATTTGCAAGATTGTTCATTTCAGAGAGGCCTTTTATAACCAGGATGATGAAAAAACATAAGTGAGGTGAAGTGATAGAAAAGCAAAATGCCTTTGAGTAGAGCATTGGATACAATTAGAAAAACAACAGTATTTTGGGTAAATGAGTCCTTACTCAGCTATGCCCAAAAAGGTTATCTGTTCTTCCAGCTGTTTTGAGTGGCTGTAGTAAAAGATAGTGCTTTTTCCTACAAATCATACCTCTTCTGACAAAGAAGTAATCACCTGTTATTGAATTCTAGTCCTGTTACAGCCATTTTTCTCTATCATAATTTGCTGTGGCTTTTATCAGTATATAGTAAGAAATCCCTACAAAACACAGTTTTCCAAATTCTTAATAGATCAAAGTAATAGTGATCATATGCTACTACAATCTACTCCTGCATACAACCATTCCCATGTTTATGAACTGCCTCCACTAGACTCTTCTGAGAAGTCTTTTAATGCTGCAGATAATTTAAAATTTAATTTTAAATTAATTTTTAAAATTCCCAATTTCTTTCTTTTCTCTGTATCCTTTCCTATTGTTGTCATTGATCTCCAAAGGTGTTTTTAAACTCTGATACTCTCTGTAGTATCCAGGATTAAATATTTTCCTTATCACATTATCATAGAGGTTCATCAAGCTCAATACAACTGAGGCAACTGCCAGGGCTGGTTACTTTGAAGGGTGGCAGAACATGGCATAACACAGTATACCTCTTTCACTGTGCTTGAAGGAACTGTGCTCCTGCCTTCTCCATGCACAAAACAAAAAAGCTGAACTTAAGAGATCAAATGATCATTTCTGTTGTAAGCTCTAATACTTCAAACTTCAAGACCAGGTATCTGCCAGCTACAGTTTCTGCAACTCCACCCGTTAAAATGGAGCACAATTCTTGGTCTCTGCGCTGATGTTCCTTCATATAATAATTCTGCAAAAGCCTTCAAAAATTGCACATCATCCTAGACAAACTGACAATGTACAATCGGACATGAAAGCAATTCAGGTTTCTCCCCCCATCAGTGAAGTATTCCATGCAAACATTTGCCTCTCCTACAAATAAGTCAAACAAAACGAAAAGAAAGAAGGAAAAGTTGGTTTCTTACCCCATACACTAGCCCAAAATCAAGGGGGATACTAACATACTAACCAAAACCCCTCTGCATCTTCAGAGGTACCTGTGAATCTATGTATTTTACAACGCACCTAGCAATGAAATCTTTAATTCTTGCATTTCAGTATCTTCACTCCCATCCGACACTATTTTGAGATTAATATTCTCCCAGTAGCAATTGCTCAGTTATAATGCGTGTGCATTTCTGACAGCACTGACTCATTTCTTCTCTAATTATTGCTGCAGAACCACACTGGCTACTGCTCCTTTTACCCAGTCACAAGAAAAGCATAGCCAGAACATTGCAAGATAAAGACACAGAGCTAAGAGTACAGAATAACAACTTCTGCAAGCCTTCACTGACCTATAGTGGACAAAAGGGTCTATCGGTTTAGTTGAACAATCAGAACTACACATCATACTTGTCTGCAGACATGAAAATTTTGAACAATTTAAATGCAATGACTAATTAGGAGTCGAATGTTCAGATAAGAACATGCATTGCTTGCAAGTACAGATTTAAAAGCAATTTACTAAGATGAAAAACATATTAATAGGAATCTGTCATAATTCATTATAAATTTATAGATGTCCCTTCATGTACAAACCACCTCATAGCAAAATATGGTATTTTAGGCAAATGCAAACCTAAATTACATTTTTATGCCTAAGCCTAAGAAAACATTGCTTCAGGGCTCAACCGAAGCTCAATAAATCCCATAATGAGACACAAAAATTAAAAAATTCTCAGTCTGGATGATCTATAATGGAGCAGTGAATCAGATAATGGATTCTTGTTCTGGTAAACACATTTTCTCTGGCCAGTTCTTAACCAGACAGTAGACAGACATATGGTCAGAAAAGTTCTGTCTCAGGCTGTCAAATTAGACTTTCCTATTACACTGTCCCAAGCATGGAGCAAAGTTTGCAGTCCCTAATATATGTCCTTTCATATCCACCATCCTTTCTTCTACACGGGAAAAAGTAGAGCATGCCAGAGAGCAAAAGTTCCTTTGTCTTCGCAAGGAGTGCTGCCATGACTGTCAGAGCCCTAACACTTGCCAGATTCCAGCAAATGTATCTTCATGTGACCATTTCCACAAACTGCAATCGTGGGTGTTCAGTTTGTTTTTAGGGATTTTTTTTCATTTTTTTGGGGGGGGAGTGGGAGTTTGGTTTTTTGTTTGTTTGTTTTGTTTTTTTTTTTTGTGGGGTGTTTTTTGGTTTTTTGGGGGTTTTTTGGGGGGGTTTTTTTTGGGTTTTTTTGCAAATAATCTGTGCTTTGCTCTCCAGAGTGAAGTTTTTCAATCTGTGGTGCAATAAAAGCATGAAGTGGTATCTCCAGGGCCATTTGCAGAGGAGAAATGTTTAACCCAGCAACAATGCTGGCAGATTTCTGAAAGCATATGGTGACATCAAATGGGTTTCAGCATCTACTGGTCAAGAACTGGAACAGATTGCTCAAGGAAGTGATGGAATCACTGCCCTGGAAGTGTACAAAAAACCACTTGTGGCACTTGAAGACATGGTTTCTTGGTGAGCAAGGCAGTCCCAGGTTAACAGCTGGACTAGATCTTGGAGGGTTTTTCCAACCTTAATGATTCTATAATCCTATGATTCTATATTTATGTCTAAATCTAAGACTACATTAAGACTGCTGACCTAACTTTAGAGTGGATGCCAACAATATATAATCAAAGACCTTTTTAAGCCATTAAAATTAACTGTGTTATTTCCTACAGAGAATGTTACCCACTTAAAAGTTGAAATAAGAGGCTCTAATAGCCTCTGACATCACTTGATCCTATTTCACTAAAAGATTATAGACTAAGATTAAAAGAACCATCACTACAGTGAAAAAGTTCTGGACTTTTTAATTTAGTCTGTTGTGGGGTTTTAAAAATAATATTCAAATATCACATAAAATTAGATTATGCAAATTGGAAGCTGTACAGATATTTAGTCCAAGAGAACTCTGATGCTGAAATATTTTTTGACTGCAGAGCTAAGAAATAAAAATAAGCAGCTTTAACTCCATAATGCAAGATATCTCTCTAACATGTCATCAGTTAAACTGAGAAATACAGACACTTGGGATGCTTGTTATCACTATTACCCAAAATATTTGCTTCAAAGCACTTGTTAGCTAAATAAACAAGACAGACAAAACAACACAACAGCACAGAGACCAGTGGAGGATGGCAAGCACCATGCTGGTTCCACAATCATTTGTTTGCTGTGATGTATCATGCAGCAAAAAAAGCCTCAAGGACCTGTGAACCAGCCATCCATCCAGCTATCCATGTTCTCCCTGGTAACTGTTTCATACCACACCATCCAAAGAATGAAGGTAAACTGAGCAAGTAATTACTAATACATGATGCAATGATGTAATTTCAGAATCAAAGTCTGCAAAAATTACAAGTGAATGAATGAATAATCCCCACTATGGCTAATTCTGGTGGCTGAAAAGCTAAAAAAGACAACGAAAATATCCTCAATTTGTAAAAGAAACAGCAACTGTAGAAAAGAGGAAGGAATTTCCTTCCTAGGCAGAAGTCCGTCAGACTGTAAAAGTTTTTACAGGTTTACAAAATGTTAACATATACTAAAAGCAACCTGATCCTTCAAGTATCATAGAGACTATGAAAGATACCATCAAGCATCAAAAAAAAAAACCTTTCCTGAACTAAAATAAACTGCAGAGCTAACCTCAGTAACAGAAAATAGTTTGTTAGGCTCACAAGTGGCAAGTATCCTCAATTCATTATTGAGAGGTATTTAACTCCAATTAAATGCCTGTAGAAAGGAAGTGAGATGAAATAATTATTCAGAAGTTACAGTAGGAGCCTGGCTGTCAGAAACAAGAAATTACCTAAAGGCAGCATACTTAATGCTTCCATTTGGTTACATCGTCAGGCAACCTCATGACATTCTGGCAAAAAAAGAAACTCCACCAGTGTTTTCAAAACATGTCATCTTTAACCAGATATCATTTTAAAACTGGATTCTAGAACTTAAAATGTACATTTTATAGATTATAACAAGTTCTGTGGAATGAAAAACACAGTTATAGTCAAAGAATGAAAGGCCACCTTAACACAGATGGATTTTGTAAATTATTTAAATTCTCAAGATTGGAATAAGTTTTCCTACTTACACTGCTTGATACTTTCCACCTATTCATCTAAATATTAAAATGACGCTCCCATACCTTCAGTATCTGAGCATATTGAATTACTGATTTTGGATGGGCAACTGGTTTTGAGTAAGGATCCCTGCAGGTGAGGGAGACTAACTGGGGCTGCGATTACTATGGAATTTCTGTCCAGTAAGTGGGATTTGAATTTGCACAGTCTGTGTTGTTCCTCAGAAGCAACCACAGCAAAGACGTCCAAATGAAGTAATGTCTTTAATTATACTTGACTTTCTCTGTGCTCTAGTTACTGGTCCAGCAAAATAAATCAGAATCCCACACAGATGCAGAAAAGGAAGGAAAGCACATTTCCAGTGAAGCCACAACATAAAAACAATCTGCAGATTTGTCCACACAGAACCAAAACCCGAAACACTTAGATGCTAATTTCTTACAGACGTCCAAGGATATTTCTAAGTGCTTCACCTAAAAAAAACCAACAAAACACCCCCTACACACACACACGCACATACACAAAAATCAATCAAGCCTGCCTGACCTAGAATAGGCTGATTTTCACAAAGTAAATTAGCTAGAAGGAGGAAGATGTCATTCTTCTCAATCCTGCTGTGCAAGGCCAGACTAAAATTTTAACCATTAGCACTCAACATCAGAACACCTTGAGAAAGAGAGCAACTCATCATATACAGGCTGATAGCTGTATTACCGTGCAATTTATTTGCTTTTAGCTAGTATGTAGCAGACAATTATCCTTCCTTTAGCTTACATCATATTTTTTTCATGCTGGAAAAGCATTTGTTCATTGGTGAAGCTCAGCATGGCCAGGAGAAGGTAGATAATGCACATAGAGTTTTCTGGACTATTACCTATATTATGCATCCCACAAGTCTTTTTTACTACTTCTTTTACTATTAACTTGCAATTAGCACGTGTCTTCTGTAACTGTCTGCTTCTGCCAAATGAAAACCTGAAGTTGTAAGACCATAATATTGTACTGAATTTGCATTAGCCAATCAAATCAGCTTTTATCGCTTTTTATCTGCTTTTATCTTAAACATATGCAGATCAAATGCACATTACTATAGAATAAACTTGTACTCCTGAAAAAATATGGATTTCTAACACACAGTGAGATGTGAACTACAACTTTGCTTGCAGTCACACCAACTCATACATCTCTTGCAAAAAGATGACACCAGAGGGTGAGATTTTCCAAAGCACAAGAGGATTCAATACCAGAAAAAGCCGTCACAGAAAAAAGTTAATGGATTTTGTTAATTTCCCCTTTGCCTGTATTTCTACCCAACTTCCCTCCTGGTTTTTTAGGGATTTTTTAGTGGAATCAAGCTGCTGGCAGTAATGAGAAATCTATAAAATATAGAGAGCTTTCATTGCATAAAAAAGAAACACTTCCATAAAATGCTAATGGATATTCCCAAGTACCATAGTGATACTTGAATGATATTTTACTTCATAATGCACAAGACATCAGATTTTATACTAGTGGCAGTTCACTTCAAGAAATCTTTTAAGCCCGTCTAGGATGTCAATATAACATCCTTTCTGTATTCTTTGAAAAAACATTATCTTTCTGATAGCACTGAAACAGAATCAGCTGTTCATTCCAGCCATTAGGAATGGTACAGCCAAGGTTACATAAAAACATTTGGGTGAATAGGGGGCAAAGAGTCTTATCTTGGCTAAGTGACCCATTTTTAAGCATTTTTAGATCTCCGATTCAGTAGGCCACTGGAATACAGAGGCCCAGCTATGTCCCATGAGCATTAGCACCTGCCCTGCTCCAGTGAGCCAGAGTGCCAAGGGACATTCCTGGGACCTGAACGTCAAGAAAAACCCTGATACAACACAAGCAATCTTCTTTGGATCTCAGTTTCCAGGAAGGAAAGTCACCTCTTCCTACTTTCAGGATAGGCAAACAGGATTATTTACCTTAGGCAGGTTCCCACCCAGTATAAAACAACATGTTATTCATACAGATCTGCAAAAACTCTTAACAAGAGGTCTTCAAGTCTTCACAACCCAGAACTTGTGCTAAAGGGACCTAAAAGTGTCATACTTTCTACAGTGATCAGGAGGGAAGAATTCCTGATGATATAGTCAGAGTCACTTTCAAAAGAGGTTACAATCACGCACAGTAGTCTTATATTGTTAGTCCTACTCCAAAAAAAACCCAAAAAAGACCCCTCAAAAAACTTAACAACAGAGCTTCCTGATGGTATACACACACTACAAACAGGTGCTTTTATTTCAGTCTCTAAGCCCTACATACTCAGTGACTCCGATGTAGAAGCAAAGTGCAAAACATTCACTTTTTTTCTGTGTCTTCCAAAATCTGGTGCCTCTGTTTGCTTATAGAATTTGAGGATGTCATGGTTGGTTGCACCACTCCTGATGCAATTACAATAATAAACAAAAAGGGAAGCAGAACATAATTTCATTCTGCAAACAGTGTAGCTGTATATTTGGCAATTCGTCCAGGCAGCCTTTCATTTATTGATAACAAGAAGCTTTCATAACCTGGAAATTGAAATGGACATGATTGGGAGGCTCAGGAACCCTGTACTGATCAGCTGGTGGTGAAAAATCTGAATACCAAAAACAAAATCCACGTTCATTAGCGCATTGAAACTAACAGAGCAAGCTGTGAAAATTTCACTGCTCATTTGCAGTGTAAATTGGGGACTGTGTCACAACTGATGAATTGACATTTTCACTCCACAGCAAGACCACGTTCCAAGCAGAACTGTGTGAAGCAAAGTCTGTTGTTTAGGAAATTACCAAAGGTAATGAAGTGATGGAAAGCTGCATACCTGGCAATTTGTTTTAACACAATTTTTTTCAGGCTTTGAGAAAAAAGAAGATAAAAGCTCAGAAAATGCAAGTACATCAAACTGCAAAAATGGTACATCTTCCTTCTTGCTTTCAAGATCCAGCAATAAATAGACACCACACCAAAATAAAACAGCCAGTGTTGTCTTAGAGGAAGCTTATCAATGACAATAAAAAGGCTTTTTTTGACAAAACCAACTTTAATGAAGTCATAGCAAAGTTAAAAAACACTCTAGGTGGTTGGAAAAAGTATTCCAGAATATAAAAATAGTCAGAAATTCAATGTTGCAAGAAAATTAAGTAGTTTGCAGTGTTCTGAATCAAGACTAAAAGAATAATAGCATATTAAAGAAAAATATATGAAAAGTGATGTGGAATGTCACCACCTACCCTAAAGAGACAACACCCCTTTATACAATCCACTGCCAAGTTTCTTCTCCAGAACCCAGAAGTTACCAGGTAAACAAAAACTCCCTTGCACATTCACACAACTAAGAGTCTAAAACACCCTAAGCTTTTCTAATATAACTGACAACTTAAAGTAACCTTGATTATGGCCCACAGAATATGTAAGTGCTCCTGATTTTCCATATACCTGTACATCAGACACCTGTGTGTTAAAACAGGGCTGGTAGAAAAGAAATATCACTTTTCTGTGTGTAATGAAACGTGTGTATCAGCCCATAAACTTGCACTTCTTCAATTTCAGAGCTACCCTTAGCACTGTTGAGTATTTTCTTAGTCTCAGTCATTTTGGTCAGTGAAGCTCAATTTCTTTTCTCTGATTTGCTCATTCAATTTAATTCAATTTTTCTGATATACAAGCCCTCAATGTCTCTAACTGAGCTCTTCATCTAATATAATTTCCTTTCAGCTCTTCACCTTCCTCCACTACCCTCTCAGGTTCCCTAGCTCCCAGCAGTCCTATCCTAATTATTGCTTCTGTATCTTGTACAGTCCAAGTATTATTTCTTCAGCATTCGGGTCAGATAAGCCCTCTTTCTCACCGCAAGAGCAAATGCCGGAGAAAATTGAGGGCATAGCAGTAATACACTTTCAACTCACTGTTCCTGGGAGAAATAATTACAGAGGAAATCTTGTTTAGTCGCTGCTGTCCTGGGAAAGAATATGCTCAGTTCAGATGCAGTGTTTGGAGAATTTCATTGCCAAATCCTAACAGGTCTCCCCAGAGCACAATTGAACGCTATTTGTCAACAGCCAATAACTGGGTCAAATTCAGACACTTTTTCAAAGGCACAACAAAAGGAGCAAAGAAAATAAATTAGAATGGAACAAATAGAGACTAAAAACTAATTTAGCTCCAACATTTTCTATTAAGAAGAGCAATACAGGGATGGGAAGGTAAGCACAATTGTAACCTAGAGGAAAGACTGAATTCTGAAGGGAATTCAGGGGGATTTTTTTTTTTTGAAACAGAAGAGTTCTTTCTGTTGACGTCTTAGCAAATGAGATATACATGTTTAACACACTTGGAGATTCATTATGACTCTCAGTAGGACAGCAGAAGTTTTCAATGGAGTCCTTTGCAGAGTAAGAGCTTGAAGGAGCATTTCTACCTCATTCCCCAGCGACCCCTTTAGCATGTCTCTCACTACCACATTTTCACAGACCATAAATCTTAACCACTTTTCTATGCATTGCTCTGCAGGTGGTCTCATCAGCTGGTTGTACTCTCAGCTTTGCCATGCAAATACTCCTGCTAGAAGTTACATGAAATCTAGGCACATGCATCCAGGTTATTAGTGAAGGATAAGATCCATGATCTTGCCTTGATGAAGAAGGCTTGAAAGAAGCAGGTCCTCAGAAGCCATGCACCCCAATGTCCACCAAGCAGTCAAGTCCATTTAAGCATAGACCCAAATGAAGATTTGATTACTGATATGATGGAGAAAAGTCATGTATCAGAAAATTTTTCTGGCAAAGGTATTTGATGTTTTTTTAATTTTAGGATTTTTTCCCCCAGCCTCCTTCATTATCACCTCAGTGTTTGCATTTCCCTTTCTTTTGCTTGCTTCTTCTCTCTTCCCTTACAAATATATGAACAGAAATCCAAGTATTTATATTCTGATAAGCTGCTATCTTTAAAAATGAAATTGTTATGCTCATGTTCAATAGCTATGTTTCTTCCTTGGTGGCACAAACAACCAAAGAAGAAAGCTGTTCTTACATAAGTATGTGATGCTTCTCCCTTTTCTGAACTAAGGGAATAAATTTTTCAATGTCATTTGCAACTTTTTAATCTTTATGATTATTTGATATAAGCAACACTTTTGATTAACAACATTTGTCTTTTTATAACGTCAAATATATTTTGTATATTTTAGTTATCAACACATTATTTCTGTCACCTTGTATTTCAAAAATGCAGTGAAATGGTGCCAGAAGGGACAATTTTAACAGCAGGATTTTATTATCATTTCAAATCAATAAGTAATGTAATAAGACTTTTTAAAATACCCTGCCTTCACAAGCAAACCTTGTAACCAGGCAGTGGGAAAATGACAAAAGGAAGGATTCCTTACAGTGAAATTGCATTTGAAGCTACATAACTAATTGCAGCTTTAAAATTGACAAATCAAATTCAAATTTCTAGTCAAAAATATCAATTTTTTTCAGCATCTTTGCTGCTTGCTCTTCACAGCTGTTCCCTAAAACATAAATATTTACCATTTCCCCTTTTTCTTTATTTCTTTTTTTTGTTTTGTTTTTAAAGAAAAGATTTAAATTCCTTTGCACTCTTTAATAATGATTGCTAGGTTTTTGGACCAAAAAAAAAAAAAAAAAATAACCATATTACCATAGCCAGCTGCATGAACCTAAATTAAAGACTTTAGTCATGAATGAACTTCTCGAGAGGCTCAGTTTCCAGTGCACAAGAGAAGTTTGGATTTGAAAAGCAAGGGCTGGTGAAAACAAAAATGGAAAGGGACAAAAAGACAGTTGTTCTTTTTTCATTTGTAGACACCATTATTAGGAGCTACTGGATTTGGACATCACTTTGGCTGCATTTTATCCTCGAGTGCTAAGGTACTAAAGGAGTCTGTGAACTTACCCCCACACAGACAAGGCTCTGTTTGAAAGGATGCACTCTGGCAAACCACAGCTACCAGTGGGGTTGCTGGCACTCCCAGCATGCTCACAGCTACTATCCAAGGCACTCCATCTTCCAGGAGGCTGAATAAATACTCTTCCCACTACATGTCTACTTGCAGTGCTTGAAAAAGTCATTAGAGACTGGCTGGAATAACAGTGGAAATAATGTGGCCATTTTAGATTAAGATCCACGGCAGTTTAGTAGAGGTTCTTGTGATGCAGCTTCTGATATTACAGTAGACATTACATTTTTTATGTGCCAAGACACCAGTCATTTGGGAAAACAACTGCTGAGCTCCAGCCCTTGGCATGGCTACTTTTTTTTTT
>VWZG01000575.1:82117-100536 GCA_013396735.1 Grallaria varia
TTTTTTCATTATTCTAGACACAGGTCTTATGCTTGCAGGACAACAAGTGCCCTTTTCTACCCTGTTCCCAATAATAAAACTTTCTGGGCCCTTAAAATGTAAGTTGTTTGGGAGGAATTGGTGTATATACAGGCTGTGTCTACATGACCATTTCTGAGTTAAGCTACCTATTAAAAGAAATTTTTTGTCTAGAGGACAAAAATCATGCACAGTGTCAACAATGAGCTCTTAGAATAAAAAAGAGATTACATAAAGATTATTTTTCCCCCCTTCTCAGCACTAACTCCAGCTTTATGACTCAGTTACCATATTTTCTTGCTTTTCTTTTTACGTTTCTTCTCAGCCTTCTTTTTTCTTTTCTTTGGACATGTGGTCTTAGAACAGGACTGACCGGACAATGACACTTTCAGGTAGACAAAAACAGGCTCTGTTGTTCCTTGCAGCATTCACAGTATCCCAAGGAGCAATGCAATGATATTTTTCATATGTATTTGCCTCTGTTACCCTTTTCCTTCTTAGGGACCATCTGAAACCATTCCATACACACAGACTAATAATCGTTTTTTTTTTTTTTTTCCACATTTCTTATTCTTTCACATTTCTTTATTGAGATGAGGCACTTTTGTTCTAGAAACATATCCACAAGCAAGAATACCTAGTTAAGCCAGTCAGACCTATAAACAGTGATAGCCCTTCCTGAAATAAGTCCTGTGCTCTAACACAGTTGTAAATGCAAAACCAAAACAGAGAACCTGTTCTAAAAAAATAAGCCTCATGAAATTGTTTGCTCCTGACTCTCAACTAAATCCATTTCTTAGGAAAGATCTAGTACCAGTATCACAGATCATATTCGATTAAAAATGATTTTATTAATTTTATATTATTCACTAAAACACTTATTGGATAGCATGAGGGATTATAAGAAAATTTAAAAATTGTTAAATAAATATCAAGACTTGTTTTCTGTAGTGTTGCCTCTGCTTTTTTGAGCTAGCTTTGAAACTCGATAGATATAAAAGTCACCATCAGAGTGCCTCTCAGCAGCCTAAAAGAGATCCAGGAGATGGTTCTGATCTGCTGCCAACAGCCTCCAAAATAGAGAGTCAATGTTTTTCATTTCAATGTTCACTACTACTGGGATGCAATAATAACAGTAACTGCAAAACAATAACTTACTGCTAGGTAAATGCTAAAGGCTTTATTTATTACCCCCTCTCCCCAGAAACCAAATATTTGTGGAATGCAGGTGCTACTGTCAATAAAGAAAGACTTTCCTTTCATTACAGAAAGGTTTGGGAAACTCTGTTAATAAACAGACTATTGGCTCCATTTGAATGTCTTAGATGCCGAGATATCACCAACAAGAGTGTGGGCTAAATGATAAGGTAAAATGATAGTAATAAGAGGTTGGGAAAGCTACAGAATTTGCTGCCACACTTGAAAGCTACAATTTTATCTAAATAGTTGTAATCCTGTTTCTTCTATTCAAGTACTTCTGAAAGTATACAGACTAAGGGACATAATATTTATAATTTTTAGTCATATTTATCAAAGCCATTTACTGATTATTTCTGTAAAGTTGTTTTTCAAGTTTATAAAATCCTGTCTTTGTTCATCGAGAATATCCACAGCATTCAGCTGAAACCTGTGGCAACTCTGTGGAGATGCTTATAAACCATTTTTTGACTCTCTTGAGAAATTAAAATATTAAGTTCTATTGTTAACATACGCACCCTAACTGGAAGGGATGCCTTCATTTTCAAAAGGTTACTCATATACAAAAAGGTGTTGGTCTGGACACAAAGTCACTTGATGGCAAATAATGATAAAAAGAATATGGGAAAACACATCCAGCAGTTAGACTTGTCACCATTTTCCCAGGAAAGTTGCATTTTCAAGTGTTTTTTCACCACAGCTCAGCCTGCTGTCACACCACAAGCCCCTTGGACCATGAAGATGGGTCACAGAGTGAGACAACGCCAACCACACGACAGCTTTCACACGCTGCGTGAAGCATGGAACCGAAGAGACAGGGCTCAAAACTGCAACTGACTGGCAGCTTTCCATCAGTCTGATGAAAATACAAACAAACAAACAAACAAAACCAAAGCAGAAAGCCCCCAAAACCAATGAAATAACCACAAAAACAAAAGCCAATCAAACAAAAAAACCAGTTACTCCAAAGCCAAAATATTTCATGGAAGATGTTTTTCTTGCCCCAATTTTTTCCTCAGGCTTCTGTCACAAAACCTGAAACAAATATTTACTGTTGCCTAGTTTGACCTGCTTCTGACAACTCTGGTCTGTAGAAATGACCTGCAATGATAATTTTCAAATGTATTTCCTATTGGGTTATCTTGCCTCTTGGGGACAGTGGACCAGAAGCCTGGATGCTTTTGCAGATCCCCTGCTCTCTTCTAAGCAGGACCCATACATATTTTGGTAGAATCAGGTCAATAAATTAAAACAGGAAAAATTTAAATTTAAAAAAGCCTTAGTTTTACTTGGGGGAAAAAAAAAAAAAAAAAAAAAGATGGTGAAACAAAATTTTCCACTACTTTAAATAATTTTTGAGCTTTTACTTCCTTAGACACTTTTCATATGTAATTTTTATCCTTATTAGGATAACAATTGGGAAAACAACTATTATGCACTTTTTACAGGACCATGGATGCTTACAACATAAAGCTTAGTGCTGTTAGAAGAAGATACATATAACTGATCATAAAGCTATCCTTTCTAGGTTCTTGCTTTTTTATGGTTATAACCTGTGTTTTTCAATACTTGATTTTTTTATCACCTTGTAGACCTACCACTATAAAATCAGCAAATTTCTTACTAATCAAGGAAGTAAGGCTTTCACTGTTTGTTTCCACTAAACCTGTGTTTCAGTTACTCTAGATGTGGGAAAATGTTACACATAGGCACAATATTTATACACATAGACATGTATATACTCAAACACACAAAAATATTGTACTTATGCAGTTCTACATAAAGAAAGAACAAAGGTGCATACAACACTTGAGAAGAACATCCTTTTCCATCATAATATGCGTATGAATACTATGTAATGGTAATTATTCCAATGATTCCTTACACATTACTCTCATAATGTAGCTCTTAATTATTTTTCTGATGATTTCTGCTGCAAATTTCCATCCATCTTTGCGAATGCCCCTTTGTGGGCTGAGAGCTCCATAACATTTTTAAACTGTATACAGTGTGCACTATATTGTAGTCAAAGGGAAGAAGCTGAAACACCAAATGCTGCTCCTCTTTACACCTACTCAGAGAGACAGGGGCTTTTTCAGAATTTAGATAAAATAACAATATCGAATGGGACTATACAGACCTGAAATTCCATACATCTCAGTCAAGGTTTAATGCACATGTGCTTTAAATCATGCCCTATTTAACACTTGTGACTGTACAGTTGACCAAATTCCCCCAGAAAATGTTTCCACAACCTCTTCTAGACACTTGACAGAAATATACAACAACATTTTTTTCCACCGAAAAATCACTCACTCAGGTGGGGCTCCTTACAGACAGCTATCATTTCTGCCCCTGCAGCTAAAAGGCAACTCTCTACTTCAAACCAGAAGATTTGGAAGATTTGCCATTAACAAATATATGCACACGCTGGAAATCAAACGAGTTTCGGCTCATTTACTATAAAAAGATAATAAGCTGTGTCCTACCTATGGTGGTAATAACAGTGCCAGCAAAGAAGAAGGAACTTCCCAAGTCCCAGTGACTGATCTGAGCAGATGTGTTTCTTAAAGGTATGATTCCTGCATTTATTGCTGCCACTACTTGCTGCAAGTTTAAAAAGATTGTCGTCAATATTCATGAAACAATGGTATTCATATATATTACACACTAAATTGATTAAATCACTTATTTGATCCAAACAATAAACTAGAAAAGGATCTGTTTTGCTTTGCTCAAGCTCTAGCATTCAGACAGGCCACAATTTAATCTTCAGCAGACACCTCAGGCGCTTCAGCACACAGCAGAGCTGCAAATTTGAGACCATTAGGGAGAATGCAAAATCCACAGTATCAGTGACATTATCACCTTAGATAGACACCAAACACAAATGTTTTTACTGCTGCAACTGTTTAGTGAAGAAAAACATGCATTAGACAAAATTTATAATGAAAGTTTCCCCAAATCTTTCTCTATTGGGTGAGGTAAGAAAATGGACTTCTTAGAAACAATCATTTTAAAACACGAAGAAAAAATGCCCATGCATTGTTCTGGATCAAATTAACTCCACCTAATAAAAACATTTTTTATAACAGATAATTCAATAATTAAAGAAATTATACTTAGAGTAATAAAACTTTCATTATAGCAGCAAAAAATTCAGAGTCAAACATCAAACACGAATATCTAAGTTTATACAACTCCTTAATTTCATAAATGTTGTTCTTGAAAAATTCAGTGCCAGCAGCTAAAATAAACAAACTTGCCAGTAGTGAAATTTCCATAGTCCTGAGAAATATGAAACATTCCCTATATCAGCAGTGTCACCTCTGTAAATTCTTACCACAAAACATCCTCCTGTTTAGTTATATCCCTATTGCAGACACACACCAGTAATTGAAGTTAAATGGTACCCAGCAAGAAAAAATATTTTTAAGCTTGCAATAAATATTTCAAGGAATACAAGTTATCATTTCATTCTGAAACTTTAAAACAGGACTTATTTCACAATCAGGATCCTTATAATGATAATTGGTGTCTAACAAAAGAACAGAGGAAGCAAAACTGCAGAATGAAAAGGAGCACTTTACTAATAGTTGTTGCTTGGCGAGTTGTCCAACAACCATTATTTGCATAAATATATTCAGCAGTAGGGCAGACCAGAACCATTTTCCATGGGGGCAGCCTGTTGCAGAGGAATAGCACTGTACAGTAGTAATTTTTTCAGCCCGAAGAGACATTAATAATTCACAAATTAAAACATTTTTGTTACCAAACAGTGTCCACAGAAGTCACTTGTTATGGACAGAAATGGTAAAATACCAATGCTGGATTAATCAGGCTATTGACTTTCCATGATGGGATCTTGGCTTAAATCCACCATTCCCAGTTTCCCATTCTGAAGTCTCAGATGCACAAAGTAACCATTTTAAAGTCCACAGCTGCATCTCCATAGCCACAGGGATCTTGCTGCCAGCCACAACCTAAACCATTTCCACCATCCTGGGTTGTCAACAGGAAGCCAGCTGGGGTATCTTTACATACACTTCTAAACTGCTTTCATTTGAACTATTTTTTTTTCTTTTTTCTTTTACTTTTTTTTTTTTAACTAGAAAGGCTGACATCAAAGATGTGGAATTTTCAGTTCTACTGAAGGGGAATGAGTAGGGAAAGGGAGGGGGAAGAGAGTTTGATTTTCTTTTGGGTTCAAAGAATAAAACTTCTTCTACATTTGCGTATCATGTACAACTTGGCAATGGCAAATACAGCAGCACTAGTATTGACAGGTGCTTCCATCAGTTTAGGAAGGGACACATCAGACTAAGAAGCATGTGAAAACCATCCCTTGTATTGATTTTATGATTTACACAACACAGATATTCCTTTCACTTACAAACCCCAGTGTGCTGCATTATATAGTGCCTACTGAATATATTTTGAGTACTGTTACAATTCAGTGGACAAAGAACTTCCATCACAAGTCCTCGTATCTGAGAGTGGGAACATGCTCTCCAGTGAGGCATCATATGATATAGTACTGGACCAATACAATTTTTTGGGACCATTCATGTGTTATTATAGTTTCTTGTACTGGATTAGCATGCTACCCAGAGCAACACACCTGTTTAGATGGTCTAGCAAGACCAAGTTTTACACAGATCCAGATGTAAAATGTTTTCAGGGCTTTATATCACTGCACATTTTTGTAGTCATAGTACCTCAACGCCTTTTATATGAAAGGTGTGTCAGTCTAGACTACTCAAATATCCATTACAGCCATGCATCTCCTGACAACACCTACAGACTTCCAGGAAAAACACCACCACCCAGAACTGCCCAATGCACAACAGATGGCTACAAAAGACAATTAGCTGCTATTATTATGTCTTCGATTTTATCTAACTGCCAATTACGAGATGAATCAGGGCTGCTTTCAGTGATACAGCCTCCCAGATTCTGATTAGGCATACTTTTAAGGAGTTTCTGAGTAGGAGGCTGCATCTGCATCATGGTGTTCAGATTGGGTTGGGTGGATTGTCTTATCATTAATTATTCTAAATACTTTTGGAGATCACTTGTATTTTGAGAGCCAAGTCATTCTGTGGCAGTAAGTTCTGCAAATTACTTGTGGATCATTTAAAAAGCATTTCCCTTTTGAGAGTCTGCATGTGCTTCAGAGTAATTTTCTAAGTTCTTCTGTTATAAGAAACACTTGAATAACAATTTCTAATTTGTCTCCTTAAAGAAATTAATGATCTTACAGACCCATCAACTTCCTCTTTTTTTTTTCCAAATTAAAGTATCTTTCTTATTAAATAATATATTCACCTATTTAAACAAATCTGTTGAATACTGCATATAGGTAATTTTTTATTGGCAGTGTTTCTCATTGACTTTCATTGTACATTTAGTGATTTACCTTACTGATTGTTTTCAATACAGTTTTAGTCGTAAAGAGCCATATGATATCTTCATCATCACCAAGTTATTGTTTCCAAACACACGCTATTATGCTTTCTCCTGCACTATAAACATGTTTGGGAGAAGCCAGACTTAAATCCTAACAAAGCTGCTGCTTGTTTTCCTTCAGGGTCTTCTGCAAGTCTTCCTTAATAACAAGGGTGACAGGTGGGCAAGGTTGCTGTTTTACTGAGATCAACACTACTGTGTCATAAAGTCTTTGAAGGTTGCCTGTAGATTTTTGGGAAAGGTAGCTGCATTTTCAGTTCTTTGGATCAGAGGACAACTTTTCTTCTTAGTTTGGTCATAAGAAGAGCCTCATCTAATACTGCTCACAAGAAAAATTTTTAAAGAAAATAATGTATCACATAACTCCTAACATACGGACGTTTCAGGGCACTGATTTCAGGGTAGTACCCTCTTCCTGTATCCACTACACAAACTTACCTGGAATATTGGGTATCAACACTTCCCTAACCTGGAACAAAAAGCCAGACTCATGCAGCTAGTTTCCACTAACTTCACTACTGGCCAGAATCTCAGCCTTAGCCTTCAAGTAACATGCTATTGTTCACTGTCAGTGCTGTCAGATGCAATTCTCTGCCACTTTTATTCGTGGTCTTCAACTTCTTTCTTGATTGATGCCTTGCTACTGGGGCAAACACAACCACTTCATTTGTCATAAGTTTGACATGTTGCTCTTTCCTTCCTTCCTTCCTAACTTCTTTCTGTCACTTCAGGCCTTTGGCTTATCCCTAATGACACAATAGTGACAGTAACTGCATTTTGAATCTTGAAGCAGAGTCCTGAAAACTCTATATAATCTGTACAGTCACAGCATTTAAATACTTTGTGTGATCTTAACATGGGAACTTCTGGACTTACAAAAATCATGTTATTATTTCACTCATCTTACCTTCTTCCAGAGTTTTTGTCTGGTATTTGTTTCATATGAGATGACTGAGGACTGAGCAGAAAAGTGGTCAACCAGCACATGACACCCAATCAAGGCCTCTATGTGCAATGATTTTAAGAATATTATATGGTTATACTAAAAGTAATAAGCTTTTCTTTTTTAATTGTATTTATAATGGTGAAAAAAATAGGCCTTTTTTTCATAGTGAAGAGAATTGACATGAATTTTTGAAATATTTAAAATTTTAGAAATTTCATTCTCCTTTTTTGGGTTGTGAGAATTCTTAGGCTAGCTCTGTACTATACCCTCACTTGTACTACACTCACACATTCAAACTACCTGGCTCTGCAGCCATATTTGGGAAAAAGTTTTAGTGGAGTATCAGAGGAAAGAGACAGAGATGCTTGAGCCCAGAGTGGATAGGCCAAGCACGACCTGCCTTTCTTTCAAAAACAGAACCTGAGCTCCAAAAACACATAAGCATTGCTTCCACACCGTTGTACTTTTGCTTGAAATCAGAACACTGGGAAAAGGAGAGTGACAGTACAAATCACATTTTAATTGAATGTCAGTTTTTAATTTCCTATATAATTTAGAAACACCTTCTGATAACTACATTGTGCAGTTTTGTATTATCATACCCCTGTGTTCATGCAGGCATATGTCTGTAGGGGCCACGTCAAACTACCCTTTGCAGTTTAAGACATAGAATATTGTGACTTCTGTCAAAACAAGAGATACAGCAGTCTTTCAAACAGCACGATCATTTTGTGAAAACAGAAGACAATTCTAGGTCAGGGATTTCATCCTCTGGAACTCTGACACTGCAAGGAGTCAATGCAGATGACTGACAGAAGCCAGCCTGTTGGCCATAGAGCTGCATTCACTAAGCAGGGATCTACAGAGACATGGGAGAAATAAGGAAAGGTTATAAAGTGTGAAGACTGGCCTCTAGTAGTCAGCTGTTGTCTCACATGGAAATCAGGTGGAAATAAGCATGTGTCAAACCAGTCACTGTAATGCTCCTCTCCTTGTTCCACACCAGGCTCTGAATACATGTTTTTGTACCATCTTCCAGTCACTTCACTTTCATGTAACACAACACTTCATCACTCTCAACACTTCTATCGAAAGATTAAAATAGAAGCACCTTAAATTGCGCTTCTGATAAAATTCGGAGCATGTTTTCTTTCGCTACCCAGCTTGTGAGGAGTTAGCTTGTGCTTCCTGGCTATCACTTACCAAGCGATGCCAAAAAGTCAGATACGCCTCAAAGTTTCTGAAAACATTACTCAGCCTGGATTTCTTCCTTCACTGCTCTGCTGCCATTTGACAAGGGTGCTTTCACATTACAGTATAAAGATATTTCTCGTATGGCCCACCTACTACACAAATCGTGTGTTTCTGTTTCAGCTTTGGTTTACAAAGAATGGAAATCCTAGTTCTTAGTTCAGAGGCACATCAGGATGCTTTTATTACTTAGCAAACAACTCCAGCCTCCAAAAGTGCATGCTTTTGGGCCTTGATGTTGAAAGAGATTGCAATGGCATTTGTATTACAATTCTGTGATTCCTTGTTTTTATTTTTGGATTGCATAACATATGACTGTACCCTACACTGGCAACTACTACCTCACATGTAAGAATTGAAGAACCCTTTTTACCCTCTTTCATGATGTACTTGAATGAAAAACATGTAGAAACATATTGAAAAACATTATTTCTAAATATGCGTTACAAACCTCATGGGCTTATATGTATATAGATTCTCTGTGTGTGCATATGTACATCTGTATGTATACATACATGTTCAAGGAAAAAGGCTTTTCTTTGCTTCTTAAGATTACAGACTGGAAGAATTATGCAAACAGCTGGTCAGCAGGACTGACTAATGAGTCATATCTGCCACTCTTTCTAAGACAAAAGCTGTCATTCAGATGCAATCAGGCTAGGTAAGTTCTAGGTCCCTATAAAATTGTTCATCTGAAGTAAATGTAATCTTTAAGAGCTCCAACACCAGAAACCAAAAAAAACACTTGAAACCAATCTGCTAGAACAAAGAAGTGACAAGAGCAGTTAGAGTTTTTATTATTGTCTCCCACAAAATATATTGCTCTTATGCTCATACAGGATAAAAATCAATTTTAAAAAAAATCCTTTTGGTTTAACCATCATGTAGGAAACAACTATAGAAAAAGGAGCTGTCCGGTCCCTGGAAGAAATGCTCCTGGGCAACAGAAAGTTCAACAAAAGTTCCTTCCCTTCAGGAGCTGAGTACACAGCCAGAAGAAGGGATCTGCCTCTAAGAAGAGAGCAGGAACGTAAGCAAGGAGCACACACAAGCCAAAGGCTTCTGCAACCCCTCCAGACTTGACCATAACAGGGTATCTGTGTGGAGGACATGTCTGGGAAAGGTTGTGATCAAAGGTCTTTCACGGAGACCTCTCATTTAATGAATATTTCTCTGATCTGGGGATAAAGGTAGAATTTGAGGGGGCTTTATTGTGGAAGAAGGCAACAGCATTTGAACACTTACTTCTGACATGAATGAAGCAGAAAAGGAACACAGACACAGCAAAAGGAAAAGAGAAATGAGATCTTCCTGTACTAGTTAGGACTACCAGTATATTTAGAGTTAAGAGTACATAAGCTTGAGTGCTCTGATGGACAGACACCTTACTAAACACAGGCTAACAACTTGAACTATAGTTCCTGCACTTCATGGTTTAACTACTTTAAAAGTCCTTCATTTCATTTTGCGTTGCTTTGAAAACTCTGTCAACAGTCAGCTCTGCTACTGATGTTTGTAATTTGTCATAAGCTTCGTGTCTGAAATGCAGATGGTACATTAAAAAACTGACGCAATGGTATTTTGAATCCCCAGATAAAGAATTAAAATATACTGCAGTATCAATTTCTTTTATGCCTGTCTATCAATCTTTTCAAGGCTTGAAGGTTTACAAAGCATAAACACTGGCTGCTTCCAGGTTAGGATCCAATAATGGGATGGTTTCTGCTTCTTTTTGGAGAGACTGGAAGGAATTGCTAAAGGAAGAGACTAAGAATATTTAGGGTTTAAACTGGTACATTCAAATTCCTTCAAAAAGTTCCTGCTTAGAGGACCCATAAGCTACAGCTCATAGGACTGAAAATGTCTATAAATTTTGTGATTCCAAGAATGAATAATAAAATTTGATTCAAGTTTAATAGGTTTAGCTATTAAATTTTAATTTTGTCTAAATAAATTTTGGATTTGTCTGAAAACAAGGATTTTGCATCTCTGTGATTTATAATCTTCAAAAATTATACAGCAAGCTCAAATATCTTCTCATCTCTGGGAGAGAAAGGATTTACACTTCTTTATTTTGACAGTTTTCTACATAATCAGGGAAATGAGGCCCAAGGAGCTTATCTGGTTGAAATTAAACAACATATTCTTGAAAAATTATTTTCTTCTGAAATAATTTGCTTGGGGCTCCAATGCTGGTTGTAAAGAAGCCTATGAAAGAGACATAAAATCAGGTACTGTGGAGGCACAATTTACTGTAGCTACCTTCCTTCAACTGTAAAAATTAAGCCACAGCAAACACATAAACTAATACATTTTTATAAGGAATTAGTCACATAAGGAGCCACAAAGACATTCTGGTGATGCTAGTTTGATGAAAGCAGCACTGCTTCCATGTCATTCATAATTATGTCAGGCTTCCTCGAGAGAGATAAAGAAAAACCCTGCATTTTTTCCTCGAGGGAGGTTAAAGAAACCACATTTTCGTCTCATTCATGAACTAAGAGATGAATGGAAAGAAAAGAGAGAATGCAATTGACGCAAATGTGAGATGAAAATAGACGTGGCACATGACTGTGGACCCCTGCACAGGGAGCTCTTCTCCCCATGTTAACCACAAGCCCACAGACGACCCAAGGAGAGCAACTCGTGGGATCAACGTCAATTCAGCTAATCCCGTTGGTTCAATAATTTGTTTGTTTGTTTGTTTGTTTGTTTGTTTTAAATGCAAGCACATTTTTGTGGGCATGCAGTTTTCAGAATAAGCCACATACCCTAAAAGGGGCTGGACTTAAAATTCTACAAAAATATTACTGTGGAGACAGCTTGCTGCAGCACCCTGAAAACTTGTTCAGATTTCAAAACAAAGGCTTTATAAGACAAGAATTACCACATGCAGCACTTGGAACACGTTAAAAGATTGTGGTGTTTAGTATAATAGAATTTTTTCCACTTGTTAGGATTTTCAGAATAAATGTACTGAAGGATTTTTCTGCTAAAGGAACTAGAAATTAAATATGTTCTATTATTAACTTATGTTTCATTGTACCTTTACTTGAAAACTCTTTATTAATTTTCAGAATTAATTCCCTAAAATAACTATAATAATTCACATCAGCTTACTGGGACATTCTAGGTACTCAAAATAATATAAGTTAATTTTTTCTTATTTCCCATTTTTGTATGCAAAAATAATACACTAAATGACCTGATGCTTGGATATTAAAAGGACATCTTTTCCATTTTTGTTTAAAAGGTTCAACATAAACAAATAACTGCTGAGAAATACATCATTAGGTGACATTCACATAAAAAGTTTTTCTCTTTTTTTTTTAATAAGCCTTTTTTTTTTGCCTCTCATTGCCAAGACATCCCACAGTGCAGAAGACTGGTCACATCCCTAAGTCCTAGGAACAACAGGAGTTCTGGGCGAGGGCAAAGCAAATTCATTGTTATTTCATGCACTTCATTTCCTCTATAGGATCATCAGGATCCTACAGAGAGAATGAGGTTTATGAAACAACAATAATGACACCTTCACAAAGTTGCTGTATAACCTATCCAGTCAGGCTCACCTGTTCCCAGAGACAACCCCAGGAGATGTCATGAAGGTAGGCACAAGTATTTGTGGCTGTGCAGAAGGACATGAGTGCAACCCGAACATCAGCAATGTAACTTAAGGTCTCTATATTTGCTGCTATGCACTGGTGCATAAATGCAGCAGACTTTCTTCGGGGCTGGACAATACACTTTGTGCATCTGAGTTTAGAAACTGTCTCTATCATTTTAAATGCTTAGTGGCAAGCTTGCTATAGGAAACAGTCAACAAACAAAAAGAAAATTAGAATTAGATTGAAATAATTAGATACAAGTGCTCCAGTTAGAGAATTATTTCATTCTTTAATGCTTATTGTTACTTGTATGTGTGTAGCTGGATTACGCCCATGCTTCTATTGGCTTCTGCCAACAGAAAAGCTCAGTGGAGAGGGAAAAATTGTTAGACACAAGATGTGAAAAAATCCCTAGGGTAAATAAAGATCAGGTTTATATATTTTGTCACATATACATTAGATCCACACAGTCTGAACTACATTTACTCTTTATTCTGTCACCTGACAGTTACTTTGCATTGCATGGCAGAGCCAAGTTGAGAGCAGGCATAGACAGAGAAACCAAAACACCATCCATAATGAATTGTAGAGAGGGTGAATTGTAGAGTGTTCTTCTTCCAAAAGAAGAAACAGTAGCAAAGTATCTGGCCACATCCCTTTCTACAGCTTTATAGTGTATTTGATATCATACATAACCTTTACCAAACCAATGCTTTCTCATCTGTTAATAACTGAGACTTTTTCAAGACCTTCCAACCGAACCTTTAAAAATACGAAAGTTAACATCAGACCATGCACAGCTTGCTGCTCTGTTGTGTTCTCATTACACTCACCAAGGCAGTGTTTGCACTTTCATAGGCTTTCCTCCTGGGATACTTCTCTAGTTGTAGACTTAGGCATACCACCACTGAGCGCCACAAACTGCCCACCACGGCACCATTGGGTGCAGCATGTGGGAATTCACTTAATACTGTTGTCAGTAGAGACTTCTGGCTACAGCAAAAGGAGCTGAAAGTGCCTGGCAAAAATGGCCTCTTGGGTGGACAGATATGCTCTGCATGATTTTTGCACATTTTTTTAATATGGTACTAAATAGAAGTGCTCATAAAATATCAAAACAATCATGTACGTGGATATATCCCTCAGAGTCATATGTTGCTGCTGTTCCTTGCCACCTGTATTTTGTTACAGTGAGGCAACAAGTAACTGAAGTGGTTTATACCGAAACAGATTTGCAACACTGGACTATGGAGAAGAGAAGGTCATGAGGACCACATATTTGTCAACACATCAGCAATGCTGCTTGACTGGGCTGAAAGGGTGTGAGGAAAACCCAGGTCATTCTTCTGAGGCAGCTGAAGTTACTTGACTGCCATCATCAGAGTGCTTTATTTCATTAATTTTGCACATTTTCTATGCTGCACAGCAGCTTTCCATTGCCCCATGTTTTACTCCTATATAAAAGATAGGAAGTGTATGAAACTATCATTCCCTACTACACCTAAAGGAGCCACATGATCGATGTGAGAATACAAAGTTTCAGGAATTAGAAAGCCAGGGAATAAAACCATGTGTGCTGAAAAGTTTGCAATAGTATATACTGTAGTACCAGGAGGGGTTTTGGTGATTGGTGAGATAAAATAAGGACGGAGAAGACAAGAAGGGAAAATTCACTATCCTGTGAGTATTTATAGAAACATATAATTCTTTTGTAAACAGATTTGTGAAAAGAAGATTTCAGCAAAGGTGCTGCAAACTCCATGGTGCCTGGGTGCTGGCAGACTGGGCTGTGATTCCACTTGTACGTCTTTTTTTAGTGGAATTTGTGTTTTCCAACTAGTCTCCCTAATGTGCTCACCTGACTAGGCTACTGCATATTGTACTGCCAGTGGGCAGTCTTGGGATAGCCAAGCCTGCTTCAGGGTAAGGATTAAATGGCAGAGCAGAAGCTGAGAAGATTGAAAAAGCCTGGCATGATAAGCACCTTGAGCAATGACTAGCACAAAACAGAGCCAAACCAGCACCTGGATTCCCAGGACACTAAGTTCAAAAGGAGAAGTTTATAATGAAATTCATTATAGTTTGACTCAAGGTAAATACTTGATTAAAGAAGACATTACATACTGTAAGCTCTGTAATTTTCTTCACACACACTAATCATACCAGCTTCCTTCTACTCTAGTACATATTAATTTTCAGCTTTATAGGTTTCAGTGAATTCTTAAATATCATTTACTTTTTCCTCACACGCACTATTTATTTTTATTCATATAGACATCCAACAAAAACTGAAGAAGCGCTGCATTATGTTGTAACAGCAGTCAAACAATCCCAGAGAGACAAAATGTATTCCAGTAATCTAGTATCTGTGACAAAGTGGTAACTAGGGAAGAAATATGACCCCATGTTTAACACAGCAGCCTAGACTCGGAAAAATTGAGACTCTCTTTTACCATTGCTTTCCCATTTTACTTTGGGTAGGTAGAATTTCCCAACTCTTAAACAACTTGATGTAATTCATTAACAGTTATTCTGTGTAAAGAGAGGCACCCAAAAGGGTTCCCCCTCTAAGCCTCAACTCTTCTCCTATAAAAGGAGTGTCACAGCACATTCCTACCTCCACGTGGTGTTCTTCTTTACAGAGAAGCTGAAAGGAACAAGAAGAAATTGAGTTTTCCATTTACCCCAACAACAAGAAGAGCAAACTCTTCCCACAACTATCTCTCGTCCATGTGCTGTGGGAGGCTGTGTCACCTCCTCATGCTCCACATGCCTGTATTTTTCTGGTCATGCCAAGATCACTAGTGAAGATGGGAGCTAATGCTGATACGGTTATCAGTGCTCTGATGATTGTACTGAAACTCATTATTTTACACAGAACATCAAATGGGCATAGAATGCTGATGAAGTGTTTTTTTATTATCAATCTGTGCTTCTGGGTAAAGAAACATAAATGCTAAAATATCTAAGTACTCCAGAGCAAACATTTTTTTGCCTTAAGGTCCATCTCACAGATGATGTAAGATAATATCACTTCAAAAGTTCTTTTTTTGTCTTCACAAGTACAGGATCTGACCTAAAAATTTCCTATGGGGATATTTATAGTAGCTACAAGAGATATTTTTCATCAGAATGTGCTTGTATATTTCTCTGAAGGATTATCTCACGTTCTGCTGGTAAAACCACTGAAATACAGTTATTACGCAGCATCGAAATCGCTACTGGCAGCATCTCCTCAGGCATGCCTAGTCAAGACTCATGGAGATAGGAAGTGTCTAACCGCCATTTAAAACTTAGAAGTTTTGGAACGCATTTTAGCAACAAGGCAAGTGAGAAATCACAAAATACAAGACATTATCCCAGCTTACCTTTTTAAAATTCAGAAGTAGTATATCATAAAAATTACTCAGTACATCAGAACTCTGTACTTAAAACTGAAAAAAAAACATGGCCATGCTATAATGCTCAAGGCAGATTGGTCCAGAGTTGTAAAATCAACCTCTAAACTCCCAGCTGTATCTGCTGCCAAAAAACACCTCCAGAAAGCTTTGGTGCCCATGCAACTGGCATGCTCCAGAGCCCCAGCTGGCCAGTGTCTGGGTGAAGGCCACCCTCTCTTGCTCTCCTCCATCCCATCTCAGGCTCTGTAAACCCAGACAGCACTGTGGCTACTGTGAAGGAAAGAGTCAATCCTTGTTAACTCTTGACTGCTCACTCCAGCCTCATGTTTCATTGTCGTATCCCCAAAACTGATCTTATTTGTCAGTCCCCTGCTATTCCCTCCAGTGCCATCAGATATTCATAAGAACATGGGATTTAAGTTGGAATGGGACTCATAAGGTGCCAGATCTAGTTCTGTGCTACTGTAAATAAATATTTCCTATGGTTCTGAGAGAGGTGACCTGCAAGGGTAAAGTCATGTTAGTAGGAACACACTTATGAACATCATTTGTGGATGTGCCTTTAAGAAGCAGAGAAGTTTAAGATCAAAATAGGAAGTCTGTGGTACCTTCTTGTACTTAAAATCAATAAAAAGAAACATACAGCTGGAAGGAAAGCTAGCTTGATGAAATCACAGTAAATTAGAAGTCCTTTAAGGCAATGGATGGTGTAGTTTCTTCCTCAGAATTAGGCACTTCAAATATTGACAGAATTAGTAAGGCACAATCAATACACCAATTCCTTTGTGAACTATTAATTATATATATTGCTGATGAATAATCATTTAATTAGCATAATGGGAGGCTTCAGTGAAAAGGCTGTCTACCAAGCATACTGGACCTAAAAATAGCAATAGCTTTTCAACCATGAGGCTTTGCATGACAATGCTGTTGCTCAACTTCTGGTCTCAACTCTTGTTACACCACTCGGCCAATGCAGAGTTTTGCTTATAAAGGTTTGCCCCTTATCACTGCAGTACTGCCATGCATAATTTGTTCCTCTAAGGCATGGTGACAAGGGTTTGGTTTGGATTACCTGAATCAGTTCATCAAGCTCTGTTGCATTCACACAGGAATGCTGAGATACAAACGTCTGCTTCTGAATCACAATGGTGGTTCTCTGGGAGGTCTCATGAGGCTGCTCCAGGGCTTTAAATACTGTTGCTCCAATTATTAAATACACGACTACCACCAGAAAAATTGTTGAGACTGTCTTCCATTTCATAACATTAATAGCTGAATCGCTTTCCTCCCGTGAAGCGAGCACGGTAGGCTTGGTGGAAAATGATAATCTTGGTTTGGAGTTTTGAGTGGCCGATTTGGGATCCAGCAAGTCAGGTGCCGCCACTGGCAAAAACAAAAAAAAGAAAGTTAATCTTTACAGCGCCAGTCAGATTTTGTTAACTGAATTTCTTGCCAAGAGATTACATAAATTCTGTTGCTTCTAACTGGTACTCTTAAACTGTTGAATCCTTCTCTTATGCCCATGACACCTCACAACAAATCAACATGTTGCTCTGAGTAGTAGTATCCATTTTACATGCATACACACATTTGAAACATTTTCTATGTCTGCCCCTTTGTGATATTCTATCATTTCCAAAAGCAGGTTTCAGCTACACTCTTGCATTTCATTACTTTACTACAAGGTAGTATTTTGCTGCAGAGATTCTTGTCGTCCGCTGCTCTCTTAAGCACTGCTAAGCAGCTTTCCTGCTGTGTTTTACCTCAGCATTACGGAAGTGGCAGGAAAATACAAAACCTTCTTTCCCTCACCTATCTTGTACTGTGCTCTCACAGATGCTCTCTGAGAACAGTTGCGTGATCACTTCCAAACTCCCCAGACACAACCGTAAAAACAAGACATTGCTCATCATACCGGTCTTAAAGTGCTAATTGCTTATCAGTGACGCCTCTCAGGAAACACTGGTAAAGTACATGTGAACTTACTGGAAAAGTCACACATTTGTTAGAGCGGGTATTTTTATTTACAGCTACAAAAACCTACCGGGTTAGGAAAAGAGCAGCTGAGTGTGTTACCAAGTATCTGGATAACCCACGTGACTACCAGCAACTACACGGGCACGGAAAAAAGATCCTCCACATTAAGAGCAGGTAAAGGTCTCCCGTGGGAAGATGGCCACAGCAGTGACCGCACAAGCTATATTTAAATTGTTTTGAATTACAAGTATGTTTTGAATGGCCAAGACACCGCTTGCAGCTGCCGGGGGGGAAAGCCCAGATCTACATCTAGAGGAAAGTCTCCCTCAGGACGGCGGAGGTGGGACACCTCCCCGCAGGGGAGGCGGTGGCACTTGGCGGAGTCCCCGGCTGGGCACCCGCCGGACACACACCTCGCCAGGAGAAGGCGCCGGGGAAGGAGAGTGGCAGCCCCCAGCCCGGCCCGAGCGCGGCCCCGGGGCACCCCCTCGCACCGGGCGCTCCATGCCCCGGCCCCCGCCCCACGGGCACCCGGGGGTCGGGCACAGC
>VWZG01000575.1:100787-116217 GCA_013396735.1 Grallaria varia
GGAAAGGGAAAGGAGCCAGGCAAGGTACAAAGGGGCCCCGGGCTGCCGCGGAGGCGTGGGGAGCATCCCGGGGTCCGGCGCGGGGGAAGCAGGGGAGCATGCAGCATCCGCAGGGCTGGGAGCGGGGAGGCAGGCACGCCATTGTGCTCGTACTCACTTCTTATTTACCGACCCGGTGCCCTCTCCTCGCTCCACGGGCAGGCATTTTTTCAGGGCTTGGGTAGGTACAGTTAGAGCGAATAAGAAAAATTAAAAATTAAAAAGAGAGAAAAAAAAAAAGATAAAGGAAANNNNAGGAAAATAAAAGAAAGGCAGGAGCAGACCGATAGGAAGAGGCTGATGGATGGGTCTGGAGGAGAGGGAGCGGCAGGGGCGGGCGGGCTGGCAACGCGGATCCCGCCGGCTCCCCCCGGCCCCGGGGCGTGCGAGGTGCCTCACGTCGCGCATCGCGCATCGCACATCGCGGCGCGCCCGTGTGTGTGTGCGAGCGTGTGTGTGTGTGTGTGTGTGTGTGTGTGTGTGTGTGTAGACAGGGAGACAGCCTTTCCTAGAGATGTACATTTCAAGTATTTGATGCTGCNCACCCGGCTGGGCGGCGGGCTGGTGCTGCGGGGGCGCGGGGAGAAGATGGAGCGCGGGAGGCGGGGGCAGACAGAGCGGTACCTGCGGACACCGAGGTCTCGCCTGGAAACGAGAGAGGAGATAGGAGGGAGGGGGAGAGGGAGGAGAAGGCACTGGCTACCCCCGGCGGCGAGGCAGGAACCTGCCGGCGGTCCCCGCTGCAGACCCACACCAGAGTGCCGCCTCTCCAGAGCCTCCCCGTGAACTTTTGCACAGTCCGAAATGTCACCGCGTTAGCAGGAGCCGGGGGGACAAGGGGGGAGACGTCGGCCCTCGGCAGAGAGCGGCGCGGGGCTGAGGGGCCAGGCGGCTCCGTCCTCGGCGACTCGGCCTGATTTTAACCCGGTGCTCGGCAGCCTGGTGCGTTGCTGCAAGGAGTTAACTAGGTGGGATCTAGGAGTCAGGGATGGTAGCTGCTCTCCTATCGCGCGCACCGCCTGCGCACCGCCTTCTTCCATTTCAGTCTTGATAGATACATCAGAAATGCTGCTTCAACTGTGGCTTCTGCCACTGAAAAACCTGAAATTATTCTTGCTATCTTTGCCGCGGGTTAACTCCCCTATTCCCCAGTCATCTGTCACTATGACACTACCCATGGGTCAGTTGTTCGCACTGAGGTGCTGCACGTTTATGTTCATCTAAAAGACAGAAGAGAATTTACCAAGAGAAACCAAAAACTGCTCTCACAACCATTCTCTAAAAAGTCTCTGCAGGCACTTAAAAAAATTGCTCACCATAACAAATGGGTATAAGTCACAAGCATTTAAAGCCAGAGGCTGTATCTGTAAAATGGCCAAAGACAGTCATACATCGGGTGTTTAATGGACTATAATCCCACTTAAATCAGCAGCACCATCAGCAAACACTTTAGAAGTCACTTATTTTAACGCTTCTCCATATCAGCGTGACATAATACAAATGAGTGTAATATCGAGTTCCTTAGGACTCCAATTTCAGCAACATCAATCACAGCACTCTCCCCCAGTGTGTCCACACGTCTCCACAAGATGCAGCACAGGGCAGGAAGCTGCCTCTGCTATTTCAGTGCGAGCCGTAGTGCATTGCTCCCCATCGCTGGGAACCAGCAGAGCAGTTGTCGAGTAACAAGAGCCGCTGGGCCCAGTCCAACAAACCCTTGCAAGCAGACCTTCAGTCAGAAGGTCCTCTTCATCAACGTAGTCCCAATCCTCAAAAAACAGAAGTGAAAATCTGCTTCTGACTCTTGATACTCTGTCGCTCAAGGAATCCCTGCTGGTAATTTTTACATCCCACTTTCCCCCAAAAAGATTTCTCAGTCATTAGAGTACATAAACACTGCCTGTTCCTATCTCATGGAACAGAATCATTTGGCAGGATTTCTTCCATCATCCCATGGGAACAGGCATGAAAATTTACCTCTATACAGAACCTATGTCAGTATAAAATATTGTTGAAAATAATACAACATGCCTTTCTTTAGCAATCAAAATATTTGGAATGAGATTTTGGTTTTCCTTCAGTGAAAGAACTATTATTAAAAGCTGAAAAAGGGTCATACTTATTGCCCACAAATTGAAATCAGTGGGAAGCTTTCCAGTAGCTTCAGGAGGTTTTGGAGCAGGCCTTAAATTTAGGCATTCCACCCAAGGGGCAGAAAGCATTTCGAGATCCACTCCAAGAGTGACTGCAATGGTGCCTCAAGTTTAATAGTTGAAGAGCTGTCTCTGTGAAAGTAGTTATTTTCATTAATTGCCTAGTAAATATCTCCAACATCTACTTTCAGTTGGCTGATATTTTCCACCTATTGTGATCCTGGATGCAATCCTCAGCTGGAGCTTGCCACTCACTTAGAAAGGACTTCAGGTATGCATTCTCATTTCTACCAGGGACATAAACACTCCACATACAGCATTGACAGATATCTTCAAATCCAGCAAAGAAAACAGTTATTCTTTCTGTGGTCTACAGTAAAAACTATTGTGTACAGCAACTGCTGTTTTCTGGAGGCCTTATATAGCACCAGCTTTTTACTCTACTTTCAATTTTTTTTTTTTGTAATGTACACCACACATTGTTTGAATATTATGTGTGACCATTTTGCCCACAAATTTGGAACTGACGTTTGACTACGTCAGGCCTGAGCTTTACTAAACAAACACACTTAAATGCAGCACTGACAAAACTTCCCACAGACGAACATGAAGAAGATTAAGTAGTAAAATGGGCTACAACACAAGCTCCAGCCTTGCAAGCAAATGGGCTTGCTGCTGAGCCAAAGAGATTTATCTGAACAAACTGGGAAAAGAATGTTTCTATGACTAAGTATAATCAGGTCTGTGTATTTCATACTTACATGAGAAAAACTCACAAAGTACAGGACTGTCAAATGCTGTCTAAAAATGTATTGGCATGAGTTTGAGATGACCACAATACTCACAGACGGTGGCTGCTGGAAGCTGCTCAACTCTTTGAAATGTTAAAAGTAGGCTCAGCCAAAAGAGACAGGCATGCAGCATGCAGAGGAAGTCAAAGTTACATGATAAGCATAGCAATTGCATATTCATAGGAATAACAGCTGTAGATGATCTAAACGTGGCTTTAATAGGACAGGAGGTCACTTGTAAGGAAATAGTTATTCCAGAAAAATATTACTCTAGAAAGACCAATTTAAAAATTATATGTAAAAAGTACTCTTACCTTTTTCTAACGTTTTCTTTTCCTCTTTCTAGTTGCAGGAGCCATCCCCTCCCTGGAAGGTCAAGAAGAACACTTGCCTTGCGCCCAGAGCAAGAGACTTCTGCTAAGCCCTCACCTTTAGGAGCAGTAAATGCTCTTCTCTTTAACCAGCTGTGTATTGGGAGGCATCACTTGTCCCAGCCTTCTTCACTCTTACTTACTTGCCTAGGATTTCTGCATTCCCAAGGAAGTGTTAAGGCAAGGGTTCCAGTGAGGTCATTTGCCTTGCTGACTTCAATGGCATCTTATTCATACGGGCTCCTGTTTAATTTACCATAGGGGACCTGAGCCTTTGATCAAACAATGCATTGCTATAGGCTTTGGGACTTGCTGTGAACACAGCATCCTCTCCTCTTCTTCATGACATGAGAGAAGGAAACCTCCGCCTCTCATCAGGATCTGGCCAAACCATACACCCAGTTACAGTCAAGGATAAACCTTTGCTACTGCTAAATTTTATTACAAGGAAGCTTAGCTGAAATACTACTGGACTTACGTAGTAAGTGAGTTTTAAGATTCATTTTACTTATTCAGCAGGACTTACAAATGACTTGTCTCTTGACTTCTTTGGAGACATTAAAGGATCTCTGTCAGTTCTTTATGGATAATTATGACATTAAGACCATGCCATGTCAGTGTAATCTGCCATTAAACCATTAGTCGTATTCTGCTATGGGAATTTAAGCTAAACGAGAAACTAATGTCATGCAGCCTGCTTCTCTTTTGAGCAAATGAGAAGACAGACCATGCTCTTCGCAGGCAGTAAGGACACCGGTCTGCTCCCAGTGACCATGCTGAAAGCTCACCCTCCCACCAGGAGGGCAAAGATAAGGCAGTAGGCAGGAGATACTTACAGCTAAGTGATTCTTAGTCCTCATGTGCTTCTAAAAGGGGATACAGCCTTAAAGCAGTCCTATTAAAAATATGATTACTTTTAATTCACATTGTGAAATGAGTTACGCATATGCAGTGCAACTAGAATATGTATTGTAGAGTCACAGAATCATAGAATGTTAAGGGTTGGAAGGGACAAGGCCTTATCCAACCTGGCCTTGGAGACCACCACCACCAGTGTTGGGGCATCCACAGCCTCCCTGGGCAACTGGTTCCAGTGTCCAACCACCTTGACAGTAGAAGAGTTCTTCCTAATTATGTAGCCTAAATTTCCCCTCTTGTACCTATTACTCCTTGTCCTATCACTACAGTTCCTGATGAAGAGTCCCTCTCCAGCTTCTCTGTTGGCCCCTTTCAGATACTAAAAGGCTGCTATGAGGTCTCCACGCAACCTTCTCCAGGCTGAACAGCCTTGTCTTTCTCAGAATATGCTCACAGGTGAGGTGCTCCATTCCCCTGGTCAGCTTTGTGGCTTCCTCAGGACTTACTCCAATGGTTCCATGTCCTTCTCATGTTGTGGACAGGAGAACTGTACACAGTAGTCCAGGTGGGGTCCACAAAAGCAGAGCAGAGGAGGAGAATCACCTTCTTTGACCTGCTGGCCACACTCTTTTTGATGAAGCTCAGAATTCTGTTGGTTTTGTGGGCTGTGAGTGCACACTGATGGCTCATGTTGAGTTTTTCATTAACCATCATCCCCAAGTCCTTCTCCTCAGGGGTGCTCTAAATCAATTCTCTGCCCAACCTGTGCCTGAGGTTGCTGTGACTCAGGTGTAGGACCTTGCACTTGGCTTTGTTGAGCTCCTTGGATCAGCTCACCTCTCCGGTGTGTCAAGGTGCCTCTGGATGGCATTCCTTCCCTCCACCTTGTCAACTGCACCACACAGTATTAATGAGTTTTACCTCACTGGCAAGATATTATATCTACCATGAGTGTCTGTCCTACAGTGTGACAAATTATTCAGGAGAAAAGCCATTGTTTCTCACCTCATCAATTACTAGAAAAATGTTTACACGTGCCCATCTATTTTCATACAGCTCAGTTGTCAGTTTTAATTAGGTTCTAATTCTTCCCCTCACTAGTAATTCTTATCTGTTTATCCACTTGCAGCAAGTGGGACGTAGTTTTAGAACCCATACAGTATTCACTGTTGTAATTAATGTTGTGAATGTGTATTTTTCTTTACTGGCTTGCAAATCTCCCGGTGGATTTCCTCCCTGCCAGTGTTGTGTTACTGGACCTAATGGGATTTATTTATCACATGTTCTGCTACTGTTTTTTCATATTTGTTTTCACAAATCTATTATGCTTGGGCAGCTTCAGAAACAACGATTATAACTCTCAATGCCATTGTCATCAGTGATAAATGTGAATTGCCATATGTCAACTTTATTATGGATTTTTTATGCACAGAAAAAAATTACTACTACTTTGAATTACTGATCTTGAGGGACAAATAGTAGTGCTTTGGGATGATTACAAAATGTTTTTCTGTAATCATCAAAATGTTCTACAAAATTGCTGATTTGTAGTTTGTTTTTTATTTTTGCAGTTGTGGTCTCTTCAGAACAGGACACTGACAGTGGGAATATCTAGATTTCATACCTGTCTGTCCACATCCACTAGCATTAATCATGCAACTGATTTTCATGGTGCTACTGGATGACTTACGGATGGAAACCTAATCTCTGTATTGTCAGTGCAGTCAGGAAAAAAGCAAGGAGTACTTTTAAGGAAAAAGAACATACATAAAAGGCTGTATACCTCAGGCCTGACAAGAATGGCCAAAGTTTGTGCTGACTCTAAAGGCAGTTTTCCGTGAGTAACTAATCAGGACCATGCTTTTAAACTATGTCTTGAGGAGCTGAGGACTTGATTTTTGCATTTGTAAAGTACTATATCCACATTATAGGGAACTCTGGAATTAGTGACACAGACCTATCACACAACAATCTGTAAATAAAATAAAATACAGACAGAAGACACTGGAAATCACCTGAAATAACATTACTGCTTTTCTTTGAGAGTAATCCACAAATAAGATTTGGAAGAAACAAAAGAAACCAAAGACAAGATAAGAGAAAATAGCCCAGGAAATACTAAAGGAGTATCGTGCAGGGATAATGAAAGAACTTGCTAGCAGAAATAAAGAATACAAATGAGGAGATGAAAAAGGAGAACATTAAGTATCATCTATGTTTCAAAATCACCAGGCTTATTCTACCTGGCTTTAGCCAATTGTAATGAAATCTATGAATTGTTTTCAAATAGGCACAAGAGACTGTTTTCTGGCAATCTCTGCATGTTCAGCTACACAGGGATATGTCTGGAAAGGATGCTACAGATGTTTTAGGGGAGGATAGCATTTGGTAGTTTTTTGTTTGTTCGTTTGTTTTTATTTGATAGTTTGTTCTAAGGCTTGTTCTGTCTGCTGTGATAAAGATGCCACTAACACCATGCAGGCAGGAAGGTGGGTGAGCAGAGCCCAGTTTTCATAAGGGGCTTGGACAGCCAGAAGCATACATTGCTGCCATTCAGATGCATCGTGCATTGGCATTGCTCAGCACTTCCACCCTTGAAGACCCTGCCTTCTATTTTCTTTAAAGTGTAGATCTTGAAATTCAGGGCTTGGTGATTTAACCTTTGACTGGCAGCTATGGACTGCGTTGGCAGGAGAACAGGCTACAGGTTCATACTCATCTTTTTGGCTTTGAAGTGTCTGCTAATCTATATATTTTTACTAGAAATAAGTTTTTTCGGTTGTGTCCTGCACTGATGTTAAGCATGCAAGGAAATTGAACAACAGTTTTGTACAGTCTTCTGTTTTATTTTCAGTTGGTAGAACGGAAGAAGCTGGACTGCAGCTCCAAGGAAAATATAGGTACAAAATACAGGGGAAGAGTGGCCCACATGTTCCCCTTTGCACAGAAAATATAAATATACCCTAGATGTAGTACCCCAGGCACCAAGTAGAACCAGATGCACTTAGGGCTGTGATTGGTGAGAAAGTTACTTTGTACAACCCTTTCACATAAAACAGCTAAAATTAATATTATGAAATTTCCATGACATTTTTGCAGCCTGGACATGAAGGCTGTTCTATTTCTAAAATTCTCAGCAGCTTAATATTTTTATAATCATTTGCCCAAAAAGACCAATTGCCCTAACACATAAATGGGCAAAGTAAAATTTTTAAAAAAATCATTAAATTAATGTAAAAGGTACTCTTCAATAAATACAATTATTTTTCTAAATTATTTATCTTGGCAACAGACGTAGTATAAGTGACCCCCTATAACAAGTTATGTAAACTTTCTGTAATTTGTTGCTGTTGTTGTTAAAAAGGGAAGTATATCAAATTGATGAGCATGATTGCCAGGAAAAAGTTAATAGGAAAGCCATAAAGAAACCAATTCTTGAAATTATTGCTTTCTTAGCTTTTCACATTCTCTCTAATAATGACTTCAGATATTAAGGCGATTACTATTCAAAAAAAAAAAAAAATACCCGAGGCTTTATACAGCAAGAGTATCTGAATGAAAGAAATACAACAAAAGCAGTAAGGAAGCCTCAGGCTGAGCATTTGCACCTGATTCTTGGGGACTCATTGGCAATTTATGTTAGAGGGAAGATCTGATGACTTTTCTTATTCATAAAAATTGCCTAGGATATTTTGGAAAGTCCGCTTTGATCACAATGTTGTAACTCGTAGAGAAGATTTGTGGAAAAAATATCCCTTATTGCTAACTTACAGGCTCACCAGGAGTAGGTCCTGCATCCTGCTAACAAAGCTACATGTAATCCAGATGTGAAGGATTTTGGATATCCCTGAACACCACAGCAGAACCCCACACGAGGAGCCGTGTGGGAATTCAGAGCAAGCCGCTGCATGCATAAGGTTATGCAGCCCAACACCAAAGTACTGCCAGCTGCTGAAGGTGGGGCAGGTGTGGTCCTCACAGCAGCGCTCTCGAACTGGTGACTGTGACCTCTCAGCATGGCAAAGGGGATCAAATACAGTACTTCCATGGCATGGATGGGTTGCCTCCAGTTCTGGAGTTACCTCTTTGACAGATGCTTCGGTATTTTTTTATATCATCATGCAGGGGACAAATGTGGCAACTGACCTGAACAAAGGTGTCTACATGCAAAATAGGGATCCCAAAAGAGCTATTTATTTTAATTTCTGCGTGGCTCAGTTTTCACCACTGGTGTTCTTTAACAAGCTTTCTCCTTCTGGACACAAACATCCTTCCCACCATCAGCATTAATGGCATTCTTATGCCAAATTGATTCAGAAAATAAGCCTCCCTTATTCCTAAACAAACTCCTAAGGGGAGTTTGTTTGGCTTTTCTGGAAGGCTACCACAAGAAACTTTATGCAAAATGTAGAGATGGTTACCACTTTCTTTTAAAACATAAATAAAAGCCTCTACCAGATTTTACATAATAGTGCAATGATTGGAAGACTCTCTCAGGATCAGGGAAAAAGAACTCTAATTATTTCTTCTGCATAAAGGCTCTTAAATCCATGTCTTTAACCTTCCTGGAGAGAGCCTATCATTGGGACTCCCCAGTTCAAGCAAGCCATGTTAGAGATCACTGATCCTAACACATTACTGGACTAACACATTACAGGTCTGCGCTGTCCTGTAATTTTATCTGATCTCTAGGAAATATTACTGGGCTGTATTTATTGTTCTCACATACATATTTCTGAAAAATAGGGTCTGAGTGTTATAAATATTAATATACTCACTTGGGTGCTTAGAAAGTTTAACCTCCCTTGCCATCAGCAGAAAGAATTTTACTGAAAACAGGTAAAAGCCTTGTTTACCCCTAGAGCAAGTATGGAGCTTGTCATTATGTTTTGCCTTCCTACTGCATAAAGTGTGTCTTCAGTCAGTTAGCTGCTGACTTCCAGCCGAGCTACAGTGTCACAGAAGGGCACTCCAAAGGCACCTTTATAGAACAGATACTACCTTGTGACTGACAGGATGCGGGAGAACTGGATCACAGCACAGAGGGCTGTCGCAATTATTTTAGAAATTATTTTGGCTTAAGTACTTACTAGCTGAATGGGAAACAGAAATCCCCTTGATGCCTAACTCAAATAAGATGTGGTTACAACATGTTTTATTGTTCCTTTCCTCATACCTCTCTCCAGAAATAGTCACTGATTTTTAAATTTTTTTTAAATTTTAACATTTTAGCATAATTTTTTTTTTTTTTTTGACTGAAAGCTAAACAGAGCAAAGACGGATTTCAGGATGGCTGACAAACCTTAAGCAGCCATGTTCTCAGTATGCAGCAAATCCTTCAGTGTATGTCAGTCTATTTGTACAGTCCCAAGCATCCCAAGTATCTCCTTTGGCTTGTAAGATTCAGTCTGCTAACTGGGAAAAAAGCAGACTCCAGGTAGATTAATCCCCCACTATTAAAGTTAATCAAAACCTTCTCAGCAGGCATCAAGGAATAAGGAGATGGCATGAAGCTTGCGGAACGTCCCTAGGTTTATGACAATCCATGATCCAGCAGGCATTGAAGAACTGCAATGTAATTCCAGTTCTTCCTGTAGAATTCAGGATTCATGAGGTGGGGAAAGAACAGAGGGAGAAGGAGAGAAAATATTCCTAGCTTAGTGATTAAGTATTTACTTGGCAGAAGAAGGCATGAGTTCCTGCTCCAAGGACTGTTTATGTATTTTAACTAATGACAGTTTCAATGAAAAGCCCAAGTACAGAAACAAATTACACCTTATCATTTCAGCAGATATTTATCACTGATAGTCATCATCAGTCTAAGTCAGCGAACATTACATTGGCATCACCTCCCTTCAAACTCTTTACCAAGTTTAATTGTTTGGCATGCAAGAAGACAAACAATCAAGGATGCTGCAAACATACAGAAAATTCGTGCTAACTCAGTTCAAACAGAGTAATTAACAGAATTAATCAATTTCAGCTGAATGAGATCAAAGAAATCTCCTATCAGTTGACTGTTTAGAATAACTCAAGGAAGATTAATTTCAATCACAGTGTTCTCTTGATCCCAACAGGTTGTTGATGACAGGAGAGTAGAAAGCAAGCTTTTTATCATCAATCACTTTCATTATTACTTGACTACCTGATGTGTACAAGGATCCAAACATCTCCCTCTTTTTAGACAAGAAAGCAACCTGTCAATAACTGCTGAATTGCTAGCCATTCAAAATGACCATTTAGGGAAGAATATAAGCAGAGTAGCTGCTGTGTAGAATGTTTAATAGCAAGATATATATGGAAAAACACAACTTATATTTAAAGTGTCACATCCAGCCATGTTTCTCTTAAAATAAATAACATTAAAGCTGTTTGTGTGTAAGAATTACGGATGAATTAACAGGAACACATCCTTCAGTATACTAACTGCACATACAAGGCATCTGTATTATCTACATATACTGCGTATACACCTTAGATATAAGCTCTAATTATTACTGTAATATTAGAAAAATTTATTAGTGTATCATAGGGAGCTTATAATAATGAAATCAATATTAACAATTTAATAAACCTTTTTATACAGTTCTGTAATGCTAAAAAAGGCAGAGCTATCACCTAGCTGAGCAGACTACTGACATGGAAATGTGTGACTTTCTGACCCACAGCATGGGACTCCCTGTGTTACCATAAGTGTTCCTTAGGCTGCTTACTACGTACATACGGACATGCCCGATGCTGCAGTGGTAAAGTCTGTAACTTTTTGTTCCTTAGACTCATATTTACTTAATGCTACAGAATGCATAAAGTCAAGCTGGAGGCTAGAGTGTCACCAGCTTGTGAAAGGAATTACATGGTCTAGCTGCCTTCAAAAAGGAAGGACAGGGAGTCTTTCTTCTAGTCCAGATTTACATCTTGTCAGTTACTGTGTATTAATGCAATACATTTTATTTACATTGCCGAATAAAGTCAGCCGGGCTTTGGTCATTATCTCTTGTGATTTCACCTCAGCTCTTCTGGGGTTTGGGTTTAGTCAACACAGGGATTTAATGGTCACTGCGCTTGGCACTGGTGCACTGAGCTTTAGTTAAACACAGCAGATGCAGACCGAAGTTAGAGTCTGAGTTCCATGCACAGGGCAAGTCAGTCACTCACGAGGGGAATGAGAGGAGCTCACAGTGGTCTCCCAGGAACTGCCACCAGTCAGGCACTGAGCAGCACTAAGAAAAGGAAGTGTACTAAACCCTGACGAGCTCTAGGAATTAAATGTCTCAAGGGAGGAACTGTCCATATTTCAGGTGCCAAATGTTGTTTTGGTGGGCTTTTTAAAGTATTTAACAAGGATTAAATAAAAAGCAGAAAGGGAGGAAAGGGAGAGAACAAAGGCACCACTTGGCGCAAGTCAGTAGCTGAGGCATCCATTCACGAAACAGCAGAGGAGAGCTAGGTTACACCTTCTACCTCAAGCTTTAACCAACAAGCCATTGGGTGGAGCACTCTTAAGCCCCAAATATTTATCTGGCTGCTGATGATTTCAGCAATGGAGCATTTCGTATTGGCACCCATGTCCTAACAGGCCAAAACGGAACGCTTTTATGTATACCTCATTCAGGCGAATTCCCATCGACTTCAAAGGAGGCTGAAAAGTTACAGCATTGAGTTCTCACGTTATCTGTGGCGGTGTCTATATTTATGCTCCCGTGCATGCCTTGGCATGCCCCAGGGTCCTGCTGCACGGAGCCTTCACACCAACGCCCGGCTACAACACGCCACGGCTCATGCTCAGGCTCTGAGCTTAGGTTTTCCTTGGCATGAGCCCCGGGTCTGAGAGGGGCAAGGTCAAGGGAATTGATGCACACCTGGGTCCAGCCCCAGCTCAGCAGTGACAGCCTGCATCTGCTTCCGAGCCCAGGGAACTGGGAAGGACTCCCACGTACCATGACACAGAAGTAACCTACCCACTTAAGAAGCTTCCACGGGTGTTCAGCACTTAAAAAAACAAAGCGTACGTGAAAAAAAAGTGTACGTGGCTTGGGTTTGGATAAAGTGGAACTATGACAGAAACCCCTTACCCATTCTGCTCAAAATCAGTGTATGAACCAAGAGAAAACACAGTCACAGATTAGTTTAGAATGTAGGGCATGTCAATTATTCAAAGTGACTTATTCCTTTAGTCCTTACCATAAATTTTCTCTCTAGTACAGACTACCAAGTTTAGCTAGGGAAGATGTGTGTACTGGCCTCATTACAATAGCATATATACGTTAAACATTGTGAAGTGTTCTTTATTTCATTAATTCTTTGAGGTGAAAAAGTGCTGTTATGTCCATTTTTATCAAAGGGATCTAGAAAACAGTGACTTGAGAACATTACATAAGGAGTTCCCTGGGGACAAGAAATTTTCAACAGGTTGTGGTTTAGCTCTTTGTTTTACAAATGTGCCTTGAGAGAACTGGGGAATTTTTTTCCTTTGCAATAAACATTTGTTTCTAAAATCTCCAAAACATATAGTGGATATCATTATCATAGATAGAAAGTTTCTTTCATCATGTTTTTAAATACTTGTGATTTTTGTTCTACATTTTCCTCAATGTTCTTTTACAACTGTAATGACTATTTTCTTCTTTTGTGTGTGAAATTTCCCTCCTAGTTTTCCCTTTGCTATCTATATCTTAATTTAATTTGAAGCATTTTAATCTGTTTTTCTTTCTATCTCCAAGTGCTTCTGGCTTTCTAGCTTATACATTCTGCCTGTGAGAAGAAGTACCACACACACTTACAGCCTCTGTCTCCCTTAACAGTAAATAAAAGTCCATGGTTTCAAGAGGCAGCTTTGCAATTACATTTAGTTTGTGTGTAGTTATGCAACTGACTGTCACTGCACAACCTGGGATTCCTTTGTATTCAAATTGACTTAAGGTTTGATATTGACCTGCGTATAATATCCAATTTATAAGTAACAATACCATTCATGTTTAAGGATGCATTTCAGTCATCTGAAATAATGTCCTATCTGAGCAATTCCCAAGAAAAACTTTCATCACTGTGCAGAATACTTATACTTAATTTCCTTTTAGCTACAGCTTCTCACAGATAATTCTGTTTCTTTATAAAATAGTACTATTCTATCAAAGGACAGGCATTTCACTTTCATATTACTTCTTGTAAATTTTCTCCATGTGAGAATTGAATTGTTGAAGTTTGGGGTTTTTATTTTGTCAATTTTTATTTTTTTTTAACTGAGACTGGTTTGTCAATCCAATCTGCTGTACCATCACCTCTTTTCTTTCTAAAATTTGCATTCTCATCCAAAAGTGTTCTCCAGCCTAGCATGCTAACACAGCTGCTTCTAAATGTAAGTCAGAATCTCATACGATGTTTCTCTCAGTTTTGATATCTCTGCTGCAATCTGATCACAAAATTAGGATTCAATAAATAGCAAAAACCATGGTATTTTTTTACACTATTAAATAAATTTCTCTTTGGGGTATTTTACCTGCAACTAATCATCTCATAATTTTCTTTCAAAGAGTGTGACTCTATTGGCTTTGGGTTTTTTTGGTTTTTTTTTTACTACAAACTGGTAATTACACTGCTTGTCTTTAATTGTGGGTTGTTAAATAACATCCACTGCCTCTGGCCTGAGGTTAATGGAAAAAAAGAAGAGTAGCTAGATCTTGCCCATCTTGCTCTTTAGAACTTTTTCTTGTTGAAGGTACAAAATACTCCTTTAATCCCCCTGCCTGATGCATTTTGTGAGAACCCCAGACACAACAGCTGTAGTCCTTAGCTGCTTGCTATTTTAGGTCCTTCATCCCTCACATTTCCTTCTGCTTTTCTGATACTGAATGCATATTTCTTTTCCTGTTTCTTCTTCAGATACCATAGAATGCTTTTAGTGGTAATTCATGCAAGTGCCTGGGCTGGATCTTGTAACTGTGATGAATCTCTCTAATGGTTAACAGGTAAACTAACAAATATATACTGGGGATATGTAACAACAAAGCTCATGAGAGAGGGAAGCTGACACTTTTCTTCTTCCTCTTGATGTTGATCAGTTCTGATTCAAAGCAATACATCGCATAGGAAATGTTACACTTCTATCTAAGACTATTCAGGCTCCAGTTGTTTAAACTCTTGTTTTCACCTGAGTCCAAACTAAGCTTTGAGGCCACAGGTGGCAAGAAAGAAATTCTTAGGAGCAATAGGTCTCCAATAAGTGAATGGGGAGAGTTAGGGTGTTATGAACAGAACCCAAAGTAACCAGTCCCTTGAGCAGAAAGCCACCAAACATCACACATTTGTGGTACTGATCCTTTCAGATGCACCCACAAATAAGCACTACCCATGTTCTGGTTCCTGATCCTGTGTTACCACTGTATGAATACAAGAAGTGCCACGTAATAAGCTCCACCCTTCCAGCCTGTTTCAACCAAACTTATTAGAAGTCCTGTTAAATTCACCATTTTGTTTATACTGATTTATTTTGCTATTATCAACAATATATAGGAGGTCAAATTTGGCCAGCAAGTGCTCTCAGAGTGCTGCATGCCAGCCCATGGGCTTCAGTGAAGTGTCAGTGAGAAAAGTACCCTTAGTTCTAGTCACTAGTAGTCCACAAAGTTAATCCAATGAGGAACAGTAAAGACTTCTAGATGAATTGTGTCAGGGGAAACTGGAAAGTGCTCAGCTCACTTAATCTGGCAAAATGAAGGCTGATAAGACATCTGACTGCTGTGTGTAGATCAATCAAAGAGCCTTTTTTGAGCTAAGGAACTGTGTTGGCAATAAAACCAGAACTATTCTGTGAATAAATTTTGGCTGGAAGTCACAAAAAGCACAAGAGCCAACTTCTGGAGCAATCTCCCAATAAGGAGGATGAGAACAAAAACTTAATATCGTAAAATAGAGGGTGGCCAGTTTACAAAAATGATTTATCTGACATGCTGCCTGCAAAAACAGGAGTTTGGTCTCAGAGTCTCAGAAGAAAGTTGGTCAGTTTTCCTGAACCCAGAAACCACATTCTCTTGTCTTCACAGAGCCACAGAGACTTCAGGGAGCTGTGGAGAGAGCAGATAGCTCAGCAAGTCCCAATCTTTTACTGTTCTCTTGTGGATTTGGGTTGGATGGTCCCTGCATCCCAAAGTCATGCTCGTTGGCCCATATTCCCCAGAAGCCTCCAAACTCATGCAGCCCACTGCCACATGAGCACTGTAAC
>VWZG01000575.1:116279-134511 GCA_013396735.1 Grallaria varia
AAAAAAAATAACCCAAGACCTTCATCCCAAACCCTCTCAGCCACACAAGGAGAGGTAACATTCTTCCAGCCCACAGCTCTCAGGTACTAGACTATCTCTTCTCCAGATTGACAAGAAGAAAAATCATGTGGAAAAATGTCTTTCAGAATAAGATTGATTTTTTTTTTGAGTAGTTGTTCTCTGATCTCCTGTAATTTTAGCAACAGTAGCATTAAGAACCACAGTGAAGATCAAACATTTTTATGCTAAGTTATCATCATCATCAGGGTGAAACACAGCACTGATAACTAAAGAAGATTTGAGATTTAAGATGCAATAACAGTGTCCTGGACTGCATGTTCTACCAAAGCCAAAACACTCTCAGCAAGTAAGTGTCAAAGCCAAGGATATGTGCCATTTATTAATAGAAGATGAAGCTATTGCTGAGTTAAGAAGTAGCCTCAAGTTACTAGTATAATTAAAAACTGTGATTAAATATTAAGATGAATGAAAAAAATTAAATTGTGAGCTGTCAAAATGCCAAGTAAATAATTTAAAGACAGATTTAAGAAGCAGTAGGAACACCCTTTCCCCAATTTTTCTGCTTCTTCGTATTACTAACCCTTTTTTACCTGTTCTAATCTAATCCTGACATTCTTCTCTGATATTTGCATAATGTTAGCAAGGTTACTTTCCTCTACAACATACTACTGTTTATAGTACATGTTTGGAAATTGCAGAAGAGGCTGTGCTTGCTCCCATGTGAAACAGAAAAAAAAAGTCATACTGAATAGGAGGACAACCCTTTCTGGGGCAGTCATGGAACAAAATATATGTTTGTGAATATAGCAAGGAAAATGCATCAGAAGAGTCGGCATGGGCTGACTGTGAGTTGTTCGGTTATCTAAATGTTTCCTTTTCAGGATTTTTCTGTCTCCATTTTCTCTGCTGTTAAGAACTTTTTTCTCTTACTTTGGATGAATAATACTCTTTAATTGTTTCATCAAAGGGCATCAGAGGCTGATAGGACTTATATTCTGATGAGGAGGAAATAAAAAGGAAGACAACTGCTGAAGCTAAACTAATTGGCTGCACAGATAGTCAGGTAGTAAGAAGATGGATTTCCTACTCATGTGAATGCCCTCTTCCACATACTGTGACAATATTTTTTTTAATAATTTTTCTTGTTGTTGTTAAGAATTAAAAGATGCTCACTCATCCCACAAAAGCAATTAAACTGCAGGTCAGGACTCTGACCTGGAATATTGAATAGTCAAGAGACAGTATTAATCTGCTTGATCCAGCACCTTAACTAGCCTTGTAGTATCAAGTAGTTGCACAGTTATGTCCATGGTGGAGCTGAAATGCAGGTTCCAATGGGAAGTTTCAGTTAGACTGGTGCTTTCCTGTGAGCAAAGTTTTTTGCGCTGAAGAACTGGCTTCTGTCATCACAGACATTTTAATACACCTAAAAAAATTTCTCACCATCTCCAACTCATGGTAGCAAAGAAGAAAAATACAACCTTGTCCTTTCTGTGACAGAAGAGCACTCCTGCTGTCTTGTTCTGTCTGCCGTTAACCAGGATGAGGGCATCAGTCTTTCATGAGCGACATACATCTCTATACATTGTCTCTGCATTAATGCAAATAGACACTCATAGTTAAAGCACAGGATATAATTACATCCATGCAGAAAAACTGTGCATGGGTAAGGCACTCTGCAACATTGAATAAACTCAGTAAAAGCAAAGTTCCCAGCCCATCATTTTCCCCACAGATTATGGGAAACAGAGCTCTGATGCACATTTTAGTGTTACCTTAAAATTAAAAATCCACAGTGCCCAATGGATCAGTGAACACATTTTTGAGAAGCCAAAACAGAGGTTGCCAGACAAATGCCTTCCTAGCTGGAGTATTTTGAAAGAAAGTTTGGGAGTTAAGTAGAGAGGACAGTAGACTTCCCCTCATTCTCAACACTGAGGACTGTCAATCCATGTGAGGAATGATCCTCTGCTCAAGAGCTGATGCTTTTTCACCTAGAGATCTGCCATAGAGACTACTTTGCAGCACACTCTCAAGTCAGACAGCTGGAGGGATCCACAATTCTTCTATAATTGCCCCTTAACAGTCCTATCTCTCTATTCCTTTAAATATACTTCAGTTTTTGTGAAGAAGCTGTTCTCCAGTCACAGCTAAAAACAGGATTTCTGAAGCAATTTTTATAGTCTACTAGGAATCCCAAATACTTTAGCAAAGCCTGTTGATAAGCATGTTTCCTGGATACAGAAGTATTTTTCTTTCCTGTCATAATATCTCTGTTGAGAGGCATTTTATATCCACACTTTTAAATCTGATCTTTTAAGCCACCCTTCTTCATGGCTTTGCACTTACGAAGATGTTCTCTTCCTTGCACAGGTGCTTAGTTTTCTATGGAAGAAACAGTATCTGTAACTTACAGAAAACTTCTATACAGAACTTTGTACCTCATCTCCGTGTCTTCTTTTTACTACACAATAGCAGTCTGGGTGAGGTCTCCATGATTGTGTACCCTTCTGCTGGGTATTTATCTCAGGTGCATAGAAATCTGAATTAGATTCTTGACTATAAGTATCCCAGGCTCCTTACAGTCTGTATGAAGACAAGATTAATGGAATGACAAAAAAATCTGTATTTTGCAAGATTAGTAACATACAGTTTCTTCTCTCAGAGGATTTTACTTCTTATAAAGGATAGGCTTTCGAGATGCAATTTTTATATATATTGTGTATTTTTTTAAAGAACACCAGAAGCATACCATTGCTACCAATTCCTACCAAATTAAATTAATCTTTTATTACTCTTGGCAAAGAGGCAGAAGTTATAGATCAGCTTCTTTTGGATTTTTTAATATCAGGTTGCATTTATATAGCAAGGGAACCAAGCAGCAGCTCTAGTAGCTAAAGGAGAAATGCCCAGAACAATTGCTGTACAGGTAAAAGGCAACGCAGTTCATGTGCAGTGCCCAGGCAATGACAGAGAAAAACTGCTTAAATATCTGCGGTGAAACAGTGGTTTCACTGAGTTTCAGTATTGATTTCAATTGAGTTTGGCATTTAACTTGACTTTTAAAACTTTTACTTTTTTATCATACACTTTAGTAAAGGCAAGAATTTCATTCCACCTTGAAGAGGACAAGTACTGTTACTTTCTACTTTGGTTCAGTGGCCCTTACTGCACTGGCTGAGAGCTGGCCATTTCTCAGTAACTCACAGAACCACCGTAGAGCCAGAGCTGTCCCATTAAGAAGCAATTGCCACCGTGTCAAAAAGGACTCAACTCCAAGCGGCACATCCAAAGAACAAGGGAAACAGCCTCATGCAGCATCTCCTGAGTGTCTTGCCTTTCCATCTGCTGATGGCTCATAATCTGAAATACAGACTGCAACGGGACTGAGCAATGTCAGCAGCGCTCTGCAGTGGGGCCCTTCTCTGCAAGTTTCTTGCAACTGTGCTGTATACAGGAAATTACATTTCAGAGGTCATCAAATCCAAGCAGCAATGATTCATTTTACTTTCAGTCTCCTACAATTTAGTCTTTACATGGGTTTTCCCAATTAAAGGAAAAGTAGGATGATACCTATCATTTTCCAACATGTTATTTCTGTATATACACCTTCCTGTTTCAGTTCCAGACCAGATTGTTTATGCTGCTGTATTTTTTATACTCTTCTTGACCAATGGTCTTCAAAATTCCTTACAATAATTACAATAATATTTTAAAGTAGTCAGTGTCTTATCTGAAGTACCACAGCATTCTGCTAAAGGTCCCAAGAAAACTCTGGAAACCTTTTCCTAGATGAAGTAGTAGTAGACATCATTTCAGTATCTCATAGAATCATAGAATGGCCTGGGTTGGAAGGGACCTTAAAGATCCAACTATCCTGCAAGGATACCTTCCACTTAGACCTGATTGCTCAGAGCTCCATCCAGCTTGGCCTTGAACACTTCCAGTGGTGAGGCATGCACGACTTCTCTGGGCAAGCTGTTTCAGTGTCTCACCATCTCCACAGTAAAGATTTTCTTCCTAATATTTAATCTAAACTTACTCGCAGACTGAAGCCATTCCTCCTTGTCCTGTCACTACATGCACTTGTGAAAAGGCTCTCTCAATCTTTCTTGTAGTTTCCCTTCAGGTACTCAAAGGCTGCAATTAGGTCACTCTAAAACCTTCTCTCTTCCAGACCGAACAATCCCAACTCTCTCAGCCTTTGCTCACAGGAGAGGTGCTCCATTCCCCTAATCAACTTGGCAGCCTCCTCTGGACTCACTCCAATACACCAATGTCCTTCCTGTGTTGGGGATCTCACAGGAGCGGAGCAGAGAGGCAGAATCACCTCCCTCAATCTGCAGATTTGATCTGGTTCTTTACAATAGCCAAGGTTAATCTGGAAGTAGCACATCTTTATAAAAAGTTTGTAATACAAGTTAATAGTGATTTTCAAAATGTTGCCCTCATCTACAGTGTTTAATTTCTGCCTGCCTAGACTTGTTCGGAAGCAAATATAACCTCATTCAAATAAGTAACCATGTGGCCAAGACTGTCTTGTCCATGTGAAAGGAACATTGGCTCTGTAGGCAGAGCTCTTCTGCTCTGTGCATGTATCAGAAGGTACAACCAGAAGCTGCCATTGACTTACACCATGAAAGCACCCCAAAAAGGGGGTGAAGATTCAACCCTCCGTTATCGAGGCTGCACAACCTCAAGCTGGGGATATGATCTGAGCTCTTGTCTTCCTTGTGACAAAGACCAATGTGCATGACTTCTGGTACTGTCCCTGCATCCCTCCTGCCACTTCTAGTGCGGTGGTAACATCTCTGAAGCTCTCCTCGTCAACCAAGGCAGGAGGGCAGAGCAGCAGCCTCTTAAGAGTCCTTCGGAGGTAAAGTTACAACACTGAGAAAACAGAGCATGGTGCCAGCACTTGCTTTACCATTCCACTAACTCTCCTGTAGGTACGTAAGGGCTCACGGTGCACTACGTTATTTTGTGAGCAAATACAAAGCAAATAGTAGGTGGGGAAGTTGAAGTATCTTTTTGAGGGAATAACAGCAATATTAACAAGATAAAATCACTACGGAGGCATGTCTCCCAGTGAGGAGTTATTGTTTATACTCGTGTTTTTGTTAAGAGTTGGAACAAATAAAAAAAGTATTACATACAGCAAAGAAGATCCTAATAAGTGCCCTTACCTCAACCAAGCAAGAACCCAGCACACATCTAAAGGCAAGTTAGTGGAAATTTTGCCTTATTCATGACTGCTACAGTCCCAGGCACCCTCAATGACAACATCCCTTATTTTATAATTTATGCTACAACCCACACATTGTTTGTTTCTCGTCACATCATGTGGTTGCTATTTAAATTTAAGTTACGTGTTTCACCAGTTTGCAAGAGATTTGACCTTTCACCTGCCTTTATTACCTATCAACATATTTTTTATACAGTGATACATTTCTGGTTTGGAACATGGTGGGAATGAAAACAGAACAACAAAACATCACGCATTTCTTAGTGACATAAAGGCTAATAAAACTGGAGGTTCTATGATTACTGTGCAACTCAAGTTTTCAAATGAACAGTTCAGCAAGCAACACTCCATTATTCAAATGACTGTTAAGAAACATTTTTTCTGGTATCAACAGACACTCATAATGATACAGCATATATTACTCCAAATCTGTGATGGAGAGAATGAGACAAAGTAATTTTTCTCTTAAATAATCTGCATATAATATTTCTATTACAAACATACATAATGAAAATATTGTTTTTCAGCTTTGGTGTAAGGCTTGGTCCATGTTAAATACAGAAAAAAGCAACACATTTTAGCATAGAACATAGGATTGACAGGGTTTCTTCTATTTGCCAATCAATTCTGAACTGTGTGCTATGCTAGTACAGAATTCCACAGATTTCACATACAAAGACATATATAGTTACAAAGTAGCAGGGAAAAGTGAGGTTATGAAGTCCCTTAAATTTCTTTCCAGCTGATCTGTGTCCAATACATTGTTCCAGTACAACAACAACTAAACTAGTAATTAATTTGGTGGAAAAAAATGTTTATTCTTTTCTGGGCTTGTCTTCTCACCACATATCGGTAAAAAACATATTATAATCTGAATTCTGACCCCAAAGTATATAAAATAATATCCTAGTTTTGCCATCAAGCTCTAATTTAAGAGACTTTTAACTTGTGAAGAGTCCAAGACTAAGACAAACTTAATTGAGAGGCAAATACATGTTAGGATATATTTGGGGCTTTTAATTTGCTTTTATATGCAGACTCAAAATTAAAAAGAAGTAGTGGGGGTTTTGTTGAAGTAACCATCAACAGACCTTCTTCATCTAACAGAGGTCAGGTTAATGTTTAAACAACTAATATGGGATCTACTGATCTCCCAGAAAATCCCTGAATAATGACACTTCAGATGACAGTAATTGCCTTAAATTTCACCCAACAATAAAATGTGTAGTTTTTGATGACTATCATTTTACTAACATATATTTAATTTCCAGGAATCAAAATTATCTTGTAGCAATGAAAACAACCTTTGATCTTAACAACAGTAATTTTTAACATGTTTCCAAGAAGTTCTCATTCAGATGAAAAGTGGTATTTATGGATCTATAAATGTCTTAAATCATTCATTTAAAATCAAAACAGTGTCTTTAAAACATCCTCCTTTTTACCCAAAACAGACAGAGCATACGAACCAGCCTTACAGGGTTGCACCTTTGTTGCTGGCTCTTTCTGGCACCAGAGCATCTCCAGCCCTGTGGCCTCACACTTGACTGAAGCCCTGTGTAGACAACGTGTTTCTAGAACACGGTTTTTTGCCTCCTGGAAGCAAACTTCAGGGCAGACTTTTGTCGCTGCTGCTTGTTTGCACATCCATTTCACAAGCCAGAATCAGAGATGCGACTCCATACTTCGAAATAGAAGGCTGCCTAAAGTGCTACTTTGTGGCCCCTGACCTCATGCCAAGTTGTCTGCTACAAAATGACTATTCTTCCAGGGAAATAATGAAGCTCTGCAGTTTCAGCTTCAATTTAAGGAAAAAAAGAGGCACGCCATCAAGCTTAGTATTTATTATGCAAGCTAGATAGGGGTAAAAAATGCCTTCCTTTAACTTAGACATTAGTTAAAGCATTTTAGACATTATGGAGCAAAGAAGTGATGTACTTTTTCTTTTTAAAAACATATGGATTCTCTTTCAACTTTTTTTAACTAGAAACGTGCAAAGTTTGATGCTTCAAGCTTGCTAGTTGGCAATTCATTGGGGTTTTTTCGGTTTCATGTAGGTTCATGCATCCTGAGTATTGTTTTTAATTTCGTATTTTTTCTGAAGTAAATGTAGTCATTAAAATGGATTTCTGTTTAAAATATTATGGACTGGCAAAGGAATTTTGCTGTTATGCCTAAGAACAGCCTGTCCCTCCTTATAGTTCCGTGAGTTCAGATTCTGGCAGAATGTGTGTTAAAGAATATTTTAGGCAGCAATTATTAAAACCTTTTTCACTGTTCCATAACACAGAATATAAAAATAAAATAAAAAATAAAAATACTGGTTACTTAGATGGCAGTGTCCTTGCAATGCAAATAATTTATTTCAAGAATTAAAATATAATCTTCCTTTTGGAGGACTGATTCCACTAAAGTTTAATAAAGGAAAAAAGCTTACAGTTAATGTTATTCTGTAAATTATGGGCATTTCAGCGAAAAGGATTAAAGTAAAAACCCAGAGATCATTCTGCCACAATTTTCTCTTATTTTACCGAGGTGGGGTTGTTTTACTCTAATCACAGAAAGTACTTTAATTCTTTGAAGTATACAGGGATAGAAAGCCGCAGAGCTGTACAGAGGTCAGTTTGGTGTAGCTGGACAGAGATGAGAGTTAAAAACCTTGCTGTAGAAAGCTCTGTCACCACACACCCTCTTCCTGACAGCAAAGATGAGTTTGCCTGGATTAATACTCAGGTGTTCTCTCTTCTTCCCCAGGCCATAAAGACCGTGCACTAAGTGACACAGCCTTTACTCTTTGCCACTCACCTTATGCAAAGAACTAAAAAGAAGCATATTTTGGCTCAAACATTCTGACTGTTAGGACAGAAAATATTTAATCAGGGGAGAGGGTCCTGCAGAGGTGGTACAGGGCTGTTCTGAGCCTGCTTATTTTGAGACTCATGCTCAGTCCCTCGCCCTTGGCTCAATCCTTGGAGGAGGGCGCAAAGGGCTAGCTGTGTATGCATGAAAAAAAACACTGTGAAAAAATCTTGTTTACATGAAGTGTGCACCAAGTTAGCTCTAAAAGGGTTGGGACTCCCCCTCTCTCTTTTCCCTCTCTTTTGCTTTCTCTGTCCCAAAATCCCAGCTCTGGACCATTTCCATGGCAGGACCAACACACAATCTAAGGCCTGGTGATAATCTTTTTTCTCTCTCTCCCTTTTCTGTCTTTATTTCCCTCCTTTCTTGCTTTGCCTGGGCAGAGCAGGGCTAGCAAACTCTACTCCGTGAGTGGTACTGTAGTTTGATGTGGGAGTGGGGGAGCTTGTGGACCTGTGTTGTGCCTTGAGACAGCACCTTTGAGAAGTTTGCTGTGGGAGTTGAGGACTTATTGAAGTGTACTGTCCAAAATCTAAGGGCTTGTTAGCACCTCCTCTTGTGGAAAGCTATTGTAGAATTGTCTTGTAAGCCAATACCTTTTGAGTCCAAGCAGTGAGATGGTTGCTGGAGTTACAGTGACTGCACAATAAAACACAAGTGCTCCCTGACCTGTGGCCCAGTGTCTTTGTTCAGCCTGATGACAATTCATAATGAACATCATGCCCTTCCTGATGGGCAGTAACACCTTGGGCCCCCCACTAGACCCCCTTGCTTTGACACTGTCTCCTTACACACTTGCAGGGCAGCATTTTATCTCTCACAGTTAGTCTTTTACAGAGGACAGAGCACCTACTTCCTCCACTAAGGTCTAGTAAAGAATAAACAGTGACCAAAAAACTGAATTCCATCCCCTTCCAAAGCACTAGACCTGTACATGACCACTGAAGGCGGGTTGCTGTTACTACTGATTTTGGTTCAGGAGAGTGCTACTGCAACAATACTTTGGGAGCCCAAAACTCAAATGTGACAGGCAATTTTTAGTCAGTGTTTATTCCAGAAAATCACACTGGACAATTTTTCCCAAACATTTTGGATCACTTGCATTGTAAGGAAACAGATTCTGTCCAAATTTTATGGATTCTGTTGGTTAAAGTGTGCAAGCAGAACAGTTAGGAAAGGAGTTCTTAGATCCTGACCTAAATTCCTAGGGATGTGAAAGAGGAAGTAGGAAAAAAACTCCAGCAAAGTTCTGCTGTGGAATTCTGGACTATGGTATATTACATCTCGCTGTGAACCTGCTTATTACCCTTACAGGAAACACTACATGAATAAAAATATCCCTCTCCCAGCCCACTCTCCCTTTAGAAAGATGAGCTCTTTTTGAGTAACTCAAAAAATCATAGATGGACAAATCTATGAATTTACCATCATGTTTCATGTAGCAAGTATTGTCTCAGAACGTGTAACTGCTGAAAAATGGTCATGAGTACTTTAAATCATATATTTTTTTCCTCTCCACCAGTCAGAAATAAAGAAAGATGTGATAAATAAAACAGTGGAAAGAAGCCAAAAAGGTAGTTTCCTTCATGTTATTTTGTGGCTTACTACATCATACAGAAGATTTCAGCATATACCATGTTAAATGTTATATGAATTTGCCTGCCAGAATAGAGTGGTTCCTTTCTCTTCCAGAAGCAGTTGTAGGAAGCAAATCCTCTCTTTCAGTTACAGATTAATTTAGATGGGAAGTGGTTATACATACAAGAAAACTAAACTACCATCTATTCTATCTTTATCAATCAATCACAATAAAACAAAAGTATGAAAAGTCTATATAATCTTGCCATGATGCCTCTCAAATTCTCAAACATGCTTTGTCAGTACTGCATATCTTTTTGACTTCATTCTTGACAGGTCTTAGGAACTAATGTCTATCTATTTTTTTGCTCTGTCATTTTCAAACCCTGATGCATCATCTCCTTCCAGGCAGTTTTCAGCCTTCCCCTGCTCCTGTATTTGGTATATGTTCAAATTCAAGATCTTCACTGCAGTAGAATTCTCACCAAGGGTCAGGAGAAACACAAAACATACATCCTAAGCATAAATAAATTAAAATAATCTTTGCAAACTGAGTTCTTACAGCTGTAGTGGACTCATAAATGCCTGGCTGTATTTATTTATGTAGCTCCTTAACTAATCTGAAAACTAGAAAAGGTAAAGGCTAATTGAATAGTGGAACAGAAGCCATAAAAATAAAACAGCATTCATTTGGCTGGAGCATTATCTAGGATGTTCCAAAAATATTTGCAAGGTGTACAGTTAGTCAAAAAATGACTGCCAGTTCTGGGACAGCCGTCTACTCTTTCTCCTTCACTTTCAAAATTAATATCTATTTCTAAGACATTCAGAAATACCAGAAATATTTTCTTTTTCCATTCTCTTAAAAGACTCCCACATCAGCTTCTCCAGCATCCTCAGAGAAATAAGTTGAGGTGCTGTTTGTGCTATTAGACTGCTTATGATTTTTCCTTATTTCTATTGTTAGTTCACCTCTCTCATTTTAGATTTTGGCTTTTCTGGCAACACCTGTCATGCAAATACTGAGATAGCATCAATAACCCCAAATATGTACATATTAAATGTTCATACGCACAACCTTCAAGGCAAATCTTGTTGGCTTGTTTGCATTATGCTTTGTTTTTCTTGTGAAAAGGGTTTTGTGGTACAGCTCAAGGTTAATACTCACCCCCACATTCCTCCCACGTATATGGTGCACAACTCTCTTTTGATATGTACTCCATAGTATCCATCAGATTTAGTGCCACAGATAGATACAGAAAAGGATTATGTTCTACTAATCTAAGCTCCTATATGACAATTTCATTTCAGACAGTACAGTTACTGTTTCCTTCGCTTCATTTTTGAAAAATACTATTTGTTTTTAAATATTAACTTGGTGCAATTTTCCCCAAGAGACGGCAAATAACTGAATTCACACATTTGATAAAATACAGATTGTACAATACAGCATGATGGCTCTACTCCATTATGCTTCATTACTAGGTTGAAAATTACTGACACAGTACCTTTTCCTCTTTAGCATTCTATCATTCTAAATTATGACTGCACTGTAGGTTACTCTGTGTAATAAATAATCTAAACAATTCCTGACTGGCACCCTACTAACAGGGAGCAACACCTTCCTTCCCAGGCGATCCTGGGGCCTTACTTAAACTCTAGCTAAGAAATTACATTCTACTTGCCCGAGGTCTCCTTTAGTCTTTGCAAGTGTAGCCTTCATTTGTCATGATTTCATAGTGGTGCTGCAGGTTGTGGAACAGCCGCACTTGGGTACTACAGCAGTCTTGGTACCTCAGTATAACTTACCTTGGCTGTTTTCCATACTCTTTAGAATCATGGGATAAAAACTGATAGAAAGCAACTTGGTAGTAGTGATGGTTGTGTTTGTATTTAGTGTTTAAAAGTAGATAATTGAGTTCAGCAGCTTCCTAAAGATGCAAAACAACTCATTGTTCAGCTGTAATGCTGATGGTTGACAGGTTATTGGAAGAGTCTGATGTTGCTTTAGAAAGCAATGTTAAACTATTCCAGAGAGAAGTATGTAATCACTGATAACTCAGAGCGGAGCAGGAAAGAAAGTAAAACAGAGAGAGAAATCACCCATAGCCTGGGCCTTTCTAATCAGTAATTCCAGACTGAACATCCACCTCCGTGATGCACAACTTGGAGCAGTAAAAGTAGTATGAGAAAAAGGATTCAATTAATTCAAGGAAAAGTGGCCCCTCAACTAACAGCATTCAGTATTTTGGAAAGCACCATTTAAGCATAAATAAGTATCTAAAACAAAGACAGATTCTAGGTCACTTTCAGAAATGTTGAACAGTAGGCAGTGATTCAAAGGAAACAGAACTCTGCAAACAAAAGAACTGTATCAGAAATTAAAGTTCTGTTACATGGCGCTAAAGGCTCCATTATGAAGTTAGCAAACTGTTTATGCCCAGTCCAACAGTATTCCTCAAGATTATGTTTACCCTTATGCTCTGTGAGGACTACAAACAACCAAACAAATGGAGAAAATTCCTGCTTACAAACAAAAAAGCATGCATGACACATTGAAAGCAGACACTGTCTAAATTTTATCCTGGGTAGAAAAAAAAAAAGGAGAAAAAACCCCAATCAAACCAACATAAAAGCCAGGGAAACATTCCGAACCCAGATCCTTGTCCTAGTAGCTTAAAAAAATTCATCTCTAATTCAGAAAGCTGCAGCACAAACCCTGTCCCTTGCCTGATAGAGATCTGCAAAGAGATTTTCTTCCTTCATGTGACCTAAGCACTGAAGCATTAAATTTCTTTGGTACAATTTTGACTGAGATTTTTCTCAGGCCCTGAGGATCTTTCCAGTCACAACTTACATACCTGCTGATAATTCCCAAATAAAAACAAAAGGACTTCCAACATCTCACTTTTTACATGAATGTGTTTAAGTGAGAGTTTTTGGATAAAGATCATTCTATTAAAGAGTTTCTTAATTTCCAAGCTCCAGATTAATCATCACATTGTTACATGTGAATAAATACACACAGTGTATAAGTGATATTTGTGATCAGAGCAAAGGATATCTCTGGCTTCCCAAATAAGCATTCTCAGTAATAACATATAGGATAAGTGAGCTAACTTTCCTAAATTACATCATGCAGGTACAGCAAATCTTCAATAAATATACAACTGTTGTGTCTAAACAGACTTTACTACAAAATCAACATTTCAAAAAAAGGTCGTTAGCTAAAATAAGACACCCTTATTTAAAAAAAAGTATGTACGTCATCAAGGCATTTTCTCCTATTCAGTTCTTAATCAATTATTTTAATTCTACATTCTAGTCCACCATCACAAGTAATTGAAACTGATTAAAACCTGTAAAGGTTAACTAAATGTAATATTTGTCTTTAGCAGTGGTACTTACAGTAAAAATTATGTCTTGCTTGTGGGTTCCTCATTTGGTGATGTAATATTCAGAAGTCACCATGCTTTTGTTCTAAGATAAAGCATTTCCTTTATTGCTGTCTTTAAGGAGTCTTCTGAACAAGTCATTTCGTCATAACATTCTCTTCCAAAGTACACGTATGTGTCCTGTCCAAAACACTAAATGCACAAATAAAAGTAAACTTGTAAGATGCTAATTATGATATATGGCATTTATATCATATTTTAAATTTTCACAGTACTTGAAAAAGGGCAACTGACTGAACAGGTAAGAAAGTGCTTACAAACCTGAACCAAAATTACCTCAGTCTCTTAAAAGATTGAATAATTGTATCTGAAATGTTCCAGAAGGTTTAAAGAGAACATAGCTTCTTCACTGTAAATTAATACATGAAAAGTAGTGTGCTCATTAATCCTTCCTCTCTTAAGCATCATTCACATGCAATATGCATCTGCCATGTGCAGACTAATTGCTGCTGAAAGACCCCCAGGATGTTTTAGTCGGGTGTGCCTCAATGCGTAAAATTTGTTCCATTGTTCAAAGAAGGAAGATTTACATTTCTACTATTTCTTTCTTATTTATGTGTTCCCTAAGAGCAGTCACAAAACAGGTTATTAAGGATCTTTTTTTAACTGTATCAATAGTTATTGATTAGGAAATTGATCAGGACTTATTGAACTTAAGGAGGGAATAGCAATCTTTAGAGTTTGAGTTTATTTCCTGTAACATTTTTTAGAAATTAATTTGTCTTCCCCATTCCTCCTTCTTCCCCATGGGCTGCAGTATTATAAATATCTAAGATACACATATTGAAAAAGTATCTTAACTTATTTAGTTCCCTACCTTCCGTTGCACAAAAATTTGCTAAGTTCAGATGTCCTTAATTTGAGGCATAGTGTTTTTATTTTCATTGAATTTCTTAAAAGAAAATTATGTGTTGCAGTTATTCCATATTCTAGAAATTCGTATCACATAGGAATCTTACACAGGAAATCCGGTCTGTTAGTCATAATATTTGAGGACGTACAATTGTCACAGCAGTCACCCAGCAAGGTAGACAAAGAATACTATTTCAAGTAATGTGGTGATGTAGCAGTCATAAAAGTTTATTCTTAGTTTTCTGATATATCATATTAAATATTTGAAGATACGGTGAGGGGTTAAGAGAACAAATGCAACCATCTCTCAAATATTCTATAATCCATTTAGAAATAAATGCATCCACAAACGAAGGAATATCTTCATCAGCAAAAAAAAAAAGGTCTAGCTTGACCGTTGGGACTTAAATTGTAGGCAAACAGTGGTGCATACTTTATTTTCAATGCACTACTTATTATCTGAACTCTTATGGCCAACAGATGAACCCCTCTAGACCAACAAAAAACACAAATAAAGAAACAAGACAGAACAAAACCAAAACAATAAAAAAAAACCCCACTGTTTCTGAAGGCTGTTACAGAGAAATTGTTCCCACTCTTATTCAGTCAAAAAGGAACTTTCTCATGAATTTCACAGGTTGGTAATCTGGGCCCAGACTCCAGAAACAGGAGAATACACAACAGAGCTAAAACATAGTGCTCATGGCCAGCTGTATGATTTAATTTTTTAAGATTTTCATAGAACTTCTTAATAGGGAGAAGTGCCACATGTGAGTCCTTGTGATAACACTTCAACACACAACTTTCACAACTTTCCACCAGAAGCTCTGAAAATAGTCAATATTTTGCTTAAAGCACTGAAGTCAGGCAAACATTTTAGAGCACCAGTTGTTTTTCCTTTGATTTTTATTCCTTTTCTCATAGTTAAAATTCAGAAATATGACTTGTAGTTGACAAGGACCAAATGAAATAAGAACATAATAATATTTTTTATTAACTTTAAAACTTTATACCTATCAAAAGCCTGATAGATATGATGGAGATGTGCATGAAAATGAAATGAAAATCTGCCTTGCAGCAAGACTTAGCTATGTGTAATTTGTTATCAATTACTAGTGCAAGGCATTCTTTAAATCAGAGAATTTTCCTATTTTAAGTACAGGATCCCAGCTATTCTGTAACTAACTCGTCACAGTAACAGTTCTGACAGACAATCCTCCTCTGCTCCAAGTGAGCACATCTTTTGATCCAGCCTTCGGTCTCTCTGCGAAAACAAACATGTACATGCCACCAGCTAAGAATGAACACAAATCAACCCCCCCAAAAAACCCCAACCAAACAATCCCCAGGAATTTTAGGCGAAAAATAAGTAAGAAGTTTTTGGAAGTAAAAGAATCATCAAAGATGGTCAAAGCAGGCCTGACACCGTGAGCTCAAAGCCTAAATTATCATGAGAGGCTTCCCACACAACAGGAGTTTCTGAACTAGTTCTGTTTTGTTTGCTTGGCTTTCTTTTCTACCAGCGAAACCATTTGTCTGGTGCACATGTTTATGAAAATGCTTTCAGGTGATCAATTCTCTTAAGCCATTTTGGATCATTTGGTTATTACACACGCACGCCAATTGCCTGTTCTCATTTCCCATTTCTGCCAAGTTATGTAACTCCTTTCTGTGAGCAACTGGCACAACTCCCTGTAAATCCAGTGTGCCTGCACTTGGGCACTGACAATAATTAGGAATGTATGGAATGAGTTCACTTAAAGAGTCAGTAAATGAAAAAAAATCTTTGAGTGTAAATCCAGAGTATGAGAAGAGTTAGAATCTATGAATCAGACAAGAATTGACAGGTTATCCTGGAATTCGTAGGGAATCTTTGCTGGGTCGTTCACTGATAACTTGGGCAGATCAAATCATCTTTTCTTTGATAAATGAATGCAAGTCTCATTTGTAATCTAATGTTAAGCAGCCACAACTCAGATATTACGTGCCTTCACGATCTACAATTGTAGGAATTTGAATTTTCTAGAAACTGAAAAAATTATTGCAGCTAGTAGATCTTATATTAATTTCCATTTTGTCCTCACTATTTCCTTCCTTTCTTTTCCCTACCCTTTCCTCTCCAACCTTGCCCTCAAAAACATTTTTTCAGGATCTCTTTAGTCTCTGCTGTAGAATGCATTTAGAATGCCTTGAAGATCTTCATAACAGATAGAGAAATTCTAGGTTTAAAACCAACAAACAAACAAACAATAATTAGTTCCATGACTTTATCTGCCTTTTTTGCTACTTTTTTGCTTTCTTCCATATTTTTGTCCATTTATCTGTATTTTTCTTCCTGTGCTGATTGCAATTTGCGGTTGTGAATATATTCCCCCGGAAGTCCAAATTATTAATTTCAGTAGAGTCCAATAATACTCCTAACCCCTAAATTGCTTTACCACTCCTATTCACTCAAAAATTCTGAATTGACTCCAAGTTTCTCTTGGTGAAATTTTAGAACATGAAAATACTATCACTTTTGACTGGTGGCCCACAAACACTCACACTCATTGCATACCCACAGCAGCCTAGGCTTTTGAGCACAGTAGCCAAATACACCGAACCTTGGAACAGCCCCCAGAGCCATTTTCCCTTTTTTATCAGAGAAAGTTTTACTGTGCTGCACCAGCTGATAGAAGACAGAAAACAACCAAAGTTTCAAATGCCTTTTTGGACTTCTACCATAAGACATAAACCTGTTGACATACTGTATTGTAACAAATATAATGAATTACTCAAATTGCCCTTCCCTGGAGAGGATAATAAAAGACTTTCCTGCTGACAAAGTTCAATAAAGTTCAGAGGCTTGCCTCACACCTAAGGCATGGAAAGCTACCAAAAAAAGAGGAAATACTTGCTTGTCCTTTCTCACATCACAAGACAATTAACACCAGCCAATTACTAAAAATACTGGGTAAAGACACCCACTCACTTCCTCATCTGGAGTAACTGGCCTCAATTCCCAGTATCTGAGAAAATGGGCCAACTCCAAACGTAGTCCAGGTTCAAAGTCAGTGCACAGAGACACCCAAGCATACGGCAGCTCACTGAGTTTCATCCCATGAGCACTCAGTCCATTTCAGAGGGGGTAAAAAACAACAATCAGTCCTCCACATCTTCCTAAAACCTCTCTCTCTCTCTCGCACCTGAAGGTATGTCCTTATCCTGCTTTGACACAAACAGATGATTTCCAGGAATTGCAGATGTTGATTTTAGCCAAACTATCTGACTTAGCCCTGAAATGGAGTGCTCCCAGGCTGCCCTACAGTGAATCACCTTTGAGTAAGTTGTTATTTGCTACCCCTTAGCTTCTAGCTGTCAGGTCCCATGTCAGCCACAGTGCCTGAAAATTGTCCTAGAGGAAGGCTGTAAACCTGTTAACCCTTGAAATGGGCAATTTTAGATTAACCAATAGTGCACTCTTTGAGTGAAACTGTGGCAGTCTTCATTTAAATGTGGAATGTTTTCCTTATTTAAATAGGAACATCAGCTATCTTGCCTTGTGAAAACGTGACTTTCCTAAGAGTGTATTGGTTTATATATTCATACCAGATATGCCATTTATAGGGATACAGTGCACAACTGAGTGACATCATTATGTGATCAGTAAAACATTACAAGTATTTTTCTTATAAAATCTTATCAGATTAATGTAATTCCTTTTGAAAGCAATGCTAAAGAGCACTTTGGAAAATTCCCACATAAAGCTCTTAAGAAAAAACCCTATTTTTATAAATAAAAAATTGTCTCCTCTCAAAGACATATAGATCCTGTCTAACCAACCATCTATATGCAGGTTCATAATACTTCTCTATTCAATCTTATATCATTTTACTAAAGCAATATTGTCTCTATTTTTCCAGAGTGACTGGACAGGAGGTAGCGTTTTCTTCCAGAGGGGGTTGTCAAACCATGACCCAGCTCCTGGATAGGGGGTTGGTGCCCCAGAACTGTCAGTGTTGAAGAGATAATTGGACACCAATGATGTGGTTGAACTTCTGGCCAGCCCTGGCACGGTCAGGCAGTCAGACCAGCTGGTTGGTGTAGGTCCCTTCCAGCTCAAATATTGGAGTTTATGGCTGGCAAAAAGAGTGTGATGAGGGTTCTTCAAGGGATGTTCTCCCTGGCAGTAGAAGTCAGTGTAATGTTTAACAATGGAAACACTTGGGAATGACCCATGGAT
>VWZG01000578.1:0-27829 GCA_013396735.1 Grallaria varia
CCATGATGATGATGATGATTCATCAACGTGGGAATCTGGCAGCTGAACCGAGAGCACTGGAACCAGAGTTCGTGGTCTCATGCTGAGTTTCTGCCCTCTTCTGCAGCAAAATGGAGATTTGTGTACAGCCTTCCATATGGAAGTAATCCTTTTGTAATCTGTATCTTGGACAGTGCAGGATTGCTCTGGCAGTTTGTAGAATTTGCCATAATTGAATCAGGTCTGCTGCATGTGTGCGAGTAAGCTCTATGTTATTTGTGCCTCCTGTTGCAGGACCCAGAAAGTTTTCTCTGAGTCCAGCTCTACAAGAGTTGTCTGATTTGTTTTTCATTTCTTAGCACTATGGGGTAAAGGGTGAAAGAAAAACAGAGAAGATGAGTAAATGTTCAGAGAAGAGTTGAATCTTGGAATGGAGAAAAGAGAGTAGTAAAAAAAAACTACCTGAAAGTAGAACTCTGTTTCCTGAGTTTCCTTTGGATGGAAGGTCCAGCAGTGGTAATATTGATATGTAACCCCAAAACATTGTACTTTTTATCTTTTCCCTTCTGTTGGTATTACATTTAGAAGACTAGTGCATTCAAGCCTGCTTTTGTGATCTATGTTCCCTCAAAGATTCAGGGTTGGTCATGTTTTATTCATACTTTTTCTTAATTTTTTCTTCCCTCTGATACCTGTCTAATTGAATAATTGGCATGATTTATTTTTTGGTGGAAATGTCTAATGCTTTTTCACATCTAAGAAAATTGATTTAATATTTAATATTCAATGACACCTTGTGGATGAACTTTTAAAATTAAATTTTAATGTATTATTCTTATTAAAATAAGTTTAACTATTTTCAACTTGAGCAAGGGAAGGTAAATCATTCTTCAGATGTATCATACTTCACTGCATAAGCAAATTGTCATCATTTAGAGACATTCACTCTTGTGGGTGGTGACTGTTCCAAATGTAGAAGTATTTGTACAGGTACCATTCCCACTCTATTATTACAAACCCTGGCTTGTTTCTGTCATGTGTAAGGCTGTTATATGGAAGTTTGTCCATAGAATGTTCTTCACTGACCTTAGTTTGATGTAAAGTCCAGGAAATCACTGCTTAGATACTTGTTCGACTAATATATCTTCTCATTTTCACTATGTTTAAGGCTGTATCTGTTGTCAGTCCATTATATGGACTTATTCTTAAACAAAATCAAGATTGGCATCGCAGTCTGGTGGTAGTTTTGTCCTGAAGATTTGAAAATGGTGGAGAGGAGGCCATGAGTATGCTTTTCTATGTGACTTTTGTGTAGGGTGACTGATGAGTCTGGACAGGTAAGGTTTGTTCAGAAGGTTGAAGACAGTAGAACATTTATTTAATACTGTTTTTTATAATCTTTTTAAAGTGGTGACACTTGACATTTATTTTAATTTTTGCACTAGCTACGTGTGCAATAGTAATAATTTGAAGATTACTTTCTTCACAGATATCTTGCTTTTCATTGCAATTTTTCTGTCAAAGTAGCTATTATTGTATAACCTCATTTATGCAGTCTGTGATGAGTTTTGCTAACTCTGACTTGCTTCAGAGTTCCCACTTTTTGCTCATTTCTCTCCCTGTGCAATATTGCACTGCCTTCTATTTGCAAGTGATTGATAATATATGAGGTGATCACTTTCTTCCTCTTTGGTCATGAGAGAATTAGGGCCACAAAGAGTGTTAGGCAGTGTTCAGTCTAATCTCAATTTTGATGGCGGAATCAACTTGTTTAGTGTAATTTTAGTCAGATGTCTACCTTTCCTAGTAAAAGAGATGGCTAAAAATCAGAGCAGCTTGCTGTCCTCAGTGTTTACCATCAGGAAGATTCTGCAAATTATTCTGACTTGAATCTTCTGCAGTTCGAGTATAATAATTGTTTGGTTCTTGTTGGACAAGGTTGCTGCTGCCTTCTCTGTAGCGAATGGTGAGGCTTTGAAGATCATTTCTGTATCGTTGAACTATTTATTTTTAGATAAATCAGATTGATTAATTCCTGTGTCACAGACTGTTTTACTGTTGTTGCCCATCTACATTTTAGAAGATGCTTGGAATTTGATGGAAAATAGCAGTAAAGTGGGATATTTTGCATGCTTTTCCTTTGTTCACATGTCAAATTTTAGGCTTAAGTTGCAAGTGCCATAGGTATGATGTGGGAGTTTTTTTAATCAGTTTGAAAGTATAACTTCAGATTTTTACTCTTCTTATTGAATACTATCTAACTTCTTGAGCCTGAACTAGAACCTTATCCCTTAGAAAACAGTTACTTTATAAGGTTATTTTCTACCCTGAAGAGTAGTGTGGGGCTGCTTTGCTCCCTGTAGTAGAGAAGATCTGTAACAAAGACGTTGACTTTTGTGTGGTTTGTTCTTTATGTTGCCTTAATGTGATGCTCCTCATTGAGGGAAAACTTGTTCCAACGCCTGACTTAAGAATTTGGTCTGCACAATTTTTCCACTTAATGCCAAGAAACCTAATTATTGTTCAATCATAATGAAATATTGCTATTTTGTAAACCCTGGGCACAAATGTTGCTGGTGCAGGTAAAATTGTGAAACGCTTGTATCATGTGATGTCTTGCTTTCCTTTCTTCTTGGCTTTGTGCATAAGAAGTGTTTCACTTTGAGTCTTTTAATATTTCCATTTTTAGTTTTTTGAAAGCATGCTTTTAAAGAGTTTGGAAAGAAAGCTAAATACAGCCCTTGATGCCTAGTGCAGTGTAGTTTGCACTAGGGTGTAAGATGAGTTTGAATTCATATCAAGTTGAGCAGGTAATTTTATATATTTGTATTACTGATTAACTTCTTGAGGGCTGCAGCATAAATCAGGGAGAAATAATTCACAGGTTTAACTTTCACTTTAACCCTGAGAGAGTGACTTCAAATTCCCTTAAACTGGTAAATACCATTGGCTAAAACCAGTTTAAATCTAAGACAAAAGCCTGACTCTGGCAATGCATATTGACTCAACTGGAGTCATAACAAAATCAAGAAAGAATGCTGTATATTTTGGAAAATAGATGGAATGAATAGATCAAAAGAAAGCCAACTTATGAAAAATAATTATGTGTAATTGTAGGCTAAACCTACAGAAGTGTCATTGTGGCTTATTAGAATGCTATTTCTGGAAATACCTTTAGAGCTTAGACTTAAGTTAAATGATAGTTGTATGTATGATAAAACACCAGGCTTATGTCTGATAAATTATATTAAGAAAATATGTAACTTACAGACCTAAAAGGTTTTTTTACTTTGCAGTAAAAGTCGTTGTACAGGTGGTGTTGTGAGGAATAGCAGACAAGGAGCAGATTTTAGGACACAGTTTGCTTTTCCTTCGAAAGTTGGATGATCTCTTAATTACTGCTGATCCTTGTGAGTAGCCATTCTTTCTTCCCTGGCAGGTGCTGTCTGGCAGGCAGGTAACAGACTTTATGTTAGAAGATGAAGCCCTGAAGGCTCTCAGATAAATTGCCTCCGGATGAGCAGATGATGGTTTGATCACATGGCCCAAACAAAAACCAGGAACGAAAGTTATGCTGAAGTAAACTTGCAAGTTAGGAAGGCTTAAACCAGAGCTTCCTTTCCTTTTTCTGCACTGAGCATTCAAAGGCACCCCAGAGGGCTCTGTCCCTAAAACGTGGTTGTACAACAGGGCAGGCAACTCCTTAAAAAGAGACATCTTAGAGCTGCTGGAGCAAGACAAGTTAAATCGAGATGTGCCCTGACTTGGGGTAGGAGAGAATGTGGGTCTCTTCTGCAAGTCCTGCTTTCCTGTAGCAAGGTTGTTATCTCCCTTGCGCAAGCCTGGGAGCTGTGTCTGTGATGGGCCCCCACACCCTCTCCTGGACCCTCACCAGCTGTGAGTTCTTGTTCATAATTTTCTGTCTGGCCTGTCTTTCTGTTTGCTTTTCATTGCTTAGAAAAAAAATTAAACTTGCTCTCAGTCACTGTTGGGTAGTAGTAGTGGTTGTCTTTGATCTGAGGAGTTTTCCAGCTCAGAAACTGCTGGGTGAGGTAATCAGAGAGTCTTTCCTGCTGTCCAGCCACTGTCTTTAAAGACTGCTGTATACAGTGACTGGGGAACAAGTGTCTATCCTCTGTTGTAGATGGATTAGTATCTGACTTACTCGAGGGATTGAACTCTGAAATCTTTACTGTGCTTTACAGAAAACAACATAATGTCCTGTTTCTTTTGTCTAATTTTGACAGCGTGTGTCTGTAATTGGAGATGTGAAAATGAAAGTAAGTAAAGAAATTAGTTGTTATTGAGACTTCCCCCACTTGTGAAATGCTGCAAAATACAAAAAACTGTCAAGTCAGGTCTGATCTTTCATTTTAACTATTTGGGCAAGTGCCTTAACATCTTGTGCTTTTAAATACTTGTAGTCAAAATTTTATATGTATCTTTAGTAACTAGTTTAGCTTAAGATTGCTCTTAGTCATGTTGTTTGGTTAGTGTAGAGCAGCTTTAGAGAATTATCACTGTTTCAACTACGTCTGCAGGAATGTATTGTTACTTTGCTGGATCCATTTATTTCCTTTCTGACTGTTTGGTTTTTACATATATATATATAATTTTCAAAGTACTGGATAAAAACCTGTTTTAAAAGTGAAGGTCAAAGGTAATCTTAGCTGCTGCTTTTCCAAATGGGAATGTGGTGATGAGCACTGCATTTTCCTTCCATGTTGCTAATGAGATTTTGTAGGCTAGATGTGGCAGGCTGATGAGCTTTGGTGGTTGCTCCAGGTGCTGCTCAAATGTTTAAGTACTTACTAAGTTTGAAGAACTCGTGACAGTGTGAAACATGATTGAACTATTGTCATACTGTTTAGTCCTTTTGCATTCACTCGCTACCTGCCATTGTGTGCACCATTCACCTTTTAAAAACTCGCTTTAGGATAAAAGTTAATATTTTCAAGTCTTATTTCCAGCTAATGTCAGGTGTTTAATATCTGATGAATTTTATTTCTAGGATGAGAGATTTTTGTTTATAGGTGAGAAGATGAGGTGATGTGAAATGAGGAAAAACGGCAGACAAAAATGGTTAAGCTCTAGGAAGGTACAAGTTTAGTGTATGTCTTGGGAGTGAGAGGGAAATGAAGGTGGTGGGTACTGAAATTGTTTTAAAACTATATTTTCCCAAGTGTGTTTTTTTTAAATCTTCCAGCACTGGAGTGTCTAATATTTGATCTGTTGCAATGAGCATATGTTTTTCCTTCCTTCTAACAGGTCGTGACAATGCTTGTGAGAAGACGTCGTACATGTTCCTGCGGAAAGAACTCCCTGTGCGATTGGCGAACACCATGAGAGAAGTCAATTTGTTGCCTGATAACTTACTTAACAGGCCTTCAGTTGGACTAGTGCAGAGTTGGTAAGTGAAAAAATGCATTGAAAAATTATTGTAAAACTAACATTGTGTGTTGCTCTACTTGCAACGCAAATTGAATTGGTCTGAATCAGTGTCAGATTTTGTCTTAGTTTAGAGTAAGCTGAAATAATTTGGAATGCCTTTCTCAAGAATTGATCACACCTCTTTTAAATTTAGAACAAAATTTTAATTTGAAAAAAAAATGTAGAAGGAGAGATAACAGTTCTTAACTACTAAATATAGTTATACATGCATATATGTATATGTGAACCACCAGAACAGAACANCCAGAAGAGCAGCAACCTCCCCGCGCTGGTTCTGTCTCCTCCGCCTCCACCGAAGAAGTGCCCTGAAGCCCAAGAAAACCACTCCCCAAAACAAAACAAAAGAACTGTCCTCCAGAGCTATCAAGGTGGAATTTCGTATTGTTAGCTAGGTGGAGGCAGTGTCAGCCCCCCCAGAGTTCGTGTTGGCAGGAAAGGAAAGAAAAATCCTGACAAAATCTAAAACTATAACAGATTTCTGCCTTGAATTGTTTATAGTGTGTCTTGTCAAATGGAGTTTCATTTTCTTCTGTCTAATACGAAGTAAATACTCTCATGGATCTTAGATAAGAATTTGAAAGTTAGTCTTGTAAATTAATGGAAGTATGCTATTGTCTCCCAGGTGATTAGAATGAATCAACTTCCAAGAGCAAGATTTTTAAGCATTCCTTACTGTATTGCACTCATGACTTTTTGAAATAGCTGCTCTTTCTCCTTATTCTTCCTTTGTCAAAAATACTGAGAGAGAATTTAAACCTTGTCTATCCTTTAAAAACATAATCTGGTATTCAGTGGAAGTTATGGAATGGGTCAAAAATCTGATGTCATCCAGTAAGCAACATTTTCCTTCGTAATAGCTAGTGTAGATCCAAAGTGATTCCAAGTTCTACCATCTTTTCCACAATAATTTCTAGCCTGCTTGCATGTTCAGTGAGGTTTGGAGACTGCTGCCCTGTATGTATTAAGCTCTAAAAAATTGTTGTTCATGGGATATTGTCTCTTTGTCTGGAAATATTTGATCCAAAGAATTTATGTAAAAATATCTTTGCAGTATACAACAAACTCTCCTTCGTGAATAACAGCTTATTTTGCTGTAACAGCAGCTAAAATGTAGGCTTGTGTTAAATTCAGTCATAGCCCTTGAGCCAAGAACTTCCATGCTGACTGTGTGTTGACTGCTGGGTTGGGTTTCATATTTATCAAGCTTCAGACTTAGAAAATAGAAATTAGGATATGTGGTATTGTGTGTGTCTGTGAAAGGTAGTACTATCTATCTTGATGACCACTTCATATACAGAGATTAAGTGCTTCAAAGAAGTGTAAATGGTGTGGAGCCACACAATAACAATCACTTTGTGGTTAAGTGGCAGATTGCAAGGTTTTAAGCCTTTTATCATCTTTCTGATGTCACTGGCAGTTGTTATGCCAAATAGAAAAGAGTGGATAATATGTAGGTCTTCTGGGCTTTTCTAATCTGGTTGACTTGTGAAGCTGTCTTTTGTGAAATGTTGACAGATAGGTGGATGAAAAGGAAATAATTTTTCTGTAGTGACTCCACAGCATAATTCTTCTAGTCCAAATCTCTGTGCTGTGGCATAAACGTCTGCCTGCTAATACAGAGCCAAACAACATTTGAATCACTTCAGGCAAAGGAGCTGAATGGATATTTAGAGTGGATGCCCCTTCAGAATTTCTGCTAAAGAGATTTGAGGACTTATGGGATGACTTTTATGGCCACAATAGATACCACTGATAAAAGAGGGCAAAAAAAAAAAAGCAAATGCAAAAACACTATCTAGTGTTCTATAATAATGTGATTTGCACTATCACAGGTATAGACCAATAGTTAATTAAATGGGCTAAAATATCCTACCCAGAGATGGAAGTTTGAAATAAAAATGTTTTCCACAATGTTCTTCTAATTTGGATGCACAGTTAACTAACAGTTTTTGTGGAAAGGAGTATCTTCACTGAGATGATATAAGAATATTTTTGTGATTTTTATGTCAGAATTAACAAAAGTAATTATAGTATTTTTCCCCTGGTTATAGATATGTACTTTAAAGAGCATAATTCTTACTTTTCTGTTCAGAGGTTTTTAATTGCTTTATTATATATTTACCTGTAGTTTGTAAGTTCAAATTATGAGCCTTGGGCAAAATTTGCTTCCAAGTTTGATTTTGGTCTTTATGGAAGCTAACCAGTTGTATTAACTTCAGTGTCCGTGACCTTGAGTATTATGCAGGTATGCTGATGGCAGGTTTTAAGTCGTATTTATAAATTCTTAACCAAAAGCTTAGGCATACCAAGAGAGACATTCCTGAATTTCATGCAGGAAAGTAAATAAAAAATTATCTGTTCAGCTGTTTTATGAACTTATAAAATGAAAAAACCTTGTCCTGATGCACTTCAAAAATACATCAAGAAAGTATTTTTTTTTTTCAGATCAGATTTCATGATCCTTTGCTTTTGCTATGCCATAAGCTGAGGAAGCTTGGCAGTTTATTAATATGCAAACAAAAATATGATATACATGTACCACAAGTGAGCAAAAACATCTAGTGCATTCACTTTACTATGTTTATTTATTTTCAGTAATTTATGTAGACACAAGCAGATTTATTATTTCTTTCTGCCACCACTTTGTGAGAAGTCTTATGTTTTTATGTGCTTAAAGCTAGGGCTTTAAAATTGAGTTCCCAATCTATTTCTTAATGTCAGCATGCCAAATCATAATATGAATAGGTCCTAATCATTAAAGGGAGGTTTATTAGTCTTTTGAGTTAAAGTGCCTCTGTAAAGAGATGGAACTTAGTTTCAGTGGAGTAAGAAAGCAAGTTAAGCCTGCCTACAGTACAGCATGGATTCTTTCCCATCAATCCTCTGTCCATGCAGGCATGAAACGCTTTGGATCGTGTGAATTGTCTCATCCTTTATAATTCCCTTGGGAAGCAACCTCATTTTGTCACTTCTGAGAATATGCTCCCTTGCTGCAGGCCAGCCCTGCTCTCTCATTTCTCTAATCCATCCTTCTCCCTGGCCATGCTGCAGGCGCTTTGCTGCCTGTGCTGTGCTCCTTGACTGCACTTCCCTGCCTAACAGATTTCACAATTGATTGCTTGATTGCTCTCTGGAAAGGTGCACTGTTAGTTGTATTTTTTCCTCCTTCCTTTCTGGGTTCCTCAGCCTGATGTGTGCAGCACTGAGTAAGACAAGACTGCTGTCGTTCCTCTGGTGTTGCTCAGTTGCACTTTCCTGAATAGAGCTGGCAGTACCCAGAGAGTGAACTGTGAACAACCCAGAAGTGATAGATGTGAGTTACAGTCTGTGCAAACATAAAGCATGAGCTCTGTCCCAGTTAGAGTTGGCAACTTGGTTTATGTGTATCTTTTGCATGAAGTAGCAAGGGAAGGAATAAAGTGAATCAAGACAAAGACAGTTAATATGTTCTGGCTCTGAGCTGATGATTCCAAGTAGCAAGCAGATCAACCATTTTGTCAGTTTTTCAAAATTAATGAGCGGAACTTCCTGTTTCCAAAGAAGTGGGCTTTTTTTAGACCAGCTTTGAGAGGGCACTCTAGCTACTGTGCACTACAGGTAGGATATTGAAATGTGGCACAATTAAATAATAAAGGATATGGTCACTAATATTATGTGATGAGGGAAAACAGTTAAAATAAAACCTTAGAACAGATAAGGTCAGAGCCTGTAAAATATTAAAAGTAAATGTTACAATATGTTAGTCATATGTAAAATTCACATTTTATTTAGCCCTGGCCAAATTTCTCTATTTTTGTCTAGCGCTGTTCCTTAGAAGATACCATAAATTTCCATTTATCTCTTGGGAAAGATACATTAGAGAAATCAGTACATTTGGGGGATTGATGATTGTTGTTTTCTCTATTTCCTACATTGAGACTATGTTAACAAGATTGTGTTACCATGGAGATTTGTTTTATCTTTTTAGTGCTTTGGTATTAGAGTGATTCTAAAGGAAAATCTTAATGAAATACACATCAGGGAAAAAAAGCAAAAGGATCTTGCATGAATTACAAAAGAAAGGAAAATCCAAAGTTGGCATTATGGGCATTTACAGTGCTTTCATGTATGAAGTGTGCCATTCTAAAATTACTGCATTTGGCAGACTAACAAGAATTCAATCTACCTGGCAGTAATTAACAAAAGAACAAGGCTAAAGGGTACTTGAAACTAAAGAGCTTGCCCTGTGAATTGTAGTGTATTGTGATAAAAAATTAAACACCAGAAAGACAATAGATTTGAAGGGCACAGGCTTTGATTTCTGCTTTTGATGGCTCACTGAAGACAGCAAAATATAACTGGCATTCTCTTTTTTTTTTTTTTTTTTTTTTCCATATTACCTGGGANTTTTTTCCATATATGCTGGGATCTTTTTTTTTTATTGATGTCTGTCTTGTATAGTTGTATTGATTTACTAATGATACAGCAAATCATGCATTATTCTGGTACTTTTCTCCTTTGTTCTTTCTGGCTGGTAATTATATGTGAATTATATTTAAACATCAGAAGGTCTTGCTTTTCGTGGCTTGATAAATCCCATAGTTACCGCATTGATTTATCCCTATCTGCACCTACAATTCAAATGAAAAGAAAATGCAAGGAAATAGATGGGGTTTTTGAAAGGGGAATGACCTTTTCCACACACACTGTTACAGGAATGAACTGTATTGCTGACTGTTAATCTTTTGGCTGACTATAATGCTGGTAATGGTTAAGACAGTATTGTGAACTACTTGTAGCTAATCAGTCATGAATTTCCTTTTAAACATTTTTGCTTAATTGTTTTTGAGGTGTTTGGGAGGGAGTGTGTGTGGGGTCTGAATTTGGTGTACAAACTGGAAATCACACCCCCATAAAAGATGTACAGTTTTAGCAGCTCTGAGTTTCTATTCAGAGATAATGCACAGGGTATTACAATATCCCAGACTGGGTGATGTATGGGCCAGTGGGTTAGATTTGTTTGACATAAAGTTACATTTTTCTAGCTTTGTTTAGTCAAGGACAGGAAGAAATTTGAGTAACTTAGATTTGAAGTGAATCTTTTCTTTGAGCTGGTCCCTCTAACTTGCTGGATGCAGTGCTTTTGCTAATGAGCCTGACTTCTAAAGTAGCATCCATTTACTTTAGAATCGGAGAGACATCTAAATATTGTTGATAACACTAAAAGAAAAGCATTGCCTGTTTCCATTGTTTCTCCATCACCACAAAGGTTAAAGAGCAGTTACTTCAGCACATTTATAAATTTCCTTAGAATATTTAGTTTATGTAATTCTCCTTTGTTTCAGAAACTGTTTCTTACTGGTGCTGCGTTGAGCCTGCAGCATAATGATCTCAGAAGGTGTTTGGCTGCTGGTTGCACTGAAGGCTCGTAACCATGTTTGGCAGCTTTTTTGTGTTTCAGACCTTTTTTAGTCTTTTTCTGACTGAGACTATTTTCTGCATATTTGCTTCCTGCAATAGATGAGAGAAACACTTGGCTTGCTCCTGCCTGACTCCCTAGGAACGCTGATCCTTCAGCACAGGGGTAGTGTTGGCTGATTATTCAAGGGATTGCAGTCTTAGGACCAAAGTCCCAACGAGCTAACAGGGAGTATGAACTTCAGTGGAACATACCAGTAATGTTAGGCAACCAATCCAGTCAACACAGCACAAAAATCAGATATGAACTGCCTTCAGTACCAGCAGCCTTCATTGTTGTTTTATTCATGGTGTCATCATGGGATTGCTGATGTTGGAGGTTTCTGGTAGGAGGTCTGTAGGAAAACCCACCTGCTGTATGGCTTCTCAAGTGTGGTGGTGTCCTTCAGAAACAGGACTTTGATAATATTATATGATGACAAATGGGGGTTGAAGAACATTTACCCCTTTGGAGTGAGGATGGTCATAATGTGTTAATTGTTTCAGGTGAAGCAGCTGAGTTCAGAGAGTGTGATGGTGGTTGTAAACTGGTGCCATCTCTCAGCAGCATGAGGGAACATATTTTAAAATAAGCAGTACTAGAGGTACAGGCTAGTTGCCTAACTTGTAAGTGACAGACATTTGGCAGATATCTGTAATCATTTGTGGTAGTTGTAGGAGGGCATAAACATGCTGAGGGACAGGAGCTGGTATTACTCTGCTGACCATATTGATGACTGCAGTCTCCCTGAGGAATGTCACTGTCCTTGGGGAATGTCGAAGTGACCTGTTGTTGTAACTTGAAATGGGAGTGGAGTAAGCAGCAGGTGGTTCTGGAGAGAGTCATTTAAACAGCAGTACTGTCTTAAGCTCTGCTGTAGCTTGAAGATGTAGGGTGATGTTTCATAGCCTGATTAAGCTGGTTGTAACATAGAACTGCTACCAAAAGAGCTTATGCATAGGTTATTTTGTTGAGCTGGTCTGATCTACTGGGTTGCTGCTACCGAAAGGGAAAAGGCTTGGTCAGTGCTTTGCTTGGTCACTTGTTTTGCTTTTTCCTTATGTGGCCTCTGTGATTATCTTTTCCCTCTTGTGTTGTAGCTTTAGCTGTTTAGACCTTTCAGTGAGTTGTTTTCATGCGTGAGAAAGGTTTGTGTGGTTTTTTTATCAATGTATTTCACCATTGCAGGGAGTTACAGCTGTTGACAGGCACATATGATTAGCATCGATATTGTAGTGTAAGTGGCAGTGCTTAACCAGGACCAAAGGGAGGGCAAAAGGGAGTGGAAAGACAGCTCCTTGTGTTAAGATTGAAATTTACCTTTTATGTGTCTGATACCTTATGTGAGTTACTTTAAGAAATAGGTCCCAATTCTGCAGTCTTTAAAGCTACATCTGTACATCTGCTAAATGCAGCTACTCCAGGGAGTGATATCTAGTCCTGCGGCCCAGTGATGTGAGGCGGCAGCATTTAAACTGGTGTTTGGGCTGGTGTCCTACAGAGCAGGCTGGCTATGTTCACATCGAGGGGTTCTTTGCCTTAAGTCTTCCTGGGGTCCTCTGTGGCTTTAAACCTCGGTTAATCTCCTGAGAGCAAACTGTGTGAACTGGGGAGGGCTGTGTTGTGTAAGAGGTGTTTTTATGAAACCGAGGATTGTGTCACATGGCCTGAGGTGCAGTGTGTGGAGATGTGAGTGCGTGTGAATGGGTGTGCTCTCTTGGAGAGCTGTGGGATGACCAGCTTGGTGCAGTCCTATTAGCGAGGCTTTTGGGGAGTGCTTCCTTGAGCTTTATTTTGAAAGGAATGTTGGATTGCTCTCGGAGAAGCGTGGAAAGAAAATAACATCTGTCCAGAGTGGATGAATAGAAAAAGTCAAGATCCAGGGATAAACTGTCTGAAATTACAGACCTTTCTGTGGAGAGGTTTTGCTCCTGTTAACTTCAGCTTGATTTTATGTAGCAATTTTCCAGAATTGTGGACTGTAAGGTCATAAGTAATACTTTTTTACTCAGTATAATGTATTGTAGTTACTTTCTTTCCCTTTGTTGCAGCGTCCCACTTAATACACAGTTCTCTGCAAAGGCTAAAATTATGTTTCTGTTGTCTTAGGTGACGGTGTAGTCTTAAAATTAAAGAAATTCAAAAGTATTCTAGGTTAAGTACTTTAACCCTTTTTCTCATTTTTGCTTATTTCAGGTACATGCAGAGTTTTCTTGAGCTTTTAGAGTATGAAAATAAAAGTCCTGAGGATCCTCATGTTCTGGATGAGTGAGTAGTTTTTCTTGTGACAGTCTATTTATAGTAATGTCTCAAATACCAAGTGGTTTTGTTCTATGGGATAACTATTACCTTATTTGTAAGGTAGAATTTGTATGGCAAAAGCCAAAACTAATCTGGAGTAGAATGTAGGAATCTAAGTGCTTTTGAACAATATGTTTTGCATTTATGCAGTCTGGTAGTTCAAAAAAATGTCATAAAAGGCTTCCTCCAAGGCTGTATGAGAAGACAACATGGATGTGAGACTATTCTTGGCGTATCAAATACTTAAGACTAAAATGTTATTTTAGTATACGTTGGGCTTAGTATTCTATTATTTATAATGTATATTAACACATGAATAGTTTGATTTTTTTCCAATTTGAAAGCATTCAGTGTGTTAGTCATTGTTTTGATCTAAAAGCTTTTTAATGGACTTCAGTTAGTGGTGTTTACCTACCTCACTGAATAATATTACTTGGGAAGAAAGGAAAGCTTAGCCAATTCTCTTTATCAACAAAATTATATCAAAATCGCCATTGTAATGTTTCCATGCAATGTGTAGGCATTAAACAGAAAGGAAGCCCACATATGATTTTGTTCAACAGGTACAACGCATACATCAGAGTCTTGAAAACAAAACAACCAAAACACACACACGTACCCCAACACTAAGGTCTGTGGTTACCCTGTACCACAGAGCAGCCAACTTTGTTTCAGGATATTACTTCTTGCAGGTTTTTTGTTCTATTAATTAGCTTTCTTAGGGTAGATTGTCTTTTAAACTTGAGTTTCTTTTTAAGCTCTGAAATCTTGCCTGATCAACCAGTGCTTTATAGAGAGGGTTTCATAAAACATCTTGCTCTGTTTGCAGAAGATGTGGCCAGTGCTGTGCAGGAATGGTATTTTGCCTTTAGTTAGCTTCAGATATATTGATTGCAATGTTGCATTAGGTTAAATAAGGGCTTTAGTAGGTACTGTGTGTTAGATGTTATGCTCTTTTGGTTGTAGGCCTGTTATCTGAGAATGTTAAAGTTTATTTTTTGTGTACCAAGCAATACATGCGGGAGCTGCTCAAGCACATGAGTACCAAGTTATCTGCATGGCAGAACTGCAGACGGAACCATAAGGATTATAGACTGACTGAGTGAATTGTAGTGCTAGTGAACACGGAGGGGGGAACCATTTTCACAGTGGGAGTCCTAAGCTGGAATGCTGTCTTCAGTTCTGGGTACTACCTATTAAGAAATTAAAACTGTCGTGAACAGTACTGATGTGAAAGGAGCAAGAAATAGAGACTTGGATAGTTCCACCTCTGAAGAATGTTGAAGTCATTTGTTTGGACTGGCAAAAAAAGAGATTGAAGTGGAATCATTGGAAATCTGTGTGTGCCAAAACAAAAAAAAAGGTCACTGTAATGAAGGATTAGTTGCTCTAAATAGAGAACTAAAAAATGGCTGATTTTTGTAAAAGTTGAGATTGTGTGCAGGGCAAAAAGTGAAAACTGTAGTATTAGAACAGACTAAAGGCTGTAGAGCATCCCATTTGATGAATAGATTAGATAGCTTTCAGTGATGTTCTAGGCATGCAAATTCTGTAGTGGATAAATTAGATGAACTTTTTGACTGCCTCTAGCTGTTACATTTTATGATTCTGTACTTAAAACCTGTGAATACAAGAATTTGTTTGACTGGGTTATCAGCAAGCTTTCTTTTAGGTGGAATTAAGGTATCAAAACTTAGGTGTCTGTTGCTGTTGTGGGTTTACCTTGGCTGAATGCCAGGCTGAATTCCAATAAGGTGGAAACAAAGAAAAGCCAGCACAAATTGTGGGTTGCGATAAGGCAGTTTATATTTATGCAAAAAGCAAAAGCAGAAGCTAGCAATTATTCTCTACCTCCCATGGTCAGCTACGTCTCTGAGAAGCAGGGCTCCTATGCGTGTCATGGTTGTTGGAGACAATCAATGCCTGCCGTTCCTGCTCCTTGCCTCAGCTTTTATATCTGGGTTGATGTCATATGGTATGGAATATCCCCTTGGTCAGTGTGGGTCAGCTGGCCTACTTGTGTTCCCTCACAGGATCTTGCCCTTGACTGACCAGTGCTGTGCTCAGCAGTAGCCAAAACATGGGTGTGTTACCAACACCAATGCAGAGCACAGCACTGTGAAGGCTGCTATGGGGAAACAAATTCTGGCTCAGCCAGACCCACCACAGTTGCCCTTTGAGGTGGCATAAGCTGTCCTAGGCGTGTAAAAGAGCCTAGCAAGTGTAACACAGGTCCTGTTAAGCCTATGATGTCCTGGATGTGCAGGTTGGAGAAGGTGGTTATGCAGCTTCTGAAACCATCTGAAGTGTTCTGCATTTTGGGAACTGAATTTCAGCTTTTTTTGGACTTGGGCAGCTCAGAGTAGATCATAATACATATATGTTTATAAAGGTTAATGAGTAGTTCTCTTGGAGATCTATTTTTAGAGTCTGTTCATAATTATCACATGAATTATCTGATTCTGCCATATGGATATGGCATTCTTGATACTGTTTCATGGCAACTGGAAATATTGTTTGTGATGCTCTATATTAGTATGACAGAACAAATATTTCATAATGAACCAAATATTTGCTCATTCAGTATAAATGTTTCTTAAAAGCTTTGAAATCTTGCAATTATTGTATTCTATGTAATTAAGTACATACAAGAAAGATGCTTGGAATTTACTGCTACCTATTGGGGTGAAGTCCAACTTGGGACTGTGACAGTAAGAGTCGTCTTTTATACTGAATCTGGCCTGTGAAAAGAGATGAAAAATGTGTTATCTGATTAAAGAGCAGATTTATTCTTTTTGACAGTACTGGATAGGCTACCTGGGATTAGAAAATCAGGTTTAGATTCCTGCTCTCGGCATATCATCTGTTCCAAACTTTCTGAAGGCTATGCTGTTTAACTGGATCTTGAGCCATAATTAGCAATATTTAAACGTTTTTTTTTGCAGACTGTGTCTTTCAAAACTGCTCTTAACTGTGTCCATATTTGTCTGGTAATAACACAGATAAATCTAACAGATTTCTCAGCTCCTGTGTCAGTATTCCATGTTGCTGTTCCCTAGCCCTATCCTACTTATGCGTTATGGTCAGAAGAGTACCAGTATGGTCAGAAAGTAGCAGGATCACTAGTAGTTAATGAACCTCTTTTCAGTGGGGAAAGAACTGAACTCTGAGTTCATTTAAGTTTAGATAAAAGTTTTCTGTTCTTTTGTAATTGTGTGTACCATTTAATGCAGAATTTGGGACTTTGTGGTAGTGTCTTTAGGGATGCATAAATAGGAATAGTTATTTTCTTCAACCAGGTTGATTTGTTTAAAGAAAAACCTGGGACTTTATAAGGTATGTCCAATCCTTTGAAACAGAGCCTTTCTTGTCCAGGCAGTATCTGTGGTGTGTCTCTGAGTACCTGGCATACAGTAGCCTATAAAGAGGGGCTGGAGCAGGCTTTGTCTGCTGGTTCCTTTCAGCTGTCCTCTTCCTGCATGGAGCACACTGTAGTAGAGTGCATTTTACGTATTATTGCTACATACTATATAGCTCATATTACAAAGACCCAGCCCTGCATCCTTTGGTCCTCAAATACCCATCCTTGTTAGAGTCCTGCGTGGACTTTGGCATTATGTGATGCCACTCCCCTTCCCCCCCCCCCCTTCTTCCTTTGACTTAATTACTGTCACAGGAGAAGAGTCTTTCCTGAATGGAAGTACTTCTCTTCCTGTACCAACCCAGCAGCTTTTGTTTGGAGTTGAATGTGGTGTCCACCTCAAGCACTCAAAGAACATGAAGACTAAGAGAGCAGTTGATTTTGGAAATTGAAGAGTGCCTTGGTAGTCCTTTTGTCAGCTGAGGTGGACTTCAATTTCTGTTAGGGCTGATCAGGGTAACTAGCATAGGAGAGAAGGGGAGCTAAAATGGTCTTTGAGAGAGGTTGGATATCCACAGATGTGCTTTGTCAGTGTTGGCAGTACTTCCTCAAATAATGCCTTCTAAAATGGTGCAATGCCTTTATCAGTTAAACATAAAACTGTCCCCTGACTATTTGTGCTAAATCTCAGTTTGTCTGAGGAGTCTGTTCTGGTATTCTCAGAATTTGTGCTCTCTTTCTGAGGAAACCATTTTCTCAATTAGTTTTACAGTATTATAGATGTTATCTATGTACTGGTGTTGCTGTCTGTGAAGCCATGCAGTAAAGTGAGTTAGGAAATTAATCCAGGGGAAAAATAGGCTCCTTTTAGCCCTGTGGTCCCTAAACTGTTAGTGTGTGTCCAGCAAAGACAGACATGCAGTAGGGAGGGTGAGCAGTTATAGGAGTAAGCACAGAGACAACTAAAGTTGATGCTTTTCAGAGTGGCCCAACTTACCTCTGCTCTTCATGTATAAATTGAAGGGCAGATGCATATTCATGTGTAACCTTTCTGTTAATGTTGGACAAAATGCTTTGAAGGGGGTTTTTGTCTCGGCATCCCTGTTGTGAGGAGGTTCAGAGGTGTTTCAGTTTCTATTACATTCTTTTGGTCAGCAGAGCTTATGGAGACTTACTGAAATATTACTGCCACTATCAACAGCATAGCACATGCCAAATGGTAGGATACTTTTGCATTTCTGATAGCACAAATACCTTTTCTCGGGCTGTAGAGGGGTCAGGTGAAAGTTTTTCCACAGTTCTGCCCAACAGTGTGATAGCAGGGGTGCGAAGATAAGGTGTCCACTCTCGGTGAGGGGTGTAAGCTGGCAGAAGTGTTGGAAGTTTCCCAGGATGTCAATGTGCATCTGTATAAACACAGAAGTGGAGGTTGTTTTTCAAAAATTGAAGGGTTTGTAAAACGTGCTGTTCACGGGCGCTTTCAAAGAGCGCTTGCTCCAGCCCTTCCACCCCGGAGTTTCTTGGCTGTTTTTCCTTTGTGGCCCTTTCGTGGGAGGGTGTGCGGGGGAGTGTCCGGGGTCCTAAGCCCTGAGTCAATGAGCTGCCAGTATGACAAGAGATAACGCACAGGAAACTTAGTAAACAAGTAACTTTCCTTCCTGCAGCACTGCAGTAAAAGTAGGGAATTAGAAAGCAATTTGAACTAAGTAAATATTGGAGTGTGTTTGATTAAGAAGGTGCCATTTTGTTACTTTTAAGTAATGTGAAATGCTACTTTAGTAGTTTTGCACTTGGAGCAGATACATTTCCTACTGCAGAAGTCTTTCAGAGTGTGAACTTTTACCTCTTTCTGGTGATACTCAGCTGCCAGCTAGCTCTGCTTTAAGAAAGAGCAGCCAATCAAAAAAACCCCAACAAAACCCATTGAATGACTGTTCCATTTAAAAGGGTTTTTACTCATCACCTTCTTGTTTTTCATTTGTCAGATAATACTATCCATAAGAGACGTAGTAAAAATTCCCTTTGTCTTTGTATTGACTTTCTCATGTTCCTTTTCCTGCCCTGTGATGATAGATCAAAATAGCATAATATATACAGTCATTAGAAAGTTAGATAATGACTTGTGTTGTGACATTCATTAATTGTCTTTGTAGAAGTCTCTAGGCTTCATTTATTTCACAGCTGTGGTAATGCCTTAAATATTCTTCTGTTAATAAAGAAACCACCGAAGCTTACTTGGCTAAAATAGCTTCATATTAACCATTTCTCATTTGTCAAACCAAGTGCATTATTTATTCACCATGGGTTTTGGAAAAAAAAAAAAAAAAAAAACCACCACTGAGAATTGTGGAAAAAAAAAAGTAATTGGTAAATAAAAATTTTGGAGCTATTCTGGAGTATTCTCAGCTTATCCCATGAGCATTTTAAAAGTTCCTTGATTTGGTCTCCCACCGTTAGAGTACAGTAAAAGATTTGTGTCTTTCAGGGGTGTGTGAGGGTAGAGGGGTTGTAAGGAATGAGTGTTAAGATTAAGGAAGTGTGTTTTGATTTCTGCCCTGACTCTGAAATGTGCCTACATATTTCTTGTGTTTGGTCCTTTAAAAGCATCTGCTTCATGGAAACACAGGAATGAACTCAGTTATCTTTGAAGATGGAATAGCAGGTTTGCCATATCACTGCAATACTGAGGAATTCCTTTCTTATTTATTTATATGCTGACTAAGCTTCAGCTATGATTTTGCTGGTCTGTGGCAGAGAAACCTCCCTAGCCCTTTGCCCTTGGGCACGCTCTGTGCATTCACACGCTTTGGTAGTGGAATATCAGTGAACAACTTGCCCTCGTGGCATCCTGTGTATATTGTGGATAGTGGAGGTATTTAAAAACAAATAGCAGAACAAATAGTAGAATGTGTTGTCAGTTGTCTTTCAGACCTGACGGTAAGTGTTGCTTTCAGCTCTGTGCTTGGCTACTGTCTTGTTGCTTGGTAACAGAGAAGCAGCAGAGTACAGCCAGGCACTAGTCTCAAACTATCAGCTCTCAGTGGTGACAGATCACACTGAATCAAGACTTAATAAACATGAACAGCATGAAAATATTTTAAGCTGCCCAGTCAGCAAGACTTTTGAGTAAGAGAACAGTCATTCTGTACTGTGATAGTATTTAGATTTGGGAATTAGGCAGTTAAAACTTCCCCTTCTCTATGCAACAGAATAGTGTTGAAAGACTACCAAACTGTTTAACATGTAGGCAAAAACTGTTGGTTACACTGAGGATGATGAAAAAACTATTAAAAATAAAACTATATTCCTTTCCACCTGGCAGTGCAGAGTGGGAGAAATAATTTTCAAAGTGTATCACTTGTTAAGAAGGGTATGGTGTACTGTCAAATGATTGTCTTGGCTAAGTGGTGCTGAGAAGGAGGAAAGTGTGATGACTAATGCTTAGTCTTTTTTACTTTTGATGGTCTTTGTTCTTTCCTCTGCTCATTTGTAGGGAGGTTGGACTAGATGACCTTTCAGTGATTTCTAGGATTCTTTCCTTAGCTGGTGTATATTCTACTTTTGATAAAAATAATGAATACATTTCAGTGGTCATTCTAAATCTACCAAGAATGTTTTACTGTTGATGTTTTTTGAAAAAGGATCTGTAGAATTGCAGATATAGACATAGCTGAATGAGTCTGCCAGCTGTGCTTTCTTTGGAAAGCTGCATTTCACCTTGTGTACTTTTTTTAACAGCATTATGTAATGATTGTGGTGTTAATGTAATATTAGAGGATGTAGCAGAGTTCAGTAGTACTGATTTTCCATGTATTGGCTATGGAAAGCTATTAATAATTAATATTCAAGTATATGAGTTTGCATGTGGGGAAAAAACGATTGAGCACTTCGAAGATCACAGGTGTAGAGATGCCCTGGGAGGAGAAACAAAAACCCTCCAAGCTGTTTCAAAGTAAGTGCTTGTTAAAAGCAATGAAAGTGTTATCCTAAAAGTTGCTGAGCTACCAGAGAAGAGCAGAGCTCGATTGTATCCGCGCTGCCATCCAGCGGTGTGAGAGGAAACTGAACAGGGGAACAGTCAATCTTGCGATTCAAACTTACCAGGAGTGCCAGGTGAAGGAAGTGCATTCCAAATTCGCTTCACGGGGGTGGGGTTGGGAAGAAAGGAATTTTTCTTAGGAATTATGAAGTGCAGTCGGGTTGTTTTTCCTGAGTTTGCAATCTCCCAGCTACTGTTAGAAGTTGAAGGGAATGACAGTTACCATAGTGAATATGATTGCAGTAAGAGACTCTTTTGTTGTTCATTAATGGTGATGCGAGATTTAATTTAAAGGAGTGTTTGTGGGAGGAGTAAACTTAATTTGAGATCCTAAATGCTTCACAGATCTTGTGAGTGAGAAGTTGCTCAAATACTTCTCTTTAAATAGGCTTGTTTTGGTACTGCTATGTTTTTGCCTTTCCCTGTGGAAATTTTGTTGTTGACTGGGAGGGATAGTAAACAGATAAAGTGGCTATGCTGTGGTTGAATTAAAAAAAAAAAAAAAAGGATGTTGAGTTTAATTATGCTTTTAACAATCTGTTTCTAATTTTCTTTCCTCTAGCTTTTTAGATGTTTTAATTAAAGTCAGGAACAGACACAATGATGTGGTTCCAACCATGGCGCAAGGGGTGATTGAATACAAGGAAAAATATGGCTTTGATCCATTTGTTAGCAGTAATATCCAGTATTTTCTAGATAGATTCTACACCAACCGCATCTCTTTCCGTATGCTTATTAACCAACACAGTAAGTAATTGCTTTTCTCTTCTTTGAAAACTCATTAGTTATTGCCTCTAAACCTGAAGCTAGAGCTTAGTTTTGGGTTGTTTTTGTTTTTCTAACTCATGATTAATTCTTAATATTCTGTGTGAATGACGTTAAAGACATACTGGCAACTGGTTGATTTGGTACTTTGCGGTGATCACAAATGAACCCAAACCACCATTACGCTTTCTTTTAGAATTGCCAGTCTTTGTGAGCGTAGCTGTCGCTTTTTAGTCTTGTTGGCAGAGATGACTTATGTGTACATGAAGTATTTCGAGATGGTAGTAGAGTACTGTATCTTTCTGTTCACAAATTGTTCAACATAGTTTGTAGAGTTGATCTTTATTCCTAATGAAGTGCAAAGATGTCATAAATTTTGTATAGGTTATGCAATATATGTGTTTTTATTGTTGTTTTTTGAAGCAAGTTGTCTAGAATTTTCTTGCCTTCTAAAGGTGTTGAGTATTTCTGACTTTAAGCTTTAAATTATGTCCCTTGTCATCCCTTCCTGTTTATGGATAAGTGCTGGAATTAGTCATCCTTAATCATTAGGTTCTGTTTCATTTGTTGTTACTAATAAACTTACTTTTTTATATTCATATTACAGAATGAAAGGACTTACTTGCACAGCTCTTATTAACCAGTATGTGCAACCATGCAGAAAGTGATCTGTATAAAGTTAAGGACAGTCTTATGATCTCTTCTAGTGTGTCTTGTGCCTTTTAGCTCTAGAGCTTCTTTCTCTGCTCAATATTCTGCTTTTATGAGCTCTTAGCAATTGTTGTATGCTGCTGTGTACACTGGAGTATTTAGTATAAGGTGTTTTACTATGTGTGCACAGGTAACTTGAATGTGGCAAAGCATACGAAATGAGATAAACGTGCAGCTTTTTCTTTACTTGTATTTGGGCAGACAAATGACAGACATAAAACCGAGTTAAAAGGCTCTCATAGAAGAGTTCTAGCAATAGAGTAAAAACATTGTCCTAAGAGAATTCTTGGGCTGAGTGCTAGCATAATTTGCACTAATTCTAAAATATTACTTCATTGAACTGGACTAGCTTTTCCTATGCACCCTCTTATTTAACTGATTGAAGCTTAAAACCGCTTATTGCAGATGCTTTAAGTTTAGTTAACCTTGTGTAATGTCTGTATTAGCAATGTTAGTGATCTGTCGAGGAAGGCAAATATTGATCTTGAAGCACTAAAGGAAGAGACAGTTGGAAAGCAGAACACAGAAACAAGTCTTGATCTAGTTTGCATTTGTTTCCCTTTTTACTCGCAGGCTGTTTCTTACAGCATGTTCTGCCAGGTGCTGTGAGCTTACCAGAACAGGAAAAGCTTTCAGATCTAATCTCTTGCTCACCTCATAGTGCACCTGCTTTGTATCAGAGCTCACTAACTTGCTAAAATAGCAGAAAATCACTCCTGAAATAAAGTGTAAAACCTTCCTACTTCTTCAAGAGTTAAACTCTCAGTGCAGGGTCTGGTGAGGGCCAGACCTTTATGCAAAGAGAGAGTGGGGATCATGTTGCTGAGAGCCAGGGAGACAGTCCAGTTGAGTGAGTGAGACCTCTGTGCCAGCTGTGAAATTGCAGCTTAGGTTGAGTGTAAAAGGCTTTTAATCATGTCTTACCCTCAGTCCTCATCACTGTAATATTTTCACTGTTGTGAGTGCTTCTGTTCTGACATAATAGTATGAATGAAGCATTTTACATTTTAATTTTATCTAATTTGTTAGTCTGCTTTGAAATGTATGTTTTCCTACATCTCCCATGTCACTAATTCTGTTTTAACTAGTCTTAGCTATAAAAAGTTAGAGAAAAAAAAGGGCACAGGAAAGAGGAGTTAGGCGAGTAATTGTCTTAAAGATTCTGGCAATTTGCTACTGTATCTTTTTACAAAATGATGCACTCTCCAGTTAGTCTCTGATACCATCAGATTTTAACTTTGGGGCTGCCTCAAGTGTAATAGACAATTTATTGCAATTTCTGTTTTCTTTTAGCACTTCTTTTTGGTGGAGATATTAATCCTGCTCATCCCAAGCATATTGGAAGTATTGATCCTAATTGTAATGTGGCAGAGGTAGTTAAAGGTAAGATGAAGTTGTTTTTGTTGACTGAACCCCACCCCCCCCAACTTAAAATATTCAGAAATATGTCACTGAGATACAAGAGACAGGAGATGATGTAAATTCATTTAACAAAACCAAAAAAGAAAAATGGAAGTTCTGAAGTTGCTCACAGTAAAGCCAGGGTCTTATTGAGACTTTCTAATGTCTTGATTATTGAGAGCAGAGGAACTTTCGGTATGTGAATGAACTAAGAGAACAATTTGATTTTTAATATCTTTAATGTGTCCTTTTAAATATCACATGAAGTATGTAAATGTTTTGTTAAACTTAAAATGTTTTCCTGAAATACTTAGAAGCAGGTTCTCATGTACTGCTCTTGTATCTGATGGTGGTACTACAGAAAACTGAGCGTGATTTCCAGTTTGTTTAGTTAGGTCTTTCAGTAAAATGTCCTCGGGTGTACAGATACTCCAGTGAAACTCCCCATTGCTCTGTTCATCTGATCATACCTCAGCCTGCTCTCTCTTACACAGAAGACATGGATGTGGTGGTTGTACCTGAGGGATCTGGTGCAGTCACACTGGAAGTCCTGTTTGCTTAGTTTTGTGAATGTTCATATTCTTTAGGAATGTTAGTAAGTAGGCATGAGGCAATGCTGGCTGTTTCCCGAGTTCTTCATGGAAGATTCACACTCTGGGTGTATCTATTTACAAATACAGGGTTTGTTGTAGGGGAGGATTCTGTGCTCTATCCTTTGCTACTGTTTGTGCAGCTGCAAAGAGGAAAAGAATGTGTTTCTCCCCTTCACTCTCAGCATTTGGTGAAGTAAGAGGGAAACCGTTCTTATGTCAGACTTTGACCTGCATGATAACTCAGTTTGTAATGCTTTTTACAGGTCTCTTACAGCTTTTCTAGCTCTTTTTTGCTCCTAAGGTGGCCTTTTTCAGCAGCTTTTTTTTTTTTTTTATTGATCTTACTCCACTTTGGCCTCAGCATTGTATGTTAGTCATGTTGTTTATTTAGATTTTCCTTCTAATAGCAATATTTGTATCAATTTTGATTATCAAATTCATAGTTGCTGCCTTGGACGGAGGAGTGTCAGTGTCAGAAGGTGCTAAGTCCAGTTTTCAAGCAAGTAGCTAAAACAGATCTTACACAGCACTAACAAAACAAGGGCACCTGTTGAGGTCCTTCTGAAGGGCTGTGCAGCCCTCCAGGGTATTGGCTGCTCCTCCCAGCTTTGTGTCGTCAGCAATGTTCATCCAAGTCATTGATGGATAAAGTTAAGTGATACTGAGACCAGTATTACAGAGTCCTAGAATCCTGAAGGTTGGAAGAGACCTTCAAGATCATTCAGTCCAGTCATCAACCCAGCACTACCACCGTAACCCCTAAATCACTAAAGCATCACTCACTGCCAGATCCAGATGTCTCTTCAACACCTCCAGGGATGGTGGTTCCACCACCTTCCTGGGCAACCTATTCCTATAACTGACCACCCTACCAGTGAATTTTTCTTTCTTCTGATACCAAATCCCCTGTCTCAGTTTAAGGCCATTTCCTCTGGTCCTCTCACTGCAGGCCTTGGGGGACATGTCTTAAGTAGTAAAAGATGACTTAAACTTTCTCACTGTATTTCAACAATACATAAAGTCTGATTAGGATTATGGGGAGGTATCTTCAGGGAGGTTCTTTTTGGTTCAGTAGGAAAGAATGAAAAATCTTAAAGGTTCCGGCTTTTCCCCCAAAAGACCTTGAAAACTAAGTATTGTAAACAGTATTGTGTTTGGAAAAACTGTATTTATGGTTGCAGTGTCATCTTTTTCTACTTGAAATGGAAAGAACAAGCATTAAAATGTGATCAGGAAACAAGAAATAAGTAGATTTTGTGGTCAGCCTAAGATTATACCCTTCTGCTTTTCAAGCCCCGAACAAAGATGAAAAATAGCTTGTCTCCAGTCCTGTGCTTTTGTTTGCAAAGCTTGAAATAGATTTGGCCTTTCTTGACAAGTGGGCTACAAGCCTACAGAGAAAAAGGGATTAGATTGGAAAACAGCTTTATGCTTGTGAACTAGTTCCCAAAATGTGTGTTCTGCTTGTAGTCTTTCACAGAGAGCATGAATGCTGCTGGTTGTTTCTAGAAGATTTTGATAAATTAGTGTTTGTTCTCTTATCGTGTAGATGCTTATGAAACAGCTAAGATGTTATGTGAACAGTACTACACGGTGGCACCTGATCTGGAAGTTGAAGAATTCAATGGTAATTTTGAAATTAATTTAAGTGAATGCATTTCTAATCACTCTGATTTCTAGTTTTGTTAATTTACTCTAACTTAGAATTTGAACTCTGCAGTCCTGTATGCAGATACTTTTTCTTCTAATTTGGCTACATGAACACCCGAATTACATTTTTTCATCATGATGTGTAATTCTTTATGCTGAATGCAGAGTTTGATCTGCTGAATTAACTATCACTTTAAAGAATGAAATGGTCAAGAATCCTTGTAACTGGGAAGGAAATGTGCCTGCCTTCTGACTAGTCTTCTAATAGTGCTGAAACTAGGTTCATTCTGAAATATACTTATAAACTTATGAATTTCACTGGCATTCTCTCCGCTAGTGGTGAGCTCTTCTGTGTAAGATGGCAAAATTACAAATTTTTATAAGTTGTCTGTGCCTTAAATTCTATCATAAACTTCTGACGTGAAGATCTGCTTCAAGTTGATTATAAACATGAAAATTGGATGATACAAAACTTGATGAGACTGGCCTTGTCAGTGTGTTGACTGCTTTTTGATCATTTCTATTGACCAAAGGTAGCTCATTTTTTAAGTTAAGAAAATAAATTTGGGAGAGGATCACTGAAGAAAATTATGGACAACTGCCAAACGTAAGACTAAGATGTTTCCAAACTTCAGCAGAATTGCATGTTATTCCTGTAAAGAGCAATGCTAAAAAATACTGGTTTTGGGGAAAAAAGAGTAATTTGATTTTTTCATTTCTTTTTTTGTTTTTTTAGCTAAAGCTCCAAACAAGCCTATTCAAGTAGTCTATGTACCTTCTCATTTGTTTCATATGTTATTTGAATTATTCAAGGTAGGTTGTGCTTGTTAACATTTGGAAGGGTTTTGTGAACTTATTACTGTTACAGTTGAAATTCCTTTCAGTTACAGCTCTTAAACGCCATCTTTAGTTTTCCTTTCTTAAGCTTATTCTGAAGTTTCTAGCACTCTACACTTGTTTAAAAGCCAGACTTGTAATCCTCTCTTGTGCCCTGGTGTAGCGAAAAAAATGTCTGTTTTTCCGTTTCTCCTTTTGCGCCTTTGCAGCTAATTAACTTAAAACACTTATGATAGTCTGTTTTTGCAATGATTAAATATTAATAAACTTGCAATTTTCATGAGCTTGCTTCTTTATTGCATATTTGAGGATTGGTTAGGATCAGTGTCCTTATTGTGAAAACAGCCCATGTGTCTTTGAATAGTGTAAATGACATGCTTTTTTTTGATTTTATTTGTGTTTTCTGAATAATTGGAACAACAGTGAAAATGGAACTTGAGAGCTGTTCTATGGTTTGAAAGAAGGTAGGAGGTCTCTAGGTGGTGCAATTGAACACTAGAAACTGAGGGGTAAACATGCATTTGGTCTGAGAGAAACATTTGCTAAATATTGGTTTTCTGGTGTTGATTTCTGACATTCGTCAAGTATGTGCATTTAAATCTTCCCCTATTTTGCCATTTGTAACAGTAGTTCTAGGGCAGAACAGGTGATGATTTGTATACTGCATTACGTATGTTTTGTTACAAATCATGAAACAGGATGAAAGCAGTAAGGAATATGTGAGGGACTGGTAATGGAAACTGTTAAAATATGTGATGAATTATCCCTTGAATATAATTACTTGATTTCACACAGAAACAACAGTCTTGCCTTCTGTTCTCTGACTGTATCAATATAGTGGGTTGACCCTGGCTGACCCATGGACTCATTAAATCCCTTTCTGCAACTAGGCAGAAAGGAGAGGGGTCATCCACCCACCACCTTTATGGGCGAAAAACAGACTCGAAGTGAGATAATATCTGAATTTATTACTAACAGGATAAAAGCTAACTAAATAGTGAGGAAAAAACAGTCTTAAAACACACACTTTCCCCCTGCTTTCTCTCCTGTCCATGGGGGTTGCAGTCAGTTGCAGTTGCTGCCGCTTGCGATGTGAGTTCTCCCACCCCTCGGGGTCACTCATCCATGGGGTGCAGTAAAGGTTGAGTCCCTGCACCCCAATGGACCTCCCTGGGTTGCAGGGGAACATCCTGCTTCACCATGGTTTACAGGGGACCACAACTGAGTCCATCCCCTGCTCCGTGGGGTCCCTCCCATGGGAGACAGTCTTTAATAGACTTCTCCAACGTGAATCCACCCCTCGG
>VWZG01000578.1:28009-81422 GCA_013396735.1 Grallaria varia
AAACCACCTCTGCAGCCCCTCCCACTACCAAAAAAAATTCAGCTACAGAAACCCAGGACAATCAAATAGGTAAAAGTTATGTAAAAGGAGTTGTAATGTTAAAATTTAACTGGACAATTCATTGACTTGACAGCGCTTCTTGAATTTTTGTTAAATACAGCCTTTTCTGTCTTATATACAATTGTAGGACAAATTATCTGATGAAGTCAGAATCAAAGAGACTGTTTTTTTCTTTTATCTTCAGAATTCAATGAGAGCTACAGTGGAATGGCATGAAGGTAAGAAAGAAGCCTATCCATCGATCAAAACCTTAGTGACTTTGGGGAAAGAAGATCTATCTATTAAGGTAAATGCCTAAAAATAATATGCAGCTTACAAACCTGCTGGTTTTAGAGTAGTATTGCTTGTAGTTTGAAAAGGCAAGTTAGTTACTGTACCATTTGCTTCATAATCATTAGAATATTTTCAGTTGGATAGGACGTATAAGGAACATTTAGTTCCTATTAGGAACATCAACATCAGGGGCTGACCAAAAGACAGAGCTTGTTGTTAAGGGCATTGTCTAAATCCCTCTTGGTCACTGACAGGCTGGAGGCATCTGCCACCTCTCCAGGAAGCTGTTCCAGTGTTTCACCACTCTCTCAGTAAAGAAATGCTTCCTAATGTCCAGTCTGAACCTCTCCTGGTGAAGCAGCTTTCAACTGTTCCCACACATCCTGTCACTGGATCCCAGGGAGATGAGATCAGCACCTCCTTCTCCACTTCCCCTCTTCAGGAAGCTGTAGAGAGCAACAACGTCACCCCCAGCCTCCTTTGCCCCAAAATCCCTAGTTTCTCCTCTGATATTTCTAAAGTAGTTTAGATAATGCTTGCTTAAGTTTTTGTGGTTTTTTTTCCAGAACATAATGTTTAAAACTCTTAAATTTTCATTCCTTAGATAAGTGACCAAGGCGGAGGTGTTCCTCTAAGAAAAATAGATAGATTGTTTAACTACATGTATTCAACAGCACCCAGGCCTAGTTTGGAGCCCTCGAGAGCTGTGCCTTTGGTAAGCAATTGCAGTATGTATTTAAATGTCCCTTTGCTCTACTTTGATTTTACGTTTCCCTTCCCTGTAATCTACTGTATCAGGTTGTCCATTGAAGAACTCGTTTATCATTAACAAGTCTATGCAGGTAAAACAAGAGAAAATGGGTTCTGTTATCACATATGTCCGTGGGATAGAAAATTACTTTTCTTTGACTAGACATTGTGTTCTCAGAAACAAGTATGTCTGCATAACACAGTATTTTCATAGGTTAATGGGAAGGTGTAGTGGGTTGACCCTGGGCGGATTCCATGGACTCATTAAATCCCTTTCTGCAACTAGGCAGAAAGGAGAGGGGTCATCCACCCACCACCTTTATGGGCAAAAAACAGACTCAAAGTGAGATAATATCTGAATTTATTACTAACAGGATAAAAGCTAAGCTAAATAGTGAGGAAAAAACCACTCTTAAAACATGAACCACAGACACACACTTTTCCCCCACCCCTCTTTCTGTCCATGGGGGGTTGTAGTTGGTTGCAGTTGCTGCCGCTTGCGATGTGAGTTCCCCTACCCCTCGGGGTCACTCATCCATGGGGTGCAGTAAAGGTTGAGTCCCTGCACCACAGTGGTTGTTATCCCATGTTCTTGCTCTCTGGAATTCCTTCTGCACAACAACATCCAATTCTTAAATATGTTATCACAGAGGCGTTCCTGTGATCTCTAATTGGCTCGGCCCTGGCCAGGAGCCGGATGTCCCTCCTGGGGCCAAGTGTCATTGGCTCCTATGGGACAGGGGAAGTTTCTAGCAGCTTCTAACAGAAAACCACCTCTGCAGCCCCTCCCACTACCAAAAAAAAATTCAGCCACAGAAACCCAGGACTTTAGTGCTTCATTACTGAGAAGGGGGATAACCTAATGAGTTCCTCTTTGGTGCGTAATTTACTGTTCATCTGAGTTTCCTATGGTAAATATATTGAAAAAGTCAGGATTACAGCACTTGAGAAACATCTCCTGGTAATGCACAAGTTTATACTGAAACCCGAAAATAATTTATACGTAAGTTATAGACTGTAAAAATACATTTAAAAATTATTTCCAAACCTGGATGAGATGTGGACACTTTTGCTGTATTTCTGTTAGTTGGAAGTATCTTGTGTGATAATCCCTTCTGAGATGTGTCAGGGCCAGATTTCAAACAAAAAAAAAAATCTCCCTGTATGTTCTTCTAGGCAGGGAGTAATTTCAGTGTTGAATGTATAGATTCTTTTAGCAAGTATTACTTTAAAAAAATTAATAAAATTAAAGTACTATTTCTGAATTGCTTTATTGAATTACATATTGGCTCATTGTGATAAAAATTATGTAGCTACTGTTCTATTCGACTGGCTTTCCATAAGTGGATTAATAGACAATGTGTTCTTGCCTCTTCTCATATTTGTCCTCTGTTGCCTCTGATCTTTTATCTTTAAGCATGTTTAGAAGTTGATTCTTTGAGGAATTTCATTTCACTGCCTAGGAGCATTCTCATCTAGCGTGTTCTTAAGTTATTTTTTTTTCCTGCTGATACTTCTGTGCTTGAAGTGTCTTCAGGCAGATAATAATCTGTGGCATAGAGTACAGAACCACAAGAGTCATTAAGGTTGGAAAAGACCTCCCAAGATCAAGTCCAACGTTGGGCCAAACACCACCATGTGAGTTAAACCACAGCACTAAGTGCTGTGTCCAGTTGTTTCCTGAACACTTCCAGGTATGGTGAGTCCACCACTTTCCTGGGCAGCCAGTTGCAATGCTTGACAATCATTTCCATAAAGAAATTCTTCCTGATGTCCAACCTGAATCTTCTGGTGCAGCATGAGGCTGTTTCCTCTTGTCCATGTGACTATTTTGGATATAGAATAATTAACAGTAAACTGAGGGTAAAATCAGTTCAGGGGTACTTAGAGGTAATAAATTTCCATTTACATTATGAGCAGAAAGATTTTATGGCACTGTTTTTGTCCACAGTTTGTACTATTGTGGCACGTGAGTGTATTGCGTTGTTTCCACCAGCATTTTTCACTGTGGTAGGTGTTAAACCCAGTTCTGTATCTGCATTGACTTGGGACTAATCCTTCACAGCTCCTGCCTTTACAGCACATATGAGTAATATGTTTCAAACTTTGGCTTTTTCATCAGTAATTTTCTTGAATGTGATGAGTGATAGCGAACAGGCCTTAATTCAAATATAAGCTTTTTTCTTTGTCACAAATGGTAGAATCATTCCTGACGCATAATCTTCCTTTGTTCTGTCTCACTTCTGATCAGCAATTTACTGTATCAGCCTACAAGGATTTCCTGGAACTTGTTCTCATGATAAACTTAAATCTTGATTACCAGTTGTATTCGCTATTAAATTGTCTCTTCTTTTGTAGCTCTTGATTGTAAAATGTGTTCATCTTAGGATTGACACTATTCTTTTTTTCTTTCTTTTTTTTTTTCAATGCGTCTTTTAGCAAGGCATTCCTGTGTTTATTTCCTCATCTTCAAGACTGCTTACTTTGATTCCATGGCATTTACACTTGGTATTCTTCTACTGTATCCCATTGTCAGGCCTTATTTTCCCTTCCAGTATATATGTCACTGTAGTCAGACCTACAAAGGCTCCCTCTCTCTTGTGATCCTGGCAGCTTTTGCACTGTGAGTCTGATCAATGCTTTTACAAGACTGAATGTGAGAGGAGTTGTTAAGCTCTGTTATTTACGTGTGTGCGGAAACAGAAGTCCCAAACTCTGAGCCTGTGGCATATCTTTCCATTAAGAGAGGAATAAGGACTTAGCAGTGAAGTTTGATGTGTTATGTATTATGGCCCAGATCCAGTTATAAAAACAGTTATGCTATACTTTGTATGTCAGTATAGAAATAAAAATCCTTCAGCAGTAAGGTTCCACATAAAACCTCTTTGAAGTCCATACAGAAGGAGTTTCTATTGCTTAGTGCCCAAGACCAAATCACTTAAGAATTATGGGACTCTGGAGGGTAGGTAGGTCTATGTTTGTGTCATTCTTGACTTAAATAATATTCTAAACTAAACTGCAGTGCAGTGTAAAGAGACAAATGTTTCTGTTTTAACGTTCGTTGCCCTTGTTATATGATCCCCTGCCTAGTTATGAAACATTAATGGACTTGGGCAGTGGAAGAGCTATCTTTCTGTTGATTAGGGGAAATTCTCTTTCACTGTCACTGCAAATGTTGTTTAAAAACTGCTGAGAAACGTTGTTACCATGGCAGCATTCAGATTCTGGCAGGTCTTATGTTCATCTGTACTGCTGTACACACAGTGTGCACATAAAAACACATGGTCATGTTTAAAGATAGCAGGTTTTCTTAAAGAATTTACAGGTTCTCTCTTTGACAGCATTTGTTTATAGTGGGACAAACGTAGCTTCAGTTAGTTTCACAGAACTTTGATAATTTCCTATTTGTATAGTGCATACTGTATTATTTAAAGATAAATTTGCTCTAAGAAGCTTTTCTTAAGGCAGATGTGTCATCATTGGCTATTCTGCCCTCTAGGTCAAGCATGGACATACGTAGCAATCACATTTTGTTAATTGTCTTGCAAAATAGACCCTTTGCAAGGCTTTAACTAGGTACTTATCTGGGATCTTGTCTTCATATTTCTTTTAACTTACCTTATTTGGAAAATACCCTGAAGCAGTACAGACGAGACTGACAGGAAATCTTTTAAATAGGGCTGTATGAAATAATTATGTGGGCTAGCAGAGAGTGTGAAGCATCAGGAGACAAACAGAAGTTGGCCATAGATTTTAAGGAGGGGTGGTTCTGGAGTGAGGAACATAAAATGTTTTTTCAGTATTGTTTGATACTGCACTTTCCTTGAGCTGGTCCTGAGGGTATGTACTGTCCACAATTTGCCTTTTGGTTGCTGTGTTTGATAATTTCGATAATGTATTTATTGTTCAGTCTTCAGAAAACATGAAAAGCAGCTCTTGGCTTTTTTTTTTCTCTTCAGTTCTTTTTTGGACAGTCGAATAATTTTTTAGAGGTTATGAAAGAAATACGTCTAGTTTTAAGACCAGGTGTTTGAAGGTGACGCATGTGTCTCTAATGAGAGTCTTTGAGAAATTTAAAACAATGTTACTTGAAAATGTGCAGGTAAGCAACTTTTTAACTCTGGAAATGGACACTAATAACTATGAAAAGCACTGTGAAAAGGGTACCTTTGGCATTTCTGTTTCTCATTTTGCTCAGAACTGAGTGAGCAACTCTAAACCAATTTAATACTAAATTTAGACTTCTGTAAAAATGAGACAAAGAGGCCAGAATATATTGTGGAGGTAGTAGATGACAAGACAATTTGTGATGGACACTGTAGTAAGAGTTCTTTATTGTTCACCTTTCCCTCAAGGGATTTCCTATAAAGTGATACCCCATATTAGCTGTGCATAATGCTTGCAAGTCCTTCTTCTTTGCCTTCTCTTTTTTATAGCATTCGAGGGCTCTGTTTTTTAGATTCAGTGCATGATTTTCACCTGTCAGGTTGCTTTTGTAGAAACATTATAGTGGAATGAATTTATTAGTTTTCTGAAAACTAAAGGTGTCTAATTCTTCTTGTAGTCCACCATTATGAAAAAGTTGTATTACTCCATTGCCTTGTATATCCCTCTTTTCAAACACTTGTATATCTGGAATATTTCCTTTATTGCTCTGGATAGTCCTGAAAAAGTCTGGAGGGGTTTGGGTGAGTAACCAGCCACTGTGATTCTCAGCACATACCCAGTCATCTGAAAGAGTTGATGTGTAGAGCAAAATCTTACTCCCTGGCTGTGATGAGAGGAGCTTGGGGGTGGTTTATAACTTTTCTAACAAGAGAGGGTTAGAAAAGTTGCCACATGTTGACCTTGTTGCAGCTCTGGTTATGAATATTAGTTTTGTAAATTTAAAATACAAAATTTGTACCTGTCAAGTCTATTATGCCTTAAAAATCATATGGACTGTACTGGATGTCAGTCTTCAGAAGATCCTTCAGTGCTCTGGAGTCCTCATCTTTTATTAAACAGCAAGGGTTGTTTGCCTTGTCTTGCTCTGTGTAGTCCTCAGCAGGACTCTTCTGATCTCTATGACAGTGTGGCATCAGGGATCACTTAATAGTGCGACCTAGATGAAATAAACAGAGTTGTCTCTGGCTTTCTTATGTAGTCTCCTAACAGTGGAGACGTTTGAGAATTATAATCCCCGAAAAAACATGCTGTCAAAAATCTGATTTTTGCCAAAGAAAGAATGGAATGCTGTAGCAATGGTGATCATAGCGAGGAAGCCATAGAGCATATCAGTTTGCTCTGGTGGTTGGAGGCAGCATGTGTGGTGTGCTTACACCTTGCTGCCTCTTTGAGAAAATGCAAAATGGACATGGGAGTTCTAACAAAGGACTTGAATAGTCTTCCCTTTTATGTACTTAAACTAAAATCTAATGCATAGGGGAAAAAGGAGATTGCTCAGAGGGCTGAATACTGGCTTACGCTGTAGGCTGAGTTATAAAGCTTGAAAAAGACCTTGATACAAATGCAATATTTGGTTATCCTCTTTTATAAATTAGTGCGGTGATCTGTTGCATTTTTAACTTTTCCTCATGTTTTTCATTTTATTTTCCTGTTTTTGTAGGCTGGGTTTGGCTATGGATTGCCAATTTCTCGTCTGTATGCGAGGTACTTTCAAGGTGACCTTAAACTCTACTCAATGGAAGGCGTTGGCTCAGATGCTGTAATTTATTTGAAGGTATGAATTTGACACTTTTGTAAACTAGTAAAGCAGTGCAGATTGTTTGTAGCAGGCTCTTTTCACTCCTCAGCTTGTTTTCAAATTTGCTTTTGCTATCTTTGACATTTTTATCTGAATCAGTTACACAGAATCCTGAACCCCAGAGTCATATACATTAACCTGGCAATAATACCAGTTAGTTTGTTTTTGCGTTTTTCCCCCCCAGTCCCCTGTGTTGGATCATTGCATTTTAATTCGTCATAAGCGGTGAATTTTCTAAGAACTGTGTGATAAGAGATACTTTGGGTTAATGCTTTTTGATTCTAAGTTCTGGCCACAATAGAACTGAGGAGACTATTGACCAATTTGTGATCAGTACATGTTTTATTCTGTGCAGTTCTTGATGCAACAGATTGTATTGATCCTGTTGCCATTTTTTGGGAGAGCTCAGGCTACTCAGGAGCTAAAGACTGAAACTGACTGCTTGAATTTGATCAGGGAATTTAAAAGAATATGGGCATATATCTCGTGTAGGTCGTTGAGAGCACTGTCTTGCTGTGCCTTGCTGTACATAGCAAGTGAGTTGTGAAGTCCTGTGTTAACCTCTGCTTCTGATGGATTTAATCCTCTGCATGTGTATGTGGAGGAAAGAAAAAAAAAAAGGCATGCCATAGACCAGCTCTCACAGACCACTGTGCTGACAGAGCCTGAGTTTGTTGGAGAAGTGAAATGTTTCAGGAGAGTCTGCTTCATGTCACTGACAAGTCTCCCTAAAATGATTTTGACCAAAAATCTTTTTCTTGCTATTTCTGTAGACACTACTCTCTGGAAAGAGGGGAAGTATTTTTAAATAGTTTTATTTTCTTTTAACTTTGACTAGTACTTTGGCTATGATTAGAGCTATTAGTCTCAGCTATTTTCAAAATAGTGTTGTGACATCTAACAGTGGGTAATTGCAACACTTGCTTGGTACAGAAGTTGTAGCTGTACAGCTCCCCAGAGTATCACCTTGCTATTGTGTCTCTAATGATACCTAACCATTGCTTTTGTTTCTCCATAGGCCCTTTCAAGTGAATCATTTGAAAGACTTCCCGTTTTTAATAAGTCGGCATGGCGACACTACAAGACCACACCTGAAGCAGATGACTGGAGTAATCCCAGCAGTGAACCAAGAGATGCTTCTAAATACAAAGCTAATCGATAATTTGCCACCTTTTGTCTCTGTTGGAGGTGACCTCTGCATTCAGTATAAAGTCTCTGCTTTGTTCCAAAATCCTTCAAACCACAGTAGCTAATTACTTCCAAACAAAGACCTAATCAGGGCATTGAAAAATACTAAGAACAAAGTGATGATTGGGACTTAAAGGAAGGCACTAAGCACGTTTGGTATGTGAATCCTGTCCACGTCACCAGAATATGCTTGGTTGCTTCAGTCGTGCATTGACAAAAGGGATTGCACTGTGATTGCACTTAGGAATACAATGTTGTAACAAAAAGATACTATTTAAAGAGGCCAGTTCTTATCCAGTATAAGCACTGGCAAGATGTGCAGAATCCCTTAAAATGGTGAATAGTATCTTGCACAGCAATATGGTAAAAGAAAAATTCTCATGTAGTTAAACCTATGCTTTGAAAATCCACTGTTTGTGGTGTTTTATATTGCACAGTGTCACCTGTAAGAGAAAATCCCGTTGAGCTCTTCAGATCTTGTATCTAATGAGCTTAAAAATGCATAGTTCTAGAATGGGTTGTGCAGCTTTAAACCGATGCTTTCCCCAAATTCCCAAATCCATTTGTCAAGTGCATACGAAAGTTATGTTGTTATAAGACATTAGGACTTCCACTTCTTTGTATGCACCTTAATGATTTTCTTGACACACAAACACGGAAATGCATTTTTATACATTTTTCCTTGTTTTGAGGAAAGCTTCTAAGCAGTTAGATCATCTCTCTGTACAAGAAATTCTGTCAATTCAGGGGCAGGGGTTGATTCAATTTCCTATTTGCCTGTTATTTTAGGGGAATTGGGGAGGAGAAAGACATGCTGAAAGGCCAGACTGCCAGTCATACAAACAAATTTGCCTTAAGAGTGTTGGTTGCTTGAAACCTGGTTAGTTTAAAACCTGTAAATAGTTTGCAAAGTTATTTATACGTTCAATGTCTGACTATAGTCTGGTAATCTGAATTTGTAGTGTATATAAAGATGTTGTACACCAGCTTTTGTTAAGTGTCATTGGTCTAAATACATGAAACTGGAAATGCCATAGAAATGGGAGGGACAAAGTGGGGCTGGTACCTGATTTTAAGGAAAAAAAAAATCCAAGTATTTTCCCCATAAATTTATTGTAAGGGTTATTGCTGACTATTAGGCAACTGTTCTTCACAAAGTCTTTGCCAAATGCTGTTTCTGATACTATGGCCTTTCAAAAAAACCTGTGAAATTTACAAGTTCTGCTGATACCCTAGCCATGGCAATACAGTAGGTAAGTTGTAAGCAGCTCTGATGCACCCTCCATTTCTCTTAGGTGTTTTGATATTTTTGGAAATATATTAGAGATTTTTGCATGGAAAAATGAAACTTGTTTCCTAAAATTTTGGGAGAATTGTCCCTTTTGTCCTCTTGATATTTATTTTTGTGAAGAACTGATTTATTAGGTAAACAGGGAAATGCTGAGAAATTCCTAGGTACTTAAAAAAAGTAAAAATCTTAGTTTGACTTAACAGTAGTACTTTGCACTTAATTATAAAGTGCTTTGAGCAATAAACTCCACAGAGCCCCATTTTTGAAGAGCTGAAGTCCTTGCCTTGCAACGCCCAACTCTTACCTGTTGCATCCAGTTCCAGAATTTGTGTGTGAGCAGTTGGTGATTCCCAGGGCTTGAGGTCCCGTGGGTATCATGGCACTGCGTGGATCAGGCACGTGGGAGCACCAGGTCCTTGTCCGGGCTGTTGCCATTCCCTGTGCCTGGTCAGCTGGGTAGTGCTGCCCTTGGAGCCCCTGCTGCCAGCTGTCAGGAGCAGGGGGGACCTGATGGAGCTGTCCTGTTCCCAGACAGGACTTGCTGGACCCTGGGCAGGGGATCCTGACAGGGCACGGTGAGGGTGTGACACGTGTGGCCTCCACAGCAATAATTTGCCAGGGCTGCAGGCACTGCTACAGAGAAGGCAAATTGCTATTCAAGTGATACAGCTATGCTGCTGGGGTGAAATCAGGGTAATGGTTCGACTGAAACACCAGCTGGAAGTCACACCTACTAAAACTTAGTCACTCAACTTCTGCCCTCACTCGTAACTTCTTACTGGTTTTTAAATTGTTTCAAAATGTGTATGTTTTCTAGTAATGGCAGAGGAGAGCTTGCTTAAAGATAGAAATCGGTGATGAAACTAATGTTTTCTCAGTTGTTTGTGGTCAGTTTTTCCTAGAATATTAACTAAAACATTCCAAGGAATAAGATAGTTTGCGTAAGAAACTTGACTTCCAGCTTTTGTGAGAAATTGTATTTTGAAGTAGTAAATCCTGACCTGGACCTTTTTTTTAAGGCTGTTTCCTTATACATGAAAAGGAGAGGGAACAGAAAGAAAAGGAAGGATGCAGGCAGGACGAACAGGTGGGGTACAGCCACCCTTCTGGTTCTCTGTGATGGGTTGTGAGGTAGGCGTGAGACTGGTTTTTATTTTTTGGGGTTTTTTTGTCCCCCCACAATTTAACTAGACCCAGCAATGGTCTCCAACAGAGTGAAAGCCGTTACTGCTACTCACAGAAGCGTGCTGACAGAACCCCCCAAGAGGGATGCAGGTGCTCAGATCAGTGGCTGCACAGTGTCTGAGCCTGGCACTTGTACCAGAGGACAGTGTGAGAGATGCCCGCATATGATGCGAGCAGGTGAGTGACTTACTGTGCTTAGTGGCAGAGCTCACGAAGGAGGTTGAGAGGCTAAGGAGTATTAGGGAGAGTGAAAGGGAAGTAGACTGGGGGAGTCATGCCCTCTCGACCCCAAAAGAAGTCCAGCAGGAGACAGTGAAGCCCTGCCCCTCCTGCAGTCAGACAGTGGAGGAGACCAAGTAGAAGGGGGGGAACGGAAACAGGTCCTTGATCGAAGAGGTAAAAAGATTCCCTCCTGACCCCCTTCACCTCCCCAGGTGCCTTTGAAGAGCAAGTATGAGGCCCAGAGAGTCAGGCAGAGGATGGTCAAGAGGAATATCTGTCTGGAGGGTCTCCTGGTCATACCCGATCTACTAGACAGATTACATCCACAGCTACAAAAAGAAAAAGAAGGGTAGTTGTAGTAGGCAACTCCCTTTTGAGGGGAACTGAGGGTCCGATATGCCGACTGGACCCATCCCACAGGGAAGTCTGCTGCCTTCCCAGAGTCCAGGTGAGGGATTAACAGGAGAAGACCTGACCTAATTCAGCCCTCTGATTATTATCCGCTGCTGGTAGTCCAGGCAGGCAGTGATGACATTAATGAAAGAGGCACCAGGGAAACTATAGAGGACTTCAAGACACTGGGTCAGTTAGTCGAAAGGAAAGGAGTACAGGTGGTGTCCGCCTTAGTTCCTGTAGTAGCAGGGATGAATGAGGAGAGGAGTAGGAAAACTCATACTATCATTAGGTGGCTAAAGGCTTGGGGCCACCAGCAGGATATTGTTTTGTTTTTTTTTTTTACCATGGGGCAAATTTTATGCTACCAAACCTGCTAGAGTCAGGTGGGCTATACCTGCCTAACAAGGGCAAAAGGACTCTAGCCTGTAAGTTGGCTGGGCTGATCAGGAGGGCTTTAAACTAGGTTTGAAAGAGGAAGGGATTGAAACTGGGCTTTCCAGAGATAAGCCTAAGGGTGGAAAGCCAGAGTTAGGCATAAAATCGGCAGCCCAGCTGAAGTGCCTGTACACACATGCACGCAGTATGGGTAACAAACAAGGAGCTGGAAGTCATCATGCAGCAGGAAAGCTATGACATTGTCGCTATCACGTAAATGTGGTGGGATGACTAACGTGACTGGAGTGCTGCCATTGGTGGCTACAAACCCTTCAGAAAGGACAGGCAGGGTAGTAGGGGTGGGTCTATATGTTAGAGAATCTCTTGACTCTGTAGAACTTGAAATCAGTAACGATAAGGTTGAATGCCTTGAATGATCAGAATCAAGGGAAAGGCCAACAAAGGTGACATCCTGGTGGGAATCTGTCATAGACTACCTAACCAGGATGATGAGGGTGATGAATTATTCTACAAGCAGCTGGCAGATGTCTAAAAATTACCAGCCCTTGTTCTTGTGGGCAGCTTTAAACTGCCCGATGTCTGTTGGAAACTCAACACAGCAGAGAAGAGGCAGTCTAGGAGATTCCTAGTGTATTGAGGATAACTTCCTGCTTCAGCTGGTGAATGAGCCTACCAGGGGTGGGGCCTTGCTAGACCTGCTGTTCACAGAGAGGGGCTGGTAGGAGATGTGGTGGTTAGAGTCTGTCTAGGGCTTAGTGATCATGAAATAATAGAGTTCTCAATACTCAGGGGTGCAGGGAGGGTCATCAGTAAAACTTCTACCCTGGACTTCCGGAGGGCAGATTTTGGCCTACTCAGAAGACTGGTTCAGAGTGTACCATGGAAACAGCCCTTGATAACAAAGGGGTCTAGGAGGGATGGACATACTTCAAGAAAGAAGTCCTGAATGCACAGGAACAGGCTGTACCAGTGTGTTGTAAGGCAAGCCGGTGGGGAAGACGACTGGCCTGTCTGAACAGGGAGATTCTGATGGTAATTAGGGAAAAAAAGAGGACTTAACAACTGTGGAAAAAAAGGCTGGCTATGTGGAAAGAGTTTAAGAATATAGTTAGGGCATGCAGAAAGAAAATTAGAGAGACAGAAGCACAATTTGAAGTAAATTTGGCTACTTCTATCAGGGATAACAAAAATGTTTCTATAAATACGTTAATAAAAAAAGGTGGGGCACGGAAAACCTCCATTCTTTGTTGGACTTGGGTGGGAACATAGTTAACAGATGAGGAGAAGGCTGAGGTACTGAACACCTTCTTTGCCTCAGTTTTCAACAGCAAGACAGGTTGCCCTCAGGTCAACTGGCCTCCAGAGCTGGAAGATGGAGACAGGAAGCCAAATGGAGCCCCTGTAATCCAGGAGCAAACATGGTCTTACTGAGCCACCTGGATTCTCACAAGTCTATGGGACCAGAATGGGAATCCACCCTAGGGGTGATGAGGGGGCTGGTGGAAGAGTTTGCCAAGCCACTCTCCATCATTCACCAACAGTCCTGGCTCACCGGGGAGGTCTCAGATAATTGGAAGCTGGCGAATGTCACACAAATCCACAAAAAGGGCTGCTAGGAGGGTCTGGGAAACTACAGACCTGTCAGTCTGACCTCAGTGCCTGGCAGGGTTATGGAACAGATCATCCTGAGTGCAATCACAGCACCTACAGGGTGGACAAGGGCTCAGACCCAGTCGGCACGGGTTTAGAAAGGGCAGGTCCTGTCTGACCAGCCTGATCTCCTTTTATGATCAGGTGACCCACCTGGGGGATGAGGGGAAGGCTGTGGATGTGTCTACCTGGACTTCAGCAAAGCCTTTGACACCATCTCCCATAACATACTCCTGGAAAAGCTGCAGCCCACGGCTTGGACAGGAGCACTCTGGGCTGGTTTAAGAACTGGCTGGATCGCCGAGCCCAGAGAATGCTGGTGAATAGGGCTGCATCCAGCTGGTGGCTGGTCACCAGTGGTGTCCCCAGGAGTCAGTGATGGGCCCCATTCTTAGCACATACAAACATCTCAGAGCAGGAAGGAAGAGCACAAGGAATGTGTTTTCATTTCCCAAGGTCTGTTTGTGGGTATTACGGTGAATATGAGCAAGAAGCAACTTTTCTCCTCTCCAGCCTCATCTGAACAGCCTGTGCTTTAGTGTGTGTGCCATAAATTGTCCTTCACTCATTATCCTCATGCCATGTTTCTACATTGGGGGTATTAGGCTGAAAACTGTCTTAGAAACAGCAGCAACAGATCTTTGGTTAGGAGCGGGTTTTTCAATGACTATGCCTGGAAAATGAGTATATGTGGGGGTTTAATACAGCTGGTTTAACTATGAATACTGATCTTTTTTCAGTTACTTCTACCTTTGATTGGAATCTCTTATAACTGTGTTTTAATATCTTGAGGCTGTTAATTCCTAACTTTCTGATGATATAAAAGGTTATTTCCTTTTTATGAATTTCATATGTACGGCCTGCTGATGTTATTGCAACCTGCTTGTCTTGAGTTACAGGACAGAGAAATAGAAAAAAAATGTTTTCAGGGAAAATGCTCCCTATCTGTTGTGATTAGTGATTAACAGAAACAAACTGAACAAGAGATGTTTCCTGAGAATTTACAAATAACTTCTGTATGTCGCAATGTAACAAACAGTTTAACTTTTTTGTCCATTGTATGTTTTTCTGTTGTATGTGTCTTGAATGTAATTTTATTAATCCCCTGCCTAGTTTAATATTACTAGATATGGAAGTCTCTTCAAATCATATATGTATTTGTGCTCCCTGCTTTTCTAGGCTTTGTTTTGAGGCAACAAAGGGTCTTTCAGAGTCAGCACTTGATGGGAAGTATTCAGAAGATACTGAAATGCTTCTTTTACAACTTAAGTGCACAGTCTTCACCTCATGTACTAGACTGTGATGACCTAGGACAGCACGGAGAAAAGTCCTGCTGCAGTTTATGCTACCTCTTGGGCAGTGTTTAGAGCAGGTCCATTGGCTTAAAGAATATGGATATTAATTATAGTGTTCTTGGAAAACTCAGGCTACTTTTTGTCTGTATAAAGCTACACTTGCTGCTGAGCTGGGCAGCATTCTTTTCTTTGTCCTCGGTGGCATTTGCTTTGAAATAGCTGTTCACTTTCTCCAGGAAGTGAGCAAGAGTGATCTTACAGTGTAGTGCAATCTCCTGTTCCCCTGCCCCCAAATGTAGTATTTAGGGTGAAATCTTGACCTCAGTAACATGGAAGACTTTTCCTCCTCCTTCACCTTTAAGAGGCACTTCTAGACCCTTATGTGTGAAGTGCTGCAAAAGTGGTCTTGATTCATGGAAACAATTTTGTAGAAAACAGCCTAAATGTTTATTGTTAGTGTTTATCTTGAGGATAACCATGTCTGATTGTGCAGTGTTCCCTTTCCTCACTTGTTTCCTTGGTTGCCAAGTGGATGCCATGGTTTCTAGTAGCTCTTCTTTGCTTCTTCCTGACATACGTACCTGTCTGTGAATTAACATATATAAATGTGTTTTTGTAGAAGTTAAGAGAATATGATGGCACATGACAGAAAGATGTATTACTGAGTTCAGAGGTGAATTTGTTCACAGATCAGGAACGTAGCTATAAATTGTGTAGTGACTTCAGGGCTGAATCTTGCAAATACTTGCACAAGTAAACAGTGTGTGACAGGAATCCTGCTTAGATGAATCTGTTCTCAGGATCAGGACTCAGGCTGTTGACACTAATTTGAAACAATGAAGATTTGTGTAACTAAAGTGGCTTTCTAATTAAAAATAAATGAGAAAATTTAAAGTTCATGTGCTTTAATCGCAGTATTATGTTGCCCTAAAAGTCCTCAGAAACTGGCATAGAAAACTTGTTTTCTTATAAATCTGGAGGGGTTTTCATGTAGTATCAGTAGGTTTGATGAGTTTGTGATAATTCTGACATTACCCCACTAGTATTAATGGCTTTATTGAATTTTTTCCTTTGAATTGAATACTGCCAAGAGGTGCCAGACACAGTCCTTTGAAATCCATGCCCTCTGTAGATCACATCAGGGAGAGGCAGGTGCGTTCCCAAGCTCTCCATGCCTCTGGCTCTGCAGCAGGGACTGTGCCCATGTGAGGAACCTGCTGGCTGGCTCACACTTGCCATCACTGAGGAGCTGTTTAAGTGCTAAACCTGCACTGAGGTTTTGATGAGCTTCTAATGTGGGTGGAAATCAAGTCAATTTGTTCCCAAGATCAGTTGCAGGAAGAGCTCTCAGTGGTGAACTGGCCTGTGTTGCACCTGCATCCCAAAGGGAAAGTGGTCTTGTGGTGCCTCTCCTCTGAGGTGGCATCATTTGCATCAACCAAACCTGTAACGGAGGAGTGAGAAGGTAATTTTTCATTAGATTACTTGGAGATGTTTTATTTTTGAATCTTCTGTAGCTTGCTGGAATTGTTTCTAGTATTTGACTTGTGTATACCCTTATTTTCCTTTTTTCTTTCCATGGTTGACAAATAAAAATACACAAAAACTGTATGATGAAACTTTTAAGGGACTGATTTGGCTTCCCACAATATGGAGCTTAGTTTGTGATTTGGCAGCCCGAGGTCAACTTCTCACTTGCACCCTCGTGGGAGCTCAGGGTAATTTCAGCATGTGAAGCAGATGAGCACCTTTTGGGTGTGGTTACTTTTTAGGGAATTTATATAGCAGAAAAAAGCTAAAGCTACTTGGATTATTCTTGACAGCTGAAATAGCTTGTTATAAACTTGACACCCAAGGCTTTTACCTTAAAGTTTCTTCAACTCTCCATACAGCTTTATATGCATTCGTAAGTTATTCAAGAAAATGAAAAACCTCCCAAAGTTTCTTCCCAAACAATTCCAGAGCAGGAAAATGCCTGGGGACCCAGCTCGCTTAGCTCATTAGCTTTCTTATTAAGTAATAAATGAGGCTCCAGATGGCCAGAATTTTGCTAGAACTGAGATAATTGTCTTTCAGATGAAGAATTTATTTTAAAACTTCAAATGAGAAGAAATCTGTGTGTTGTATTTTCTCGCTGCTCGCCATTTGCCTGACTGGGTATTCACAGGAGCTGAGTGGTTAATTAAGTAGCTCAAAATTGCAAAATCTGTCAGCGTGTACTGCATAATATTTGGCAGTAGCTGTCTGTAGAAAATAAAGCAACTAGTTGCAGCAGCAGTATAATGAAGATTTATGGCTTTAGGACACAGACTTATATAAAACAATTTGTAATAAGGGATTGGGTTTTTGTTATACAATTCATGCCTTTTTTAGACTGCTGTAGACTCAGTACTTCAATTTGTTACTTGCAGTGGAAAGAGAAGTCTTCCAGCAGACAGTTTTTAAATGAAGTCCGATGTGTAAAACATGTCAGGCATGCTTGATGGGAAAAATTAAACTTTTTATTAATGTCAGATCAGTTTATATTCATCCTCTAACTTGGAGGCTGTTTTTACTTCAAGCTTTTGTGCTATCTCATCTAGGACTAACATGGAATGTAGTAAATAATGTCTGCTGTGTGTTGTCCAACAGCATCAGCCACCTAGAAATCTTGTCACAGCAATCTGAAAGTCCTTCTCCATCCTAGTGACTTGGATAACTTTTTTTATGGCTTTGGCCCAAGCTATTCCCCTCATGTGTCTCCTAGTCCAAAGGCAGCAAGCACATCACTTTGCTTCTACTAGTTGTGCAGCTGGAGCCATAATTTGAACATTTTTGGTCTGCCACTGTGGATTCTTTTCTTGAAATTAACATCCATGTAGCTGTAAATACACTGATTTAAAAGACCATTTTAGAAGCAAGTTTCAGTTCTCCCAGTCTTCAAGTCACATGTTGACTGTGTTTTGGGGTTGGGAAGCTTTCCAAGGCCAGCTTCACTAACATGTTCTTGCCATTTTGGAAACTGATGCTGGTTTGCATTTTGTGCTATGTGAGCTGTCCTGTCCAGTGAGCGTCTTCCTCACCTGTGTCACTTTGCTCTTTATCCTTCTGTTAGTAAATCTTTGTAGACATGGGAGTACTTGATACAGAGTCCTGGGGACTGTGGTGGACCAACACTTGAGGCGTGATCAGGTTTGCGTTCAGGTCAAGGGAAGTGGCTCTGTGTGTGAGCCATGGCCACGTGGTAGTTTCTGTGTCTCTGGATGTTGGTGGACTAAAGGTTGGTGTTCTCAAGTGCTGAGCTCTCTGTGCTCTGGAACAGGACAACAATATTTCCCCAGGGGAACAATATTCTTCTGGATTTCCAGAAATGGTGTCCATTTAGGTGAATGGGTGTCCATGGTCCATGTGATGGAATTGCCTGCTGCCTTAAGTTCCTGCAGAAAACGACTGATCTTGTACTGTATAATGTACAAGGTCACCCCTTTACAAAGCATTTCACAAATTGCTGTTTGTGGTGGATGAGGAGGTTGCAGTTATGCTTTGTCCAGGTGTTTTTAAATACTTTTTGTCTTGCTGTAACTCTGTGCACTCAACAATGGAGAATGCTGGCTTATTGAACACCGTGTTTTATGGCAAGTGAACTGGGCTTTCTAGACTTGTAATGGTATGTGGGAGTGTTTTATCAGGGTGCTTGATACACAACTGTCAGTGCTCAAATATGTATTTAATCTCTAACTTTTGGGTTCTTGATAAACAGTTGAGCAGTTGGGTAAAGTATGCAAGGTGATCCTCTTGGGCACTTCTCTGTGGGTGTAATTTCATTCAGGTATTGGCTGGAGTCAGTTCTGCTGATGGCATGGTAGTACCACCACTCTGCATAGTGGCTGTTTTAATTAGCTTCTGTGTAGTTTAATTCTTCGTTCTTAACAACAAATTGACTTGAAATCCCAGAAACTGGAAGTTAAAGGTTGTCAGACTAGAGGTGCTTGACCTCATGACATTATTTTCCCTTTCTTTGAAACATACTGACTGTGAGCTTGCTGGTGTTCTCAGATGGCTCTCTGTGTGTCTCTGTGTGGCTGTGATACAAGTATGTGATACAAGTATGGGATGGTTTGAAGAAAATTTACTCTTTAGGAGGAAAAAGGAAATTAAAACCAGCCACCAAGATTTTTGATGTTTTGATTATATCTAATTTGGAACCAGCTATTTTGGGGAGAACCTTGTTACTTCTTATATAGGATATGCCGTAGGCATTTTTTGTTTGCATGTGAATATTTAGAATGTTTGGTTTGTTTTTTTATGGAATAAATGCACTCTCTTGTGAGAGGCCTTTTAGATAACCAAGAAGGGGTAAGGGGAACAAATGAAAGTGTTTCTTAAGTTTTCCATTTTGTTTTGGCATTTGGCTTTTAATCACATATTATTGTAGCAGTGCAAGGGCAGGACAGTGTTAAAAATGAAGCTAAGTAACTTACTGATGATACAAAATATTGGAAGTACAGCCAAGTAGCAAAGTTCCTACTAGTTACTGCATTAGTTCTGAAATGAAAAAGCTGGAGAAATATGGCTTGTAGTGCATTAAAATAACACACCTCTGCTGGTATTCAGAGCTGGTTATTTGGAAAGAGCAGGTTATAATTGTTCTGCTTTTCCTAACTGGATGACAGCTTTGCAGCTCACAGTCACTTTATTTTATGGAAAACTAGAGTGTGTTTGTAGGGAAATATGACTAGAGAATCATAAGAATAGAGTAAAAAAGTACCACAAAGTGCTGAAGAGGACATAATTTATTCTATCAAAACTGTTTCTAGAGTGTGAAATATTTGTAAGACTCGATGTGCTGAGGCACGGGAATAATTATTTTGAGATAATTTCTCTTTGATTAGTCCAGTTAAACATTTTAAAAATTAATTTGCTGCTGTGTTTTGTAACTGTGAAATCTGTGCCTTGCAATTGTATTTTTCCTTTTATTTACTGCAGTCATTTACAACAAAAAGGTCAAGAACTCTGATTCAGATTCCTGGATCCCCAACTTTGCAGTGCCAGAGGTTTTGTTTGTACCCCTTCTGCAAACAGGAGAAGCCTGTCACAGGTTTGGGGGTTACGGCCATAGGATCAAGCTCACCAGGCTGATGCCAAGGCAGCACCTGCCAACCCTGCGGAGCTGCTTGGAGTCTGCGGGCTCTGCTGCAAAGGAGGGGCAGCCTGGGCTGTGGGCACAGGCAGACCCAAACAGCTCTGCTCGCCTGCCCTCAGGGATGTGTTCCTGGGCACAGCTTTGCTGATCCGGTGTGTCTTCTACTGACTGGGAAATTCCAGGCTGCTTTAAAAAGGGGAAATCTGAGTTATTTCCTGTATACTTGTGGAAGTCACAGTAAATTGCAGAGAATCAGGCAGGGGAGGGGTTCAGGGTGTTTCAGATCCATGGCTGGGCTCTTTCAGGTGCTTTCTGCTGTGCTGGGCAGCAGAAGGAATCCTCCTGCCTATGGAGATGAGACTTCTGTCCAAAACCTAAGTGTAAATGGAAAGCTGAGCTACCAAAATGAGGAGAGGAAAATATTGTACGTCAAAATCCTGATGACTCTACAGAGGTCATTTATTTCATGTGTAGCACCGGCAATGAAGTAGTACCAGAGAAAAGGAGGATCAAGCCCTTTAACTTTTTAATCCTCCTAGGGGACACTGGTATTTTCATACAGTGAAACTGCCTTTGAGAAGGGTTAAAGGAAGTGTTCCTTTCAAAGGCATAATTTCCTCCTTAAATTTGTTTTGCTTGTTTGTCTTCACAGTATATTTTACCATTCTCCACTATACAAAGCAGGGTTTCTATTTGTGTGAAAGGCAGAACTGCCTCACTTGGCTTCAGAACTTGCAGTTCCTCACTGAAGCGAGGATTGATGCTGTTGGAGAATATCTAAAAAGGGATGGAGATACCAAGTGTGAAAGAATGGGCCATGAACAACTGGGTGGGGCAGGGGAATTCAAGGCTCTTATTTGAGGAACTGGCTGTGACATTGTTATGGGAAGATCCTCAGTTGTTGCTGGAGTCTCAGTCCCACATTCCTGGATGAGCGCAGTGGAAGTGCGTATCCAAAGGCTTTCAGTTATTTTTATTTGTTTCTTATCTGTCTCCTCTCCCTCAGGTGGAGCTGTGAGGCAGTGACCTTGATTTTCACTTCGATTAGAAATGCTAATGCTGTCCTTTCTTTTACATACCAGGGAAGGGCCTTCCCTTTGGAAAGAAAAGGGCAGAAAATATCTGTGTGTGCACTTCCAGACACACGTATTTTGAGAGGGAAAAAAATTCTCTTCAAAATCAGATCAGGAGTTCTTAGGATATAGTCTGCTGCTCGAAAGGGTCTCCTCTCAAGAGACAAAACTCTGGGTTCATTTTCTGACTATCTTCAGCTTTGTTTTATGAGGAGGTCAGGGGTCTCCTGACCAGACTCAAGTGAAACTGCTGCTTAATTATGTGCCATCACACAGGACTCTCTTCCCGTGATGGTTTGTTACGGTTTCACCAGCATATCTTATGTACTGTCAGACCTTTCCTTACTGCTGAGCTGCCAGGCCTGGAGTGGATTCAGGGGGCTGCCTTGTTCCCAAGCGGGTTTGCCATGAACCCAAACAAGGATCTCCTCTGGGCTGGGCTGAATATTGTGAGCTCACTCCCAGGGATGCTTCTTATGTATCTCTCAAGTGATGCCAAGACAGCCCCAAATCCATCCTAAGTAATAAAACCTGTATTACCTGGCAGCACTTTGGTGTGGACTCTGGGCCTTTAAATAGGTTCTCCGCTGTGCTCAAGGACTTTGAAATTTGCCTATTCTGTAATTAAAACTCCCTCATGTGCGAAGCCCTGTGCTTCTCCCTGCCTGCAGCAGGACTGTTCTATAAATGGTCTTTCAGCTGCTGCACTACTAACGTCTTTCTTACAGAAAGGACAAAAGCGAAAGAGCAAAGCAGGAGTATTCAGGTATCAAATTGACTCAGCTAAAGGAAGAGTCAAGCCTGAAGGTCCGTGTTAGGATTTGTCCCTGTGCCTCACGTTTGCTGCAGCAGTTTTCCTTAAATCTGGCACAGCCTCACATCATCTTGGCACCCACAAGAGCATCTTGGTTGCTGCTAGGGATGGTTTCCAGCAGCAGAACCAGAATGGCTGCAAAAACACCATCTCTTTCTTCCATTTACAAGTAAGAATTAAAGTAGTGGCTTCTGATTCCACTGTGCCAGGGCAGAGTTAGGTAAGGGGGGGTCTCAGACTTGGTGTCTAAGGCTGCACCTCTCCAGCTGGGACAGCATTTCCCCACCTCTACCTTGCAGCCAGAAAAATGTGTGTGAAGGCAAGGACAGGTGATCCTGTCCCTTTGGAGAGCAGCAGTAGCAACTCAAGCAGCAGCATTTTGGGCAGGTTGGCAGAGCTGCTCTAGTGGTATTTCTGTGGGTATAAAGCCATGGGGTACCAAGGATGGGGGTAACAGGCACTGTGCCATCAGCGGGGTTTGTGCTGGTGGTTGTGTTCATGTGTCCAGAGGTGCTGTAAAATAACAGGGAGAGGCAGCTGTGTCTGGCATACACTGTTTATTTTTCATGTGGAGCTTGGCTGATAAATAGGACTGAATTAAAGCAACACTTGTGAAAAATAAACCCCAACCATGACTCAGAAGTGCAAAACTGTCCTCCACATGTCCAGAGACGAAGAGGTTCTGGTTTGCTGGAGACAGCACATGAATGTACCAGTGGGGAAAGGCTTCAGCGTATTGATATCCTAAATGCAAATGGACACCTGGTACAGTATATGGCTTTGTTGCTGGGTACCCGCCTGTGACCCTGAGAAACAGCTTCTCAAGAACAGATCACTGGTGAGTTTTTCTCCAGTTCCCATTTACAAGTTGTGGTGCTGTCTCCACTCAAACCACTGAGCAAAGGCTGCTGAACTTAAGTGCTATGAAACTAAAATGAACAAAAACCAAACGGTAAAAACCAAGAACAACAAATCCCTGCCCACCTCCACTGCATTTAGACATGGCTCATCATATCAACAGCACCAATAGAGAGCAGACAGTTCCCATGGTGGAGGAGATGGGAAGACTTAAGACTTGCAAAGGATCAGAAAAACTAACAAGTGCATCCCAAGTATGAGATTATGGTAGCAGGTTGCCTAAGGCTGAGGAAGGTCTTAATTGCATCGTCCCATTGGGTGCACAGCTGGTGGCAGCTGCAGTAGCTGTGGCTCTCCCTTTGCACTTTCCACCTATTTCCTGCTCATTTCTTTTTGCAGCTCTGTGAAGAAGGAACTAGCTTGTCTCCAATGGACAAAGTGTGGCATAAGATGCTGTGTACTTGGGTCTTGTGGTCATCTGAGAAGTGTCTGGCAGAATATTCCCAAGGAAAAATCAATTACCCTGTAGTGGGGGAGGGATGAAAGCTGTAGGGAATGAGCTGAGTGGGGGCTAATTTCGTGCCTGGTACAAAGGTCTGTGAGCTATCTGCCTGGAAGGGACAGAGTGAAAGGAATTTACCTACCAAGCTGGTTACTCAGCAAAGTCAGGACAGCAACTGGGGTGGAGGGCACTGCTGTCAGCATGTACCACCACACCATGTGCTTGGGCATCTTCTTCCCTCGGTTCTTTTCCAAGAGCCACATAGAGCACTCCCTCTCCAGCATTTCCTCTGCTGCCTGTGCAGGGAACCAGCAAGTTCTGGCTGGTGCTGCCCACAGCAGCCACTGTGTCCTGGGGTTTTGCAATTCCAGGCAGCAGTGGCATAGCAGTGATTTTGCTGCTGTGACCCCCTTTCCAGGCTGCCCAAGGCTGTGCCCAGCAGACTGCCCCTAGGGCAGGTGGGCAGTATCAGACTTCTCCTACTGGCTGGACACCAAAGCTGGTGCTGGGCTGGAGAGCCTCAAATGTGCCTGTGTGCTGAGGCAGCTGTGCCAGGCAAGCCTGGGAGCCAAGGGCATCCCTGGGGCTGGGGGCTTCCCCAACCTGTGGGGAAGAGCAGCCCCCAGGGCTGAGGGCCCTGCACGCTCAAAAATCCTGCCAGTCCCTGCAGCCACCTCAGCAGGTGCCAGCTGAGGGACTGACTGCATGTGGAGCCACAAGTCAGGCAGGACTGGCTTTGCCCAGCTGGAAGGAGATCAGCTGGTGCTGATTGAGGGAAGGCGAAAGCTTCACCCATGTACTCTCTGTGTGTTTCTGCTTGGGGCTGGACGGGTATCACGGATGGAGAAAGAAAATCCTTGTGTCTTATCCTGTTTAAAAGGCTTCCTTTCTTCCAACTTTTTCTCCATGTTAGAGGAATGGCCTCGGGTTCCTCTGCAGAGGCAGTGTGTCTGTGAACACACCTTGATGAGAGTTTGATGGGAAGTCTGTTGAACTGGCCGAGTACCATGTGACAACAGCAGCACTGTTTGCTCGTCATTTGATGATACATAGCTGGGAGCAGCAGAGTTTCCTAGGAGGCCACATCCCAAGGCCTTGGGATCCTATGTGTGTTTTTTAGAATTCACACCAAAACCATCTTCAAACTATCTATTTCCTACATCACCACATTCCAGATACGGCTGTCTTTTCAATTACTTTTTCCCTTCAAAGTGCAAAGCCAGGGAGCAAACCAGAAGTGATCAGGCAGCTGTTCAGGCACTAAGAACATGGAGAGCAATTTGATAAAGCAAAAAGCCTGACTCTTCACACACACCCCATAGAGAGGCTTGGTCAACAAGCAGCACTGAATATATTAAGTGGATTTCCACGAAGTTGCCTGGAAAGCTCTCCATTTCATTGGTATGGTTTGGGCTCTGGGGCAGATGTTATTGGAAAAGAAAAAGTGAAACTTTATTCCTTGTTTCTCAATGTATTTGTTGCAGCAATGCCATTCCTTCATGTGCCAGAAGAGCTTACAGTCAGCAGGGTCTGGTACAACTCCACTTCCTCCACCCGTAGGCTGCAGCTGATACTTGCCCATGTGCTGGGTGGGGATCAGGAGCCAGCAGGGCTCCTCCTGCCAGCTCCCCTCGGTGCAGAGCTCCCGCTGGCCTGGCCTGCAGCAGCAGCTGCAAAGCAGCAAGACATGGACAAGACCTGGCACACAGGTGTGTCTTTCTGTCAGTCCCTGGTGCTGTGCCTGGCAGGCGCTGCTGGCTGGGCCTCCCGACCTGCCAGGGAGTGGGGATGGGACAAGCTCTTCCTGAGGTCTCCCTTGCTGTGCTCCAGTTCATTTTCAACATACATCTCCCAGAGCATGATCCCTGCTGTCAGAGGTACCCTTGGTGTTCCTCATGCTTCTCCCCATCCACTGGTTGAGTTCATAGCTTGTTCTTCTGTCTCATGGTTAAAAAAATATATATTTTATTTTTCATCCTCGTCTCCCTCGCTCATGCTGCTGAGGGAGGCAGAGGCAGCTTTTGGAGAAGAGGGAGGGGAGGCCTTATTGATGACCCAGGGTGGAGATGGAGAACGGGATGGAGAGCGTCCTCGCGTGGGACTGCTGTTTGGGCTCTGCCGGGGAGAAAAGGCCTGGAGCATTCGGCCACTTCGTTCCTGGAACATCTGCTTCTGCAAAGGCAAAGTGAAAACATGCTCTTTGAGTACTGCACAGAGGGGAAGGGATGGCTGTGGGCAGGCAGGGGCTGCACTGTGCCTCTCACCTGGGAGAGCAGGGAGCCAGAGCCCTGGGGCACAGTTGGTTTGCTTCTACTGTGCTCATAACCTGGGTTTTACATGCAAGTTTTTACCTCAGCTGGGACACCCCCAGTGTGAGAACACTGTGAACTGTCCTGAGCCAGCTGGAAGGACTCCCTTTGTATTTTTCGTATGTGTTGGTCACACTCTTCAAGTCAGTTTTCTGCCTGAACACCCAACATTCCTAGTTCCAACGACCTTTTTTCCTGGGACAGACCACCCTTCTCCTCCTGAGCTTCCTCTCTTTCCCAGCCTTTATTTCCCCTTCCCTTCTCAAAGGAGACAGCCTGGTGCCTGCCAGGTACTGGCATCTGCTTCCCCAGCTACCTGCAGCAGGCACCACCCAAACCCATAAACTGGGGATGGGAACGTCAGAATTTGGGTGTCTGTGTGAAAAGAGAAACACGTGCAGGCTCTATGTTCTGCTTGCAGCTTTATTGTCATTTTTGCTTTGCAAAGCTGAGTGAAGGCCTGCCAGAGCTGGTGGGGTGGAAGAGACCACCTCTGCAGTCAAGCAATCTGCTACACTAAGGCAAGTGCCTCTACTACAAGCAGCTACATGGCCTTGTATCAGCCTGCCAGGCTGGGTTACAGAAGATGTGGCATGTGCTGTGCAGTTGCAGTTGCTGCAGGAGGCAGGTGGAAAACGCCGAGTATCAGTGCCCTGTTGCTCCTTCTGGGGATGGGGAACAAGAAGTCTCGGGCCTGGCTGGAGTAGTGGCAGTCGGGTCACAGGCAATGCTTGGCTGGAAAGGAAGATCCAGCCAGGACAAAGTTAAGTTGCCCTTCAGGTCTCAGAGGAAAATACTTGTGCAGAATGTATGCTGGGCTTGCCTGTTTGAGCAGCTTCAGACTGAGCTAAGTTTTCATCTTATCCCTGCTCCTCTTCCCCTGCAGTAACTCTGCTCTGTGCTGACCCTCCTCCCAGCCAAGGAGCCTGTGGCTGCCCACCTTGCTCTTCCTCCCCCTCTTTGAAGGAGGTATTCCCTGCCAGCTGAGAAGCCAATGGTGATTTTCCCCTCAGGTTCCTGCTGCTTGCGAATCCTAGGTGTTAAAAATTGAGCACAAATCCTGAACTTAACTATTTCTCTGTGAGCTCCCTCTCCCAGTTTACATCTTTATCACACTGGCCTTTATTGACTTAGAGCCTGGCTGTTGCTGCAGTGCGGAATGGCAGAACAGTTCTTGCCTGGAGCTAGACTTACCAAAGCCCCACTGTGTGTAACATACCCCTGCACTACTGATAGATCCAAAATAGCCAAGGCTTCCTAAAATCTCAACAGTTAGCAGATGGTGCTTGCTCCTGATAAATGGTGCCAGGAAACATTTGGGTGGGGGAGGATTTCTGTGGCTGAGAGCTGTGAGGATGTCACCGGGGCTGGCAAAGCCCCAGAACCTGATTCCAGTTCGGTAGTAGGTGTGCAAAATTTCTCTTTATATCACAGAAATTTGAGGTTCTTTCTGTTGGCTTGGCTTAATCTGTTTCACCCTCTCACTGAAGAAAACCCCCAACAAAAAGAGTATTGCTTGAACAAGCTGGTGCACTCACACCTTCAGTTTTGCCTCCTGCATTAGTGCTGGAACCACCAGGTTGCTGTAGGAGGAGGAGGTGGTGTCCTTCACCTGCCTCCAGAATGCCTCTTTCCCTGCAGCTGTGCCTTAGCAGGGTCAGTAAGTTCTGCCCTTAGCAGGCGAGGTGCTCCTTGGGCTACTGGGTGCTGAAGAAGTAGCACAAGTGTTAATTGCTTCCCAGAAGTCCTGGAGGGTTAGATAAGGCTCCAGATGTGCTCTGGACCTTTACCAGAGGTGGGAAAATAATTTCAAAGCCTTGATTCAAGCATGTTCCGGTACACCAAATCAGTTTAGGGTTTGTTTTTGGAAACTTGCATCTGGGAAAAAATATTTTGTCTATTTCTGAATTTTATTGTCTGTATGTTGGCACTCCTTTGCTTTATAAAGCAAGTGCCAGCTGGGTGTTACAGAGGACTTCTGCTTTTGAGCAGCTGATTGTACCAAGGCCATGTTTAGGTCCAGCTGCAAATGGTGTGGCCTAAACACTGTCCCTGGGTTTTAGTAGTAACTTGTCTTATCTGAGCCTCTGCTGATGTCTGAAGTGCTGCAGCCATTTCACCTCTGCCTCTGTGCACTGAGGACAGGGAAGCCGGCCTTTGAAGGGACACCTCATCTGAAGGGATGTTCTGGGGAGACTGGCATGGAAACCCTGCCCTGTGAGCTTTGTTTTCTCTCTGCTGACCTCAGCTGTAGGTGCCTGCTTGTGCATGAGAGAAGGGGGAATGGACCCTGCTGCTTTCCACTTCCATGGAGCGGCGTCTCTGCCATTAGGCCCCGTATGCCAGGCTGTGTGGTGGGCCTCTCTCACAGCAGACTGAAGTTTCATGCCACGTTAATCATCATTTCTGACCCCTCTGTGACTCTCTTGCAGAAAATGTACATACAGGGGATTGCACAGGTGGGCAAAATTGCCCATGAACTATAGATATCTTGACATATGAAAACTGACATTTTGACCTTTTTCACAAATGGGCATTTTTTGGTGGGATATGTGACCCCTACTTTCAGAAAATTGATGCTAGCATAAAGCATATTATAATAATTATTTGTGAAATAATAATAGCATATTAATGGCATACAAATTACTGATCTAGAAATCCAGCATGCCCATAATGATTCCTGTACTTTTAATGTCAACATTAAAAGCAACATCTAACTAACAGTGATAAGGCAAATTAACATTAATAACAGTTTTGACACTAATAGTAAGTTATCATTATTTTAAAAGTCTTTCCTGTTGCCAAGGCTCAAACTGATTTTAAAAAAGTCACACCACCTCTCAGCTTGCTGTCACTGATGCTCTTCCTACAACACTGTGAGGAGATTTCACTCCTCTTGCTCTTAACAAAGGTCCCTATGATTGCACAAGATGTCCTACTCTGTGGTCAAACACTAACTCAGGAAATAGGAGATCTTAAAAGATCTTTGCAGATCAGCTTTTCCCTAATTGAATTTGGTCTGGGGTTTTTTTTGCCATTAGTGTGCAGCGCTGAGTGGGTAGAGCCAGGGAACAGGATCAAGGATTTAAAATTCTTTTCCTCTCTGCACAGCCAAACTCATCTCACCTCCTGTGGATTTCCCATGCTTTGTTAGCATTAGTTCTATTTATTCAGCCCCTATGGCCACAGAAGCATCCCACACAGGGAATACATACCAAGCTCTGTGGGCAATAACCTACAGGGGGAGCTTCACATAGATGTGGACAACGCAAATAGACCTGGGCATTTCATCAGAAGAGTTCCCTTCTTGCCCTCCCCAAGGAACGTGACACTGTCAATGAACAAACTGCTCAATAAGCTACGTGATTATGTGGCTGGGCCCTGTTATTCAGTGACCACCTGCCTGTGCATGGGACAGAAATAGCTGTAAGATTATAAAGATACAGTCCCTGCTCTGAAGCCTTGACAACTCAACTGAGTGGCAATCAACACAGCAAGTTGTGGCAGTACAAGGATGAGAACTCCAGTGACAGGCAGGTACCGTGTGCTTTGGTGTCACTGAGCTGTGACACAGCAGTGATGTGGGCTGTTTAATTCACAAATGGTCTGTGACTCTAAGGGTTTGTTTACAAACAAAACTGCTGAGATCCTTTGAAGGGAAGGTGCCTTTTTCACTCAGTTTGCAGCTGGAGCAGCACATCTGAGATAGTGCCTGCACTGGAGGCTCTGGCTGGGCCTGGGCTTTCACCCAACACAGCTGTGCAGAGAGCACATTGGAAAGGCATATTCTCTCAGCAGGAGGGTCTAAGAAGGTTCAAACAAATGATAAATTTTATGATCAAATTAAGCTTTGTTGCCAGTTTCAATGTTGCAAAGGGAAGTTCTAGAAGAAAGCAAAGCTTCTCGAGCTCTGGCAAGCTATCAGACTGAAAGATGGGGACCAAAACTCTTTTGGGGCTCTGAAGTGTCACCAACTCACCACTCAGTGTGTAACTTTGGTTTGAGCAGGTAAGACCCTGGGGTTTCTCCCCAGAAAGATGCTGTTGCAGACTCTCAATTGCCTTTCCAAGGCACTTGGGGATCTTTAGTAAACAGGCTCTGCAAAGCCATCCTGTATCAAGGAGAGCTTTGCAAGTGCTTTAGTTCCACCTGAGCCTTCCCTGCTGACAATTAGATGAGCCTGGACACTTCACACGAAAATAATTTCTTAGAACTTTCTACCAGTAGATTTTGAAGTCAGAAAATTGTCATCTTCTACTGCCGGGTACAGAGAACTATCGAAAACATTTTCAGTGGCCCTGTTTCCCTCACTACCTCCAGTGTATATCTCTGATGTTGGTGTGGTTGCATTTAATTCTAGCAGGGCCAACAGACTGCATTAGCCTGTTTGCTCATGGGTTGCTGTTACACAGCTCTACTGAAAGCAATATCCTGTTCAGCACCACACCTTCACAAAATACTGATACCCCAAAGAAGCAACTGCCAGAAGCCAGCAAATCCTTCTGTTGCATATTGGTATGGATTAATAGCTTCAGCAACCGGGTTTGGCATTACCCTACCTTGCTGGCTTTTGAAACAAGGACTGCAGCAAAAGTCTCTGCTCTTGCTGTGTGTTACAGGGGAGAAATAAAAATCACTCAGACTTCCTGGGATGACAGAATACCTACCCAAGCTCCGTCGGGTCCAAACAGCTCTAAAAAGTTGCCAATAAATTCCCTGGACTTTTCTTCCCATTTCTGAATGAGGTCGTGGCTCTTCTCTTCCACCTTGTAAACAAATTCTTTTGACTTTTCCTCCACATTTTTGACTTTTTCTTTCATTTTGTCCACATGGTTTTGAAAGCGGTATTTCTTCTCCTGTTTTAAAAGTGTGGTCAGAGTTTAATAAAAACCTTGGAAACAATTAGCCACTGACAGTTGAGAAGACAAAAAAATTGCACTAATATAGTACATTATGGCCTTGGTTAACTGTTCCCATTAACCACTCCCCCTATATTTTTGTAAATGCAAGTTTAAGATTTGTGGAACTAAGTGCAGAAGGTACACATTGAAGAGATTTCTTCTGTGATTACCGTGTTTAATCCACTACATGAATCTTTCTTGATTTTCAAACTTTGAAAATTCTAGGAGTCTTGTGAAGTCAGAAACTAACAGCTCAAGCTTAGCAGTGGACAAAAGGCAAATCTCCCTTGGTTTCCTAGCAAATGCTACTGACTTGCCAGCCTGGATGTTAACTTGGACTAAAATGTCTCTTTGTGGATTCCTGTAAAGCAGAAGGAAAAATCTCTTTATCTTCAAGCCTGGCTGTAACACAGGAGCTTCTGGCTGTAACACAGATGTGTGCAGGCCAGTGGCTTCTGGCCAGCAAACTTCATAGAAAAGAGAGCAAACTCATAGTTGCTAAGTCATACAGAAAAGGAGAGGGACAGAGAAGATAATATTAGGGAGGTCTCATCTGTCCAAATGTCTGGAATACTTCAGAATTAAAGGGCTTTTGTCTTGAAATGCTTCTGTGCTCCACAAACTGCTCCATGCAGCTCACCAAGGCCATGCCCTTGAAGGTGTGATGCTCTCGGCAGAAGCACAGATCACTATCAGCTTTTAATTCCCCATGGGCACTTCAATTTACTTTTAAAACAAGCACTATTTAATGCTGAAGTGGGGTTTATTCTAGGTCACAAGTCACTACAACAACTGTCTTTGCAGGCCACAAGCACAAACAAAATCCTCAAGGTCCCAAGAAACCAAACTCGCTCTGCACCTATTAGGTGATCAGCCCTTCTTTTAATGAGGACACCAGTGCTCTTCTGCCTTGGTGAAATCGTGGGGGCTTTAATTTTAAAACAGAGAAAGTCTCTGGTGCAAATTAGTATTTCTACATTTAAATTACTGTAAGCTAAACAACTAGATGCCAGGAGGGTCTTTAGGATATGTCAGTGTCTGAGACTAGGGAAAGCATACCTTATACTACAGTATCTTAACCTCACAGCTGCTAAAGGATAAATCTGAGAACCTCCAAGGCATCCAGCATGCCTTATTTTAATGGATATTTGCAATAGCGATCCTTCTGGGTGAAGTACTTACAAGCAGGATTTTTTAGAGGAGTAGAAGACCTTAAAAAAAGTTCAGTGAAATAAATATTTATGTCCTGTGATCTGTGATTTATCTGCCAGACTATAAAATAAGAAACAGGTAAACAAAACTCTCATGAAATGACACAATTCAGTCATTCACAAAGGGATTTCCCAGCTTCAGGGAAGGAGGTGAGAATTCCTGCTGTGAGCCAGCTCAGTAGTAAGGGAGTTTTCAGTATAAGTGGGTTACCTTGAGGCCTTAAATTAAGACTTGAAAATTAAGGAAGGCAAACTCTCATTTCTGTGAAGTGTTTATTTCTCATTGGAGGGCAAGGGGCAGGTCTGTATGTGGAAGATGAATAATCTGAGCCATCCTTTCAAATGCCACTCTTGCCCTACCTATTGTGGCTTCTGAGCTATTCAGCATCACTTAGGTACCAACTTCCTAACATACTTCCTTGTCTTTTGAAAACTACTTTTTGCTTCCCCTAGTAACCTCACTGCTCTGTGGTTGGTTTCGTTAGGGGTTTTTTGGTTTGGTTTTCTTTTTGATCCTATCGCATTGTAGAGAAAGTTTGGATTTCAAAATCCGTGCTCTCTGTGCTGCTTTCTTGGAATAAGATTAAAGAAAGAAATCATGTGTTGGGCGAGTGGCTGAGCAGCCTGTGGTGGGGGGGGCTGGGCTCCTTCCTAGTGAGTCATTGTTACCTACAGCTCTAGGAGGAAGGGGAAGCAGCAGGTTTGTTAAGAGTGTGAAAGCATAAGATGGAAACGAAGCCGCTAATTAATAGGAGCAATTAAAACTACCCTTAGCTTAACAGTTTCTTTTAACTTAAGTTCTTTCCAGCTATTTTCAAAGCAGCAGGAGGGGAAGATATCCTTTCTTAAGCTTTACTGTACATTCGGGGTCCTAAGAGAGAGTGTTTCAGAAGCAAATGCAGTTCAGTACTTACACTTATAAAACTAACATTCAGCTCTTTGGCGGTGTATCCGCGTTGGAGGTTGCGCCGGGCGTACACGTCGTAGTCCCGGACGATCCTTGTGATGATATCTGATGTGGAGATACCTTCGGTTCTCTGCGTTGGCACAAACATTCCTGGGCAAAGTGGGAAGAGAAAGCCTGCTGAGAAAGCATGGCAGGACCAGGCACTGTGGCAGGTAGCTGAGGATGAACACAAAAATGCCTGACCAAAGGTAAGAGGCGTGCAATTCTGCCTTATTCCTAGTTCTTTCCAGTATCTCTGTGAGCTTGGGGAAGGCAAGGTTGGTATACCATTCATTTTCCATAAGCCTTCAGAAAGACTAAAACTTGCCCTCTGCGCCATGTCAGCTGTGATGTGGAAGTTATTAGACTGGCAGGGACTCCTGGGCCAGGAAGGCCAACCTTCACAGCTGTGGCAATTCACTGAGCAGCTCTTTCCATGATCATAATGCTTATTTAATGTTATATGCAGCAGTGGGGTGGTTTGCTGCTCTCCTGAGTAGTTCCGCTCTCCCCTCTACTCCTGTGCTGCACTGACAGTCTTTGTTCTGCTGAGTAAAACAGACCAGCCTCTGGCCTTGACCAAAGCCAGGAAGCCCCTTCAGGTAAAAGAGGCATCCCAGTAACTGGAAAGCACCCTGGGGTTGCCAGCAGTTTGTACCAGGGCAATGAACTGTAATGGTGGTGTGAGCAAATAGTTATACTGTGGGGACTGAGCTGAGCTTGTCCCATGTCCACCCAGCCATGTCAGTAGCTCCATAAACACGCTTCCTGCTCTGACAAATCAGCCTCCAAGAAAACTGGCCATTTATCAATACTGCTTGTATTTTCCTCAACACAGCTGAGATAGCTATTGCTTTTTAATTGCTCCTCACTGAGACAGGATCACCTGACCTGTTAATAAAAGTCACAAAAGCAGTAACAGCAGAGTGCTAGCACACCTTAGTTTAGCAGTTATTTAGGGCTACAAAAAAATACTATCACTTATATGTAACTGCAACATCAAGCTACTGATGAGTGAGAGAGCTGTGAGAGAAGACTGGAAATGGTTTTGAAAAAAGAAGAGTAGTGCTTTGTCTTAAACAGTGCTAAAGCTACTGGCAAATTAATCTTCACACATTCACTTGAAGTAGGCAGGAATTGCTAGCTAATTTCAGTGTTAGAAAAAGACTCAGAGAAGGAATCAAGAAGCTTAGCAGCCTCTTGTGACTAAACGCTATGTGATATTTTTTCTTTCTGATCTCTAATTAATACTCTGCTAAAAAATAGATTACTTTAATCATGAGCAGAGATATTTCCCTGATCGTGCTTTTCAGGCTTGCAGCAGTCACTCAAGAAACTATTTTTAGAAGCAGTGAAACCAAATTTGAATCAGAAACCTTTATAGATAGGAGCTACAAGAATATGTGAACAAAATCCTAACCCTCCCTTTGTTAAGCCAGAAGTGGAATTGTATGCAAACATTACCTTTAGTCACAGACTTCGCCTTCATATGCTTCATTGTTGGGCTGATTCACATTTTCCATACTAATTGTTCACAGATGTGCAAAGGTTTAGTCAGTGCACAGTCACCCAGCTCACCGTTGCCTGTATGCCCTCCCACCTATTGAAGGGAGTGGGGAAATAGGATCCCATGAGAATCTACATAAGGGGCTCCACGGTCCCCATCTGCTTTTCTGCTCTTCAAGAACCTGATGTGGGAAAATCAGAGTACTGGAACTAAGGAAAATGCACAAATACATCCACAGCGCTGGTCTATTTACAACAAAACCCCTAGGAAAAGGGGAAAACTATTATTATAATAATGCTGTTCTGGAGCACTCGAACTCAGAACTCTTCCATTATTCCCAGTTTATATGTAACAAAATTCATCCATTCAAGAATCTAGATGCCTCTCTGGCATCTCACCATGACATACACATGGCAGACCACAAGTCCCTGAAGCTGCAAGTCCATACTCTACTCTGCCAGGTTTGAATTTCTCACCAGGACCTGCACAGTGCACCCGTGCCCACGACAACAGAGACCGGCGTGCCAGGTTTGGGCACTCTCACACTCAGTCTGGTAATGATGCAGTGACACCAAGGGCTCCTGTCATGTTGTCCTGTGTACACAGCACCTTACAGAAGAAAAGCAAAACAGCTGCCTGTCCAGCACATGTGCTGTATGTCCCTTGGTGACCCATTCTTACCAGAGGTGCCTTTTTTCCACTGCCTAGTGAAGTAAGCTGGCCTGGGCTCTGAAACTATAGAACAGTAGTTCCAAAGGACGGTTGTGAGTCTGACACCACAGGGAGGTTCACAAGTGGAAAAAGATCAGGAACTGCTACTATAAAAAGCTTATTCCTTCAGCTCAGGTCAATACGTGGTCTGCTGCTGTCACTGTATAGCTTGGGAAGGTCACTTTGCACAACAAATTACCATCAGGCAGATTGCTCTGGAATTTTTTTAAGCCTCCAATATACACGTTTATGTAGACCAGAAAGAGGCTGAATTCACCAGGGTTCAAAGCAGCATCTCCAGGGAGCAAGAGAAGAAAGTTATTATCTGTTCCACCTTCCCCACTGTTCACTGTGTTAGGATAGCTACTGCTGGCAAACAGCGGCTTGCAGTTTTCTCCTCAGATTTAATTCAGCTTCCTTGAGATGAACAGATACAAACTCCTAATAACCTCAGTGTATTTTTGTTCAACGTAATATGGTAGTCAACCAAACTCATAAATAGTCATGGCAAACAGATTCCTCTGGTAGTGATTGAAATCCTCTCCCAGTGTAATGAAAAGAACCCTCACTGCAGATCAGAAGTGGATCCTAATGACTCCTGAAGGCACCGTGCCTCTGCTTGCCCATATTCAGGACTGGGATGTGTCAAGGACTCATCAGTTTGCGGTTACCAACAAATGACTGAAGTTGGCTGCGCTGCTCTGGGAACTAAGCTCATTTTGATCTATGCAAAACTCTACGTCAAGCACCATAAAATTGTTCTAAAAACCCAGGTGGGACTCTTTCATGTCAGATCTGAATGGTTTCCTTGGGGTTACAACAGGAATTCAGCCAAGGACATCCTTTGTGGTTTTACAAAGTGAATCCTTCTGCTCAAGTCAGCAGAACCTACTGCTAGGGTGTAGGAGAATGTGATATTATCTCTACTGCTTTGCTTCCAGCAGTTGTGGTTAAAAAGCTGTAAAAGAATTTGAGCTGAGGCTGAAAAGGAAGGTGCTAAATATGTAAAGTTTCCCTTACCTGCCTCCTTTATGTGTTTGTATACATCATCCGAGCCAGCGGAAGAGTATGGGATGTCATCGTGGGCTACGAAGTCAATCTGCCAGCAAAGAGAAGAATCACATCCCACCATCACCAAATTTTGGTCCACTGAGGGGTTGTTGTGGAGGATCATCTCTTTTCTTGACATTCTCATCCTGAAGCCATCACCTAGAATACTGGACTAGATTTACACCTGCAACTGCTGTGTTGTATGATCAATTACGAAAGAACAGAAAAGCTCATCTCCAGAAGCACTGCCACTAACATGTCACTCCAACTTGCTCAGTGTGATGTGCTATAGAAACCCTTAACCACATGTGCCTGCTTTTATTGCTACTGGAAAAGCTAAGGCAAGTGGTGAAGCCTTGGCTTTCAAAACCATGGAGGCAGGAGTATTGATTACTGTCTCCTTAAATCTGCACATACATATATGTATAACTAGTACTGTCATGCTTTCACATTGTCACTCAGTGATGTGGACATTAAAACACACTCTAATGAATTATGCTTTTGTTAAGATTCATAAAAGTTGCAAGGCAATCAGTGGCATGGAAAACACTCTATCCTGCCTTTTAGAGGACACATGGTATTTTTACGTATTGCATCTCTTGCCATTAATAAGAAATATGCCTTTAATTCAGGACTTCAGTCACTACATGACAAACTTTCCTAGTTCATGATCTCCTTTTCTGAAAGTCAATTTCTGAATAATTCTTCAGTGTTATTCTACCCTTAAAAATCCCAGTACAGAAATCATCACAGCATACTGAAAAAAAAAATCACAAATACAACATTTTCTGAGAGAGATGGAGGCAAGCAATGCTATGTACTTAATTGAATTAAATAATTTGCTCCCACTAATAGAATTTCACAGACTTGTTTATTCTTAACTGTCAGTCTACAAAGGGGAAGGGAAAAATAAAGGGAGAAATTCATGAAGAATACCTTATGTTTTTCAAGGAACTCAGGTGTCAGTGTCCAGGGTGCATCTCTGATGACCTCATCCACATAACGACAGTGTCTGAGGGCTTCATATCGCTCAGTTTCATTCATCACAGTGAAGCCTTTGAATTTATGAGTTAAATCATCACTGCAAACTAAAATATGGAAGTATCAGTAAAATGGCTCCACACTCAGTAAAATTAGCATGACCAGCAGTTAATTATCCTTCGACACTTCCATTAAGCACTTATTTATTAGCTTAGTGATTTTTGGGGTGCTCCAGGGCATCTAAGAGTTCTGCTCATGGTTAGCAGGTACAGTTGGTGTACTTCTGAGAGACCCCTCCCTTTCTGGAGCTGCAGCCAGAGGCCAAGTGAGATACTGCAGGACATCTCAGGTGGAGCCATATACATGTTAAGGTAAATCAATCCCACTGTAAGTGGGGATTCCATGGGCTGTGAAACTTCAGGAGTGATAGCCGACGCTTTTAAACCAATCAAAAAGTGCAGTGTGGGCAATCAGAGAGTGCTTGCTAACTCCATGTGTCATAAAATGGCTGAGGTGGGAAGGCACCACTGGACATCACCTAATCCAAACGCCCTCTCCCAGCAGAGTCAACTCCAGCAGGTTGCTCAGGGCCATGTCCAGTAGTACCCAAAGATGGTGACCCCTCAGCCTCTCTGGGACTTCTCCCACTTTTTATTCTTATGTAAACACTCTAAATGATGGATTTGCCAACAAAGCTCAAAATCACAGCAAAACAGTTTCCCTACTAAAGAAACATTGATGGAAAACAAGGTATGGCAAATTTAATAGGAATCTGTCTCCAACTTTAGCTATAGCAGGTTTCACAGAATGAAAAATAAGGCTTGTGCCATGTTTAAATTGGAAATTGCAGAAAAAAAGCCCGAAGGAAAGGACTGGGAGAAGCCATATGCTCTAATGAAGTGAGCAGAGTTAAAGGTCCAGAAATCCTGCATCTTTAACTCTGGATGTACCAATACTTTGTCACATTGCTTTTAAAATGAGGGGGAAGCAACACTCACTTTACCACAGGACTGTCAAAGTTAGGTATTACCTTTCTACCCATATAATGTTGTGTGAAACACAGTGACCTTTTCCACAACTGTAACTGTCCAGTATTACAGCTACAACAGCCATTTGACACCCCTCATGGAATAATGTGATACCCATTTATAGCTGGGTTGCCAGTGGTCGTCCTTCACCACAGGTCAAACCTGTGCCTTTGAATCTCATTTGTCGGTAAATGTACTTGACAAATGATAAATGCTACATTATCAGTGCTGCAGGGAAGTGTGAGAGCAGCCCTACAGCTGCTGCTTCTTTCTAATTTGAAAACATCAACCTATCAGGCAAGGCACTGGCAAAGACGTAGTCCTTTTTGAAATCTAAAATGGATGTTTTCTTGCTGTGATGGTCATTAAGGATCTTTAAAGTAGGAAAAATGTAGGAAGGCTTGGGTAGCCCTGGAGTTTGTGCAAAATTCAAAGCCAGATAATAACATATGTATGAATTTCAGCTAGTGAAATGCTACTCTATCCTTTTATGTCATTTTTGATGCCTGCTGACAAGAAATTCAATGGAGATCAAAGCATTTTCAGTAGAAAGATCCCTTCTGAGACTGTATTTATATTTATTTACAGCCTTTATGCAATCTTTAAGCTACCCTCTCCTGGAAGAAAAGGTCTACTAAAATTATCGGAAAATAGTAATTTTATCTTAAATGCTTTAGCAAGGTTTGGATTTATTTTTTGATCACTGTTTGTTCATGTACAGTGCAGATACAGTATCTTTGTACTTCCTTTTGATTCCGTCATCCTGCTCTAATGACTGATGTTGGTATACATGTCTATTAAAAAATAAAAAAGTGATCTGGAAGGCAAATAATTGTCTTCTCATCAAGAAACAGAAGAGTTTGGTCAACAAAGACACATGACACCGGTGCTCTTGCAGCACAAACTGCATGGGGGTGTGGGAAGGTGCCCCCCTTTTCCAAACAGGCTAACATACAGTGCCTTGCTGGGAGATGGTGCTGATGAGTGCTGGCTGCTTTGTCTTTCACTCCAAAAATAAGGACAAAGTGAAGATATGCCAGGAATTTCAAAGGAGCCAGGCTTTTGCCCCGAACTCCTTCCCTTATCTGGGACGCTCCTCAATCCTTTCAAAGCAACAACAAAATGTTCCTAACTTGCATTTTTTCAAACCTCACAGTCTTGCACCTCCACTTCCTTCTGCAAGATGTCTGGCTCATCAGGGAAACAAGAGAGTCCTTAATGTTTCCTTCATAACAAAGGATGTCTCCTCTACCTCCCAGGAAATCCCATGGAAATTGCTACAATTCATAAACTCAAGTAAAACCAAAAAGTGTGTTTATACGGAGATCTTGTTTTCCTCCATGTTGGGTCTTTCCCCTCACTATTTCAACTGATTTGGGACAAAGATACAAAATTTGTCTTATAGTGCCTGGAGGTTTCATTCATGTTCACTGTAAGCACTGGAGCAGCTGAAGGAAGGTTGCTGTGAAATACTTCTGCAAGGCATCTCAACCCTAAGGGCACAGGGAAACTGGAACCAAACTGCATGTTTATGAGGCCTCACGAGAGTAGGGCTTGCACAGTGAACTAGGCAGGAAAGAGCCACTCTCCAGTGACTCCTTGGGCACAGGCCAACTGCTGAACAGCTGTCAGACAGACACACAGCAAGAAAAGAAGATATTCATAGCAAAAAAAAATAAAAAAAATTTGTAAGAAAGTAACTTGCCCAGGGACACTTGTGAGCTGAAAACTATGTTCAACTCATGACCTACGTTTGGGTCTTCAATGACAACGGGCCAGACTTAGCTTCTCTGATGATGCTGAAGGCTGGATCTGGACCTAACAGGCAGGGGGTCATGGGCTGTGCCCAGCTGGCGAAGGGACCAAGGAGCCAGAAATAAATGAGCAGTTGTTCTCATTCACTCACCTCCATCTTTGAACAATTTTGAGCAAATAACTGAAAAAGGTAAATTATTCATATGGAGCTATTTTAAGCTCAGAGCCATGCAGGCACCTGCTTTAACTAGAATGGGAATTTTGCCTATGCTGCTGAGGGCAGAATTTGACTTTTACTTTAATTGATGCAATTTTAAGATGTAATTCAAGGCAAATCGCCTATAGGAAGCCCCCAGAGTGAAAGTAGCATTGAAGTCAGAGTGTATAAACAGTTGGGGTGCAACTCCCTGATACTGAAGCACAGAAGCAAAAATCTAGTGCAATAAATAACTCTAATCTTACCTCCTACTAATAAGTAGCTATTTGGGAATAGCGTTTTGGCTTGCATAAGAGCTCTAGCATGGCCGGCATGGAAGAGGTCAAATATCCCATCTGCATACACTCTGACAGGTCTGTCAGCTGTAGAGGAAGAAACACAATAGTGACTTTCCAGACACCAAACAAGTTGCACATCATTTTACTGGATGGGTTTTTGTTCCCAGAGCAGATGATTGTGGAGATTTACCTCAGTTCTGATGTTCAAAGGGAACATGGGTGAACTCGCAGTGTTTTACACTGCATATTACTTGTTCTTTGCACTCTCTGCTGTCTTCTCTCAGACTAAGCCTATTTATTATCATCCATCATCCCCATATTCTAATTTAGCAAAAATGTCATCTTCCTGCCTCATTCAGAGTTCCACCATATGTCCTGTTCTTTTCTCTCTGCCTTTCTAATCAGTTGTCCCTAATGGATTTTTTCCCTTCATCTCCCTTTTCCTCCCCTCATACCTGTGGCTTGCTTTTTTCCATAGATTACTCCTGTAAAAATGTATTGCTTACCTCTTCTACGTAAATCTTTCAGTTCCCTTTTTTCCATTTTGGACTTTATGTGAAATCATCCTGCTTCCCCAGCCCAATCACAGATTTCCAGATAAAGAAAATGGCATGATTTCTTTGCAAAGGACAAATGACCTTTAAGGCCACTGAAGGTCTGATGTGATCAACAGGAACACCAGTGAAAGAAGAGTTTTCCAGCATACAGAGGCAGTATGAGAAGAGAATCCAGAAGGTAAGCACTACACAACACAATTTTCAGGCTGGCTGGGGTGGGGGGGCTGGCAAGCCTGCCTTCCAACGTACATGCATTCACAAAAACATTGAACTCTAACTTGCAATGTTTTCTAACAGAAGATAATGGTCCTGTAGTTGCAGTTTTCTTCTCCATTGCCTGATAGCACCAGATAGCAGGCTAGTCTTTTTACTTCTGAGTGGAAGGCACAAGTAGCATTAATTATGTTTGTAAGGAAGACCCTGTGCTTTGGGAGTGCCCACAGTGCCGTGGATGTAGCTCTGTCCACATACCTGGTGTTCCCAGACGCGCTTGTGCAATGGTTAGTTTCTCATGGGGAGCTTGGCACTGACAGCTTGTTTCATCAGCAAATGGAGCAGGTGCCGTCAGAGTCTGGAAGGAGGAAAAAACAAAAAGAAAGTAGATATAAAAGAACCATTTAACTGTGGCAGGATGCTGTAAGCAGGCTTAATGCTGGTTTGCTCTCTGGGGATTTTTGCTTTTTGGTCACAATTCACCCAAGGTAAAATGATGAGGAAAATAAAGCTTTCCAAACACGTCATGCAACTTACTTCTTTGTCTCTGTTACAGAAGCTCAAGCATTTTTGAGGTGGGTGAAGGTACACGATTTTTCTGTTTGCAGAATAAAGTCAGGTTTGATGGCCTGAGCAGCTTTACCCTTGAGTTGGTCTCAGTGACTCCAAAGGCCCAAGAAGAAAAACATATTCTGTTACCCGTAAATAACAGTGCGGCAAACTAACTGGGATTCAGAAAGCTGCAAATGAGCCACCTCTTAATAATCACCTGTTCCTTCCACTGGCATCAGTATGGATAACTGGAAGTACAGGTTGTTTTGTTGTGGTTTTAATCAGACTCTCATATAATTTTGATGAGCCATCCAAAACAAAGGCAAGAATGCAACCTTAAGTCCCACTTAACTGGAGCTGACAGAGCTGCAACACCTTTTGGGTCTGACACATACTGTAATAGCACTAAAATACTGTAACTGTGATCAGAGCACCACAAGGGTACTTGCTCTGAAGAGCTTATAACCTAAAGATATATGAGACAGAGTGAGGATGTGTGAAGACTGACGTGGCATTATCTGTCAGGAAACTCGATCACAGAAATTGTATTTTCTGCCCATGCCTATGTAGGAAGTTATCAGCCATCAGACCCTCAGATATTTATTATCCACCATATGGTCTGATATGAAAAAAACCACGCTTCTACGGCTTTTGGCTTGAAATCTTTACAAAATCATAGCTGAGTTTTGGTTTGCTTTGTTTTTGTGAGATGAAGTGGTGGTTGAGACAAGCTGAAGGAAATCTGTCACTTACTTTGCCTCTACCATGATTTAACTGTGACCTCATGGCTGTGCAGCTGTGACTTGGTTGGGTTTTAAGTTATCACTTGTGTGATGTACACTGGTCATACCAGTTTCAATACCCAGGGTTGATCATAACAGAATCTCTTTTTGAATTCACACGTTTTTTTTCTTTCAGACTTTTTATGCTGAATGCTTAATCACTGAGCATTTAGCATTCTTTAGCATCCCTGAGACACTTGAAGACATGTCATGCTAAATTGCTGATCTCAGGGCTCACTGGTTTGTTGCATGGAAAGCCCAGAGCACAGCAGTAAAACAGCAACAAAGACTTAAAGATTCATATCCAGTTCTTTCTGCTGACTTACTATTAATTCTGTTTACTGAAAGCACCACAGTTTTATGTAGGTTTCTTATTTTTCCTTTCCATTTTTCTTTTCTTTTTTCCCCCCATAATCTCAAATGTTCCAGGAAATCACCGTCATTAGTATCTTAGCGATGAAAATCACAGCATCTCTGCACAGACAAGGTTAAAATTGGAGAAACTATGACCAAGTCCAAGTTTCTGTCTGGGTTTTGTGGATGGGAACTATTCATCAGGCCACCCACGCTGCACAGGGTAGAACATTACACATAATCATACAGTGCCAGCTCCTTCCTTTATTTTCTAAATACTGTCTTTTTGCTTCTGGCTTTGCTATCGCTGGGTGCTAATCTGTCTTTTTATCTCCAAGCAAGGTCAAGTTACACAGCAGCCCATACAGCCTGGTTCCTGCTGGGATAAAGAGGAAGGCAGAAATGTTAAAACAATAATGGCTATGGTCTGAGGCTTGGAACTGGTAATCAGCCTCTAGCTTGGCAGAGGTTGTTTCCTTGGAGGTTATTTGAAGAAAATAGGCCTGGTTTGCAGGAAGATATCTCTTTTTCCCCAAGGCAAACACAGTGGTGCTTTTCATCCATGTCACCCACCACCTTTGCAACACTGAGATTTTTCTTTCTGGCTTTGCTCAGTGGAGAACAACCTCTATTAGCTTCCCATCAGTCCAGCTTTTGTAAATGCCCATCATTAAAGCTCACTACACATCAGGGCTTAGAACCAGACCTGTCAATATTCCCATTACTTTGTGACCTCTCAGTTACTGGATATGAAAATACATCAAATGCAATAGACTAAAATCAGCGATATCCTATCAAAGCCATATGGACAAATGCATAAATGCCATGTGCTGACAGATCAAAGGAAATACAGCAACAGCTTCCCAATGAGTACTCAATACTATTTTGTTTTATCTGCCCTAGAAAAATTATTGCTAAGCTTAACAAAACCATCTTATGAGTAAAATGCGACAATTTGGTTTTTATGTAAGACCGTAAGATAGAGTGTTTTAAGAAACTATTAAAACCCAGATACAATTTATCCAACCTCTTTAGTTTGTATATAATTACTTGTATCCTTTCCAGTTTCTTGTCAGTAATAACCAGAATTGTGAGAAGAGAGCGTGTCATTTATATAGCAGCTTTTTCATTTTGGTTAATCCATTACATTACATTTAGAAGTTTGCTATAGTTTTGACAATAATCAGATGGTTAGACAAAGATTTTGTGCAAATGTACTTCTGTCTTTCTCTGCCAGAAAAAGACAGACTCTTTCCCTTCATCTCTGCCTTCCTTGTATTCTAGGCATTTACATTTTGCAACTAGTAAAGCAAGTAAAATTAGTCTTGTATTTTGGACCAAGGTAAGTTTCTGAGACCTGCATCACCCTGTGGAAGGGTAGTTTACAGCCTTAGTGAGAATTCAGTGATGAATTATCTCAATTTGCTTGTATTGAACCTGCCTCCTTCTTGTATTATTTGCCATTCCTGCAATGGAACTTCAGTAAATTCAACTGCAGTCACCTATTCCCTGCCTCTCTTTTCTCACAAGTTACATTTTTCCAGGTTGAACAGCTCTGCCACATTTACTTGTTCCTTCTGTGGAAGCCAGTCCACAGCTTTCATTTTGTTGCCTTTCTCCATTAACTGGAAGGTGGTTTATACATTGTTCCAACTGATAATTTTATACATTGTTCAAACGGATAACTTTTCCAGTTTCTGGAGCTTTAACAGATAGGATAGAGAAATATTTTACGTGGTGCTCACACTTGTGGTTATTTTTGATGATATAAGCCCCATACACCTGGTGTCAGCAGGGAGACCTTACTTTCATTTAAGCAGTCCAAATGTGTTGCAGTTTTAGTTAAATGGGAAAGATTTTTGTTTAATTTTTTCATATCATCACAGTTCAGAGCATGGGGGACTTCTGTTTGAAGGAGACATCCTTCCAAGTTTTGTTTTAACCTAGGTGGAGGGGGTGGGTAGGTGATATTTTCTGCTAATTTTGTTTGGGTTTTTTTTCCCATTTCTAAGTGAAATTGTTATTTTTCCTTCTTCATTCAGACTCATCGTAATTCCTACTCTGTCAATATTTGGAGGGAGGGAAATAAAAGAAAGAAAAGGAAGGCTTATCTCATTAGAGGCCTCACCTCCTGAACATGCTGTCATTAAACCAAGACAAAATGGCACAACATTACTGTATTATTATGTGAGAGAAAGCTTATTACATGTCACAGATGGAGAAGTCATTGCAGTATTAGGACTTATTAGTGATGTTTACTTCAGAAGATGATAAAAAACTCTTGCAACAAGAATTCTGTTTCCTGGGAAAGAAGAGACTGCATTTAATAACAACTAAATTCACTTCCTAAAAATGAAGGTATTCAAAACCATCATACCCAGTAAACCTTGCGTATCAGAAGCTGTTCATCCTACGAGAAGTTTAAATAGTGTCTTACTTGCTTTCTAGGAAATTTGTAAAAGAACTGAATGACATTCAGTAGACTTCAGAACATGAAAAGGTGGAAGCAGGTAACAGAGGGCTTCCCAGCAAGCACCTCACAGCACCAAGTACACCCAGCAAGGTCTCTGTAACCCATGGCTCCACTTAGTGAGACAGCAGCCCGAAGGGGAGAGCCCAATGTTGTAGGCAGCTCCAGTGCTGGGGCCAGAATCCTTCACAAAGAAAACTTCCATGATAGCTAGAAGCAGCTTATTTTTAGGTAAATCTTGATGCTGCCTTTTTCTTATCACCCTTCAGAGTCTCTTAGGCTACTGTAGCCATTTAACTTAGCTCTTAGGCATCGGATAACATTCATGCTTATGTTTCCAATGGATTAAAAGGAAAGTTGTCAGTGATTTGTAGAACAGGAGTCCTACTGCTAAAGTAACAGCACCTCAACACCCTCTCTTTTGTTTACAGACTGTTGTGTTATTGTTTGCTTGTCTTCTCTATGTTTGGTTGTTGGGTTTTCTCCACAGCAGCAAGAAAGACACTTTTTTTTTAAATGGGCAAAAGTAGACCCATCTATGCTGTACTGCATCTGCCATTAGAACTCTGCCTGCAGGGTGACTGCAGGAAACACAACCAATGCTACCCCTAAAGCACTAACACAGCTATACGACCTCCCTCACCCCATGACAGACAAAGAGGTTGTCTCCATGGTAAAGAGAAGAGTTGTATTGTCACCTAAGATTTTGTCGTCAACACAGGTCTACAGGATTTCAGATCTTGAACCAGTACATTTACACAGGCAACACTTGGTGGAGCAGGCTGGGCCTGTACTTATGAAAGAATTAAGCTGGCAGGGAAATTCTGCAGGAAGTCTGGTGCTGTAATCGCCTTTTGTCTCAGAGGCAGTATTTAAAACAGATAAGTGATTTCACTGGAACAAATCACATGGATAAGACCTACTCATATGAGGAATGATTATTTTGGGAAGCTGGTCCTGATGTTGGGAAACAATAATTACAGAGCAGGAAACACTGATATCAGTTTTAAGGAACATTTAAGAGAAAAACACTATCAAACCTGTTGAAAAGTAACTAAAAATACATGCCAAGTTTCTGAGGTATGAAAACTGTGGAAGTGAAAAGACCATGATAAGGAGCACCAAGGTCTTCTCTTAGAGGTTTAGGGAGCAAACACTGTAAAAAATGAAAACCATGCTGTCTCATGTATTATCTTCAGTATCCTAGACCCAAACAGGTACATTCATGAGCAATTAAATTGTAATTGAATGTTACTGGTAATTGAATGTTACTGGTGGTTGTCTCCAGGTAAACTTTTCACAAACAGTTCTAATATTAACACACGTCTCAAAGAAAGTCTAGCCTATTCTCCCACAGTTCTACTGACTCAAAGCAGTAGACGTAAACTAAAAACATGGCAAACTAACCTAACAAGAACAAAAAAATAAGCATTCTGTTTGCAAACATTCCAAATTATCAGTTGCTCTTTCTGAGCTTTATCTCCCATCAAATACACTTTGCTCATCATTAGTATTGGCAGTAATGATTAAGTGCAAGATGCAACTACAAACTGAAGATATTGTAGAAGAAAAGCAGCTCCCATTGCCTTTTCAGGAAGCACAATGATGTATATATGTAGAGATTCATAGATTATGAAAGAAGAACAATTATTATATAATCGAATCTAATACTTGCAAAGGGCCAAAGACTTTCCTGACAAGATTGCTGCATGACAGCCATGACTTCTGACTGAACTGGAACACATCACTTAGAAAACAAAATCCATCCTAGAGGTAGGACAGGCCCCAAGTCAAGCAGAGTTCAAGCAAAAGAACTGCTGATGCAGCACGTCAATCTCCATGATCACCAGCTGGAAGTGAAATGTGACCATTGGCAACTTACCCACCTGCATCTGCTCTCCTGGCAGAGCTGGAAGGAACATTGTGTGCCAGTGACCCAGGCAGGACTCACTGAGAGGGCAAACTCCCACTAAGGCACGGGGCAGCCTTTGAGTCTGGATGCTCCCCTGTCTTGATGGCTGGAGGCTTAGCCAAGCAGTCCAAAGTTCCAGCTCTGAGGAGGGATAGGCAGCATTTCAGGCTGAAGAAGCACGTGGCTCCTTCAAAAGGGCACTGGTTGCCAGCCCACAGCCTGCAGACACCATTGCAAAGAACCAACCTGGCCGTGGTGCATTTGCAGTTCAGAGTTGAATGGCAAGTGCTTGCTGGCCCATGAGTAACACTAGGGTTGGCCATGGTTAACAGACAAAAAAATGTGTAACCTCTGTTCCAATGCCACTCTGAGTTTTATTGATCAGTCCAGAAACCAGAGACAACGTCAGCTCCGATGTTTTGAATATCTGTTTATTTACACATTTCTTTTTACTTGCACATTATTGCATAGAATCATCAAGGCTGGAATGCACCCTTAAGATCATCCAGTCCAAATGCCAATCCAGCACTACCACTGTAACCCCTAAAGCACTAAACAGTATCACTCAGCGCCAGATCCAGATGCCTCTTGAACACCTCCAGGAATGGTGACTCCACCATCTCCCTGGGCAACACATTCCAATGCCTGACCATGCTAACAGTGAAAAAAAAATTCAGACTGTTTTATTGCTCACTCTTTGGCTCTTATCCTGTTAGCAATAAATTTAACTAGTATCCCACTTTGAGTCTGTTTTGCCTGTGAAGATAATCAGTAAGTGACCTCTCCTAGCTCTTATCTCTACCTCTCTCCTCTGTCTAGTTGCAGAGGGAGGATGATAGAGCGGATTTAGTGGGTCCCTGGAATCTGGCCAGGGTCAACCGACTACAGTTATTATCTAATCTGAATTTCCTCTATCTCAGCTGACAGCCATTTCCTCTAGTCCTCTCACTGCAGGTATGGCAGAAGAAACCAGCTCCCACCTCACTACAACCTTCTTCTGGAGAACTGTAGAGAGCAATGATGTCCTTTCTATATAAAGATACTTTACATCTATCAATTATTTCATGTCAGATGTAGGACAGCATTTGTGTAAACCATTACTCAAAAACAGAGCTATGTTGAAAGAAAAAAAAACCGAAACAATTTTCCTCCTGCACAGGAGACACATACTCCGCAGTTCCCCATCTAGCAGGCAGAAACACTCTGGGAAGACCTATTTTCCCACAGGGAGTACAGTGGGCTTCTCTACCAGATCCCTGATTCATCTAGTGCCTTTCTCAAGAGCTTTTCACTTTATACCGTCTGTTTATACATCCATAAGAAAGGAAAGCAGGTTACATGGAAGCAAAGGTATAAGGACACAGTGGGATAGACAGTTCTGGCTGTACTGAGTGTTTGTGCATGACCGTGGATGTGTGGGTGTACACTACATGTATTCTTGCCTGTGTAGTTAGTATTTGGCTCCTACTTCTGTCTTTCATCTGCTCCACATCCACACATGTGCTGGGTTCTTTCTACATTTTATATGTATGTTATATTACAATGTTGCTAATGTTCTGGAGGAGGGAGCAGAATCTATTTAAAATGATTTTCCACTCCTTTTTAAAACCTTTTTAAAATCTTTGTAGTAATGACAACAGCACAGTTTAAGAAATTAGTAATACTCTGCTAACAAAAACTGTTTCTTTAATAGCATTGCATAAATGTATTTGCAAGCAAGGAATGCACTACATAGAATGCAATGTTTTTTCCTGTGTTTGAGTGTCATTTGTGACTCCTGCAAAAATATCTGTAATTCTGTATATCTGACAAATATGAATTGCAAAATGGTTTTGCAGAAACTATGGCATTCCAGAACACATACCAACAGCATGTTCTCTGATGTTGAGAAGGGAAGTCTGAGCGGATTTTTCATGTCTATGGGCAATTTATTTTTTTTTAAGTGTAGCAAAAATTGCTACATGTCCCCAAGCACAAACCCCACTTGGCATGTTTTTATGGGTTTGTGCTTTTATGCAGTAGCCAACGTTTATGAAAATGAAAATTAATCCAGAGCAAAACCCAAAGTGGTAAAGGACTTAGTCAAATAAAATCATTTTGGGTTCCTTAAATGTAAGAATGTAAGGTTATTTATATATTTATTTATGCTTAATTCGACATTGAAGTAAACAGATGGCAGACCCCCTAAGTCATAACATCACGTGAGAGAGAAACAGATGCATGGAACACTTTTTAACCACAATAAACTCCCCCTACATTAATCATTGGATCCTCTGATTAAAATTGCAAATACCCTTCAGTGATAAATGGAAGATGAAGATCTATGAAAGCTCATAAAATACTGAAATGATTCTAGAGGTTGCATCAGACCCTCTTAAAACACTGTCTCCAAATATGAAGTAAGACATCAAGGGATGAAAATATAGGAATCCAAAGCACGCACACACTTTTCTTCCAATTATTTAAAATTCTGTGCTTAAGAGTTCATTCCTTAATAGTAGCAACGAGCAAATTGTCTAAAGGAGTCTAGTGACTCCTTAAACCATTATACAGCTCCAGTGAGTGAAAACACTAAAATGTTCTCCTCTACTCTTCAACAAAATACAAAGCGTTTTCCAAATGTACTTGAATAATTTGAAAAAAAAAAAATCAATGTACACTCATTTCTTCTAGAAAATCAAGAAAACAAACAAATTGATTATGGCAGCTGACACCTAAAATGATGTGAGAGCTGTGATCTTCAGTTGTACCTGAGTCTCATTTCCAAAGTATTGTAGATTCAGTGGCCCTAAGGTATATGATACCTAATTCCTATTAAAATGTAAAAGTCTGTAGCCTCTGAATCTCACGACACAGCGCAAGTAAATCTCAGCTTTGGAGCAGGCACTGGAATTGCTGGGTGAACCTCAAATGGCCCTGACACTTGCAGTGCCTTGGCAAAACACATCTTATCTGCCATATGGATAGGGACTAAGTCTCCAGCTAGTCTGTCCTTTTGATGATGAAAAAAAACCCCACCGAACAAAAACCCAAAAAACTAGTCAGGTACTTCCATGCAGGGTCCCAATGTCATTTCCCACACAGGAAAGGAGATCTGGCAACGGCTCCAGCTGCCTGAGAAGATGCATCCAAGGGTACCATGGATGTCCCAGTATTCCTGGGATCGCACTGCCTAGGACAGAGAAGACACAGCAGAAAGCATCAACCTGCTTTTTCACATCACCTTAGAGATGGATTCACTTTAATTTAAATTCAGGAAAACTGCTGCTTAATTCCTGTCTGGCCCTCTCCCCACCAACATCCCCACAAGTACAGGCCAAACCAACCACCTACCTGCCTACTCACTCTTCTCCCCTGCAGATCACCCTGGCTAATTCAGGTGGTTTTCTACTTATCTGGTTTCTTAAAGTAGGTACTGTGATGGAAACGTGTTTCATTGCTCTGCACTCCCTTCACTCACCTAACCCTAAGAACTTCACAGTTCTGAAAATAAGACACTGGTTCTCAGGCTCCAGTGGTACTTTCCCAGATGCTTCCACTGAAGCCTGTGCTGTATGACAGAGACATGATACACAAGAAAAAGAAGCTTTCAGTGTGTTCAAGGGAAAGATGAGACCAAGCAGTAGGTTTTGAAGCTTGTTTTCAAGTGAGTTTCAACGTGTATTCAGTTTTGCTTTATCTGCAGCACTGTCTGTACAAATCACCATTGTTTCCTTTCATGGAAGATACTACCTGGAACTGTCTTCCTGAACAAAGTGGGTTGAAATGCCTGTTTCTTCCAAGGTGAGAATTGGTAATTCTTGGGGATTCACCAATCCTGGAAGGAGCTACCACATGTGGGACCAAAGTCAAACTCTTGATCTCAAGGAACATAAATAAATTATAAAAAAAGAAGCAGATAATTTCACAAGGTTTTATATTTTCTCTTTGGTATTTCCTCCTGTGAGATCTCTTAGTTCAACTAAGAGCTTGTCTTACTCAGGGACTTTTTCACTACTGATGCACGCAGGGAAGCCCTGAGGCCAGGATTCCCAGGCTGAGATCCACAGCCCAGCAATGCTCTGCAACTTACTGAAGGTTATCCAGGGGCAACTACCATAACACGAACCTGTGGTATGATATGACCAGCACTCACCTTTATCCTAATTAAAACAGTGAAGGCCCCTATGAGCAAACCATGGGTATCCTAGGCTTAAAAATATGAATGGGACAGCAATAGATGAGAAAGTGGCCTAACTCAGTATTTGGCCAAGATAAGAAAGGGATAAATTCAAAATGATACAAACCAGCATTGGAGAGTCTTTTTCTTGACTACAAACCTGCTAAAATCAACACTGTGGATAAAACTCATCACTCTGATTGTTTTTTTTCTCTGCTGTGTCACTCAGAGAGACAGTTTCCTGGAATTAAGATACATGGAAGTTGCTAACATAAAGAAGGCAAAAATTAAGTCAGAGGTGGACCAGGGGAATTGACTGAAGCACAAATGCTCATTAATGCTGCAGCTGGTTAAGAAAACCAAAGAGTGTCTTGGGAAAAAATTAATGGCAATTTCTATCGCAACAGTACGAGGCACTGAAAAACACCAGGTTTCAAAACACACTGCAACTTACCTGAGAACTGACTTCAGTGCCCCGTTTTCCTGATCTTTGATGGATACCCCTTTGAAGGGGTTTTCTTTAGCCCTAATGTGACACTTCACGCCAAGCTAGCAGACTTCATAGACTAAAATCAGAAGACCTAGTGGCAAATATCCCTTAAAAATATTCAGTTTTAAGGCTTTAAATATTAATTCCTATTTCAGTGAAAAGGATGACAATTGTTTCAGGAAAGAACTAACCCTCTTTTTACCTTCTAAAATTCGAGGTGATTCTGAAGCTACATTTCTCACAAAAACGTGCTTCCCAAAACAGCCTATATTAAGAACCTGAAAGTCCAGATAATTAATTTTAGAGACATGTAAGAACCGATGAACAACATTAAAAAGTCATCTGTAAATATCACAGACTTTACTTGCCACTAGTTTTATATTCTGAGGTACCATCCTGAGGTCCAAGATAATAAAACAATACTAAAATGTTAACTGAGACACCCCCTTTCCTTTACATCAATGAAGCAGGTAATGAGGTTACTGGCCCACCACTATCAGTGCTGCCTTCAAAGAACAGGATCAGACATAGTACTGAAGATCTTAGAAACAATCTGGTAGAAACCTAATATCCATGTTACTAGATCACCTGTCAAGAGGTGATTTACTTTATATCTTTAGGACATCAACCCTGAATTATTCTCACTTATGACATAACTTGACTACTTTTGCTTGCCTCACACCTTATGCCCTAATGAGGTCAGTATCACATTACACTTCACCAGGCAACTTTTTTTCCAGCCTGAAGATAACACAGATCTGAAGACTGACAAGATACCACTTCATAAGGACACATTTCTCACAAATCTTTATTCAAAATGTCTCCACTGTCCATTATAGGTTCTCAGGAAGATCTAAAACATCATAATGAATTCCTGTTTTATTCGTGTACTCTAGCTGTCACCCTAATTTCCACAGAAATTACACTGGAATGTGTGATACTGTAAATTCTGGCATCATGTTGTCAGTTCTTTCTTTAAAATCTTTTAAAATGTCAGACTACACAGAGTAATATATTCAAACAGGTTGTTATATCTGAGCTTTTGACAGAGAAATCTTAGACAGCCTGTATGAACACACTGCAGTAACTACACCTAACTTTCCCCACTAGAACAGCTCCAAAAGCCTTCCATGAACATTCTTTAAAACTGAATCTAATTATAACACGAGCAAGAAGAAAACATTAATTTAGGTCAGGTCCAATGACTATTGCTTTTTCTTGTCATATCAGAACAATGTCTCAACTATAGCATTGAATTTAATTACTGAATTTTGATGTTTAAACATGTTTTAATTAGGACTGTGACTGAAACCTAGTGCTAAATGATTTAATTTTCAGTACTAAACTGTTGCATACATCATGCATTTTCACACCTTGACACTGCTTCTGCAATTCTGCATGTGCATTTATGCATTGTTATTATTAACTTTCTACCATGCTGGTGAAAGGAGTCAGCTTTCCTGATGGGAATAATAAAAGGTTTAAATAAGAATCAAAGAAACATTCCGATTATTTTAAAAGAGCCCACAGAAAAGGGACAGCTCTCAGAACCTGATTTCTCGGTGTACAGCAGCCTTGTAAAGTTGCCTGCACGATCTGAGGGAGCCTTTAACCAAGGAGCATCAAAGGAGTTTAGGTATCACCCTCCCGACCCTCCCTCATCCTCCCGTCACCCCAACACCGCAGCTCTCCGAGACTCTGTTCTTGCACACCCAGAATCGAACGGAAAACTCCTCACGGGGCTTTTAAGTTGAGAAAAGTGGGGTTTGCCCTTCCCGGGCGCGCCGGGGGTCGGGCGGTCCCTGCGGAGCCGGGAATGCCATTCCCGGCGGGAGGCGCCCGGGAGAGGCCGGGACGGGCCATCGCCGCCCGCCGCCGGCTCCTCGGGGCGCGGGCCGGTCCGCTGCGTCCATCACCGAGCACAGGCAGCTTTTCAGACGGGAACACGCTTTGCCACCTCACGGCTTTGCCACCCCACGGCTCCCGCCGCCGCTCTCCCCACCCGCACACACACCCGACCGGCCGGGAGCGCGGGGGACCCGGGTTCATAAAGGACGGGCGGGGAACCCTGCCCGGCTGTCAGGGCCCGCCCGAGCGCCGCAGGGCACGGCGAGCGCGGCACCCGCGGGCAGCGCACCCCGGGCCGCTCCGCCCCCGCCGCGCGGCAACAGAGGACCCAACGCGGGGCGGCACCGGCCGCACCTCCCGA
>VWZG01000578.1:81784-93034 GCA_013396735.1 Grallaria varia
CGGCGGGAGGGGCCGGGCCGGGAGCACGTGGGACGGGAGGGGTGTCCCGATGGGGCTGGAGTGGAGCCCGGGAGGGACCCGGCACGAGCACGTGGGACAGGGGTGGCATGGGGCGACGGAATGGACCTTGGGAGGCTGCAATGCCCCCGGGAGGGGCCCGGCTAGGAGCACGTGGGACGAGGCCGGCATGAGGGGCTGGAGTGGGCCTCGGGAGGGACCCGCCACGTGGGATGGGGGGGGGTGTTCTGATGGGGCTGGAATGGCCCCCGGGAGGGACACTCCACAGCCTCTCCGAGAATTCTGCTACAGTGCAAAGGCACCCAGGCAGAAAGAAGTTCTTCCTCATGTTCAGGTGCATCAGTTTCTGCCTATTGCCTCTTGGCCTGTTGCGTGGCACCACCGAGGAGAGCCCGGCTCCATCCTCTTGACACCCTGCCTTCAGATACTTAGAGACATTGATGAGGTCGCCTTTCAGCCTCTTCTGGAGTCTGAACAGGCCCAGCTCCCTCAGCCTTTCCTTACCAGAGAGATGCTCCAGTCCCTTCATCTTTGTTGCCCTTCACTGGACCCACTCCAGGAGCTCCATGTCCTTGTACTGAGGAGCCTAGAACTGGACACAACACTCCAGATACCTCAGTGGGGCGGAGCCGAGGGGCAGGATCACCTCCCCTGACCTGCTGGCAATGCTCTTCCTAATGCACCCAGGATTCCATTGGTGTCCTTGGCTACAAGGGCACTGCTGGGTCAGCCCCCGAGCCGTGTCCTGCCCTCCTGAGCACAGGCAGTGTCAGAGCAGTGCCCGCAAAAGTGAAATTACTCAGCCTTCTTACTCTTAAACAGCATGAGAATACAACCAAGATAACATAAAGCCAAAACTTTTTAGGTCAGAGAGGCTCTGTTGGCCACTGTTAACCTTGATAGAATCAATAAAGCAGGTTCCAATAGTACTGAGCTGCAGTGAGCACTGTGAGTGCTGTTTTCAAAAATCAGGCTTCATCAAAGGACACAAGCATCTAAGTTACAAGAGAATTGTGCCTCAGGGTCTTCCCCCTGGACTTGAGAGCTTAATTTCAAATGTCATGTTTTGCAAATCTTCAAAGGAGACCAAGTGCAATACAAAAAGAAAAGGGAAAGGGTTAGGCAGGTGAATAAGAAAAGATGAGAAAGTAAGTAAAAAGAAAAGAGAATGTGTAAAGAAGGAACGAGACAGTAGTCAGGAAAAAAAGGAAAATACATGTCAAAAGAGCAAGGAAATCAGGGAGCTTCACTAAGTGAATCTCACAGCCGAATCTTTTCCCTATAACTGGGCTCCTTTACCAGTGATTTTACAAGGACTACTCGCACATTATGGAAATAATACTCAAGGGGAATGATTAAACCATATTAATACAGCACTTAGACTAAAATTTGTAGCTCATTTTCTTAGGAACAGTATTTGCAGGAGTGTTATGTTGTTAGAAAAATATTTGGACAGCACAGATGAGCAGTGTTAGGACTGGGGCAGGTAACCCTTTTATAAACCCAACCACACATGCCAGCTCTTCCTATAGAACAGCGCTGGTGTGCTGAAGGAGTAGCACCAGGTATGGATGTATCCAGGGTCAGGATCCAGCCCTCCCTGACCCGGCAGGTGCCTGGGAATAGAGATGAAAGGGAAATGGACTCTCTTGCAGCTGGATGATTGCCAATAAACTGGAAATGTAAATTCCCTTGCCTTTTATTTCTTTGGAGTACAAAAGGGCGAATTTCATCTTTGCTTTCATGCTGAGAGTTTGCTATTGCCTCATCTGCATTTTGATTCATCTTTTATAGAAATAAGTTTTTCCATATACATGTAACATTAAAGAACTGTCTCTCTTGCAGCAGTGTTATCACCTGTCTAAGCTGGGCCAGAATTTCAGAGTGGAAGTGGAATACTTTTCATGCTGCTTATTTCATTTCCACCTCTGGGAAATACTTCATATATTTGTTCTTCAGTTTGAAGAGCATGATAAAGAAATGTTGTATACCTCATTAAGAGAGAGAAAGTTGAAATAATGGCAGAAGAAAGATGGTAAGGTCTGTCATGTCTGTCCAAATGGAATCTGTCTGATGATCTTTGCCAACGTATTGGATATCTTGAATAAGTTATCCTAACCTGCATCTTCTTCGAGCTGTTGGGGCAAAAAGAGCTTTCAAGAGGCCGGAGTGTGTCTTCTTTACTCTCTAAAATAAATAAATACAAAATAGGTTTGTTTGGAAAGACTTAGCAGATGGTCTTCCATGAATCCTTACAAGTCAGCCAGCTTTTAAAACAAGTCATGGGTGGGAAGGTTCATGCGTCTAATTTCTTTTCTGTAACTAATATCCTGTGCCAGGCTGAACACGGTCTCCTGGGCACCCTCCTGCCATTTCTTCACCAGTAACAGGACACATAGTCACTGCCTTTAATGACTAAGCTCTTGGCAACAGCTGCTTGGATTGAATAGACATCTGATGCATAAAAGTCCTGTCCCAGGGTGTATAAATTAACATTACATGCAAACAAACCAGGAAACCATGATCCCAGTCCTCAGTCTTCTAACACTAATTTCAAGGTCTGAATTGAACAGACAGCAAACAGGGGAAAATCTCAACTGTTAGGAAGATTTCATCTGATACACAGTGCATTTTTTTTCTCTACAGAATTTCAGTCCTGAAACTGGAACAATTAATTCTCAAAGTATTAAAAATATTTAAAAAATATGTGTAGGTGTTCCATGTAAATCTTTTCCTTTCTTAAGCTAAAAGTATGATCCCTCTCTGAGCTTCATGGGCAGCTGAACATTATAGACAAACATTCTATGTAGATTCTCGTATATCTTCGAGCCCTAATTTCTAAATATCTCCCTCCCTTTTCCCCCCTCTTTCTATTTATCTAATATTTTTAAAATCTTTTAGTAGAGCATTGATCAATGCCCATGACTGTAACTAAATTTCCGTTCCTTTTAGACACCAACACCTCCAAACCCTCTCTCACACTTCTACCATATTACACATACACTGATTCCAGCAGACCCGCTCTGAACGTGAATTAATGTGTCCACTTCCCTCTGAGGTTTTTTCCCCTCTATATTGCATAGATGAAGATAAGCAAGAGCTTACTTCATCCAATTTACTATACCCATGTTCAACTATGAACACAATAAGTGTACGCTAATTGCATGCTTCCCTTAGGGCAGAATCTCTAGACGGAGCAACCTGTCCTTGGAAATTGTGAATAAATCCATTAATGACCTTGAACTTCTCCAGCAGGGAAATAATATGCATTTCACAACTACTTAACAAGGAGTGCTCTCTCTCCTGATAGCAAATAGAATAAATTATTGAATATTTAACAGATGAGCTGAATTTTGCATCAATATATATATTTTGGGTCTTGAAGGTTTTAACTGCAAGACTTTATAGGGTCAAGTGCAAGACTTTATTAAGATGAAGGAATGGCTTACGTCTGGAGCAGATTATTTAAAATACTATGTTTCTATGTATGTATTCTTGTATGCATGAATATGTGTATGTATGTATCCATATATCTATAAATCTATGTCATGCTAATTCTAGACATGCTAGAATTAATAGTTAAAAATATCAGAAAAACACACCTTAATTCTGAGATGATCAATTAATTAAATCACATATTTTTAGACTGAGATTAAAACTCCACAATGGTAGATAATTTTTCCCACTTGCGTAGGTGGGGAAAAAAGGGAGAGAGTGAAAGGTATGAATTAAAATACACCTTATAGGATTTCACAGCCTCCAACACCAATCGCTTTGCTGCTTCCATGTAATGCTGTCTGATAGTGTAGTTTTAATTTTTAAGTTGCACTTCATCAATCCAGTGGAACTCATAGTGCTTACAAACTATCACCTTTCTGTCATAATAAATAAAAATATGTACTATTTATGAAAGAGTCTTATAAAATAGTATACAGATTAAATCCACAAGGTTTTTTTATATGCAGTGACAGTCTGTAAATTATGAAAAGTAGAAACACAGGATTTGGTACAACATGATTTTACATATGGTTCTTTCCATAATCCCAGAGTGGAGATGTGATGTTCTCAGGATACCTGTAGAGAATCAAATTAGTTGGTCTTTGTGTAAGAGCCTGGGCCCTCTGCCCTCTGCTCAGAGGCTCTGGGTTCTCTTCCTGGAGCTGGGCTGTAGGAGTGCTGGTCTCCATCCAGCTCAACCACAGCCATGCCCCAGCTTCCTGGTCTGAAACTGGACCTGCCTGGTCACTATGGACTGGTTTGGTGATTCCCCAGGCTGTGTCTGACACTGGTTACCACCACTGGGCCTGATACCCACCCATGGGCTGAATCACAGAGAATCACAGAATCAATCAGGTTGGAGAAGACCTCTGAGATCATCGAGTCCAACGTATGACCCAACAACACCTTGTCAACCAGACCATGGCACTCAGTGCCACATCCAGTCTTTCTTTAAACACCTCCAGCGACGGTGACTCCACCACCTCCCTAGGCAGCCCAAGCCCATTCCAATGTCTTTGGACATTTGATTGCCCTTTCTGTGAAGAATGTCTTCCTAATGTCCAAACTAAACTTCCCCTGGTGCAACTTAAGACTGTCTCCTCTTGCCCTGTCACTGTTTGCCTGGGAGAAGAAACTGATACCCATCTGGCTACACCCTCCTTTCAGGCAGTTATAGAGAGCAATAAAGTCTCCCTTGAGCCTTCTCTTCTCCAGGCTAAACAACCTCAGCTCCCTCAACCGCTCCTCATTAGACTTGTGCTCCAAACCCTTCACCAACTTAATTGCCTTTCTCTGGACTTGCTCCAGCACCTCAACATCCTTCCTGAATTGAGGGGCCCAGAACTGGGCACAGTACTCCAGGTGTGGCCTTGACTGACTTTGTGGTTTGACCTCAGACCTGCCTTATCACCATGGAGGAGGGCCACAAAGATGATCAGAGGGCTGGAGCGCTTCTCCCATGATGACAAACTGACTGACTTGGGGCTGTTCAGCTTGGAGAAGAGAAGGCTCCACAGAGACCTTATAGAAGCCTTCTAGTACCTAAAGGGGGCCTACAGGAAAGCTGGAGAGGGACTTTCTATAAGGGCAGGTGGTGATAGGACAAGAGGAAATGGCTTTAATCTGAAAGAGAGTAGGTTTATATTGGATATAAGGAAGAAATTCTTTACTGTGAGGGTGATGAGGCACTGAAACAGGTTGTCTAGAGAAGTGGATGCTCCAACCCTAGAAGTGTTCAAGGCCAGGCTGGATGCGGCTTTGAGCAACCTGGTGTAGTGAGAGGTGTCCCTGCCCATGATAAAGGGGTTGGAACTAAATGATCTTTAAGGTCCCTTTGAACCCAAACCATTCTACAACTTGCCTGGTGATCCCTGGGCTGTGTCTGACCCAGGTTACCATCACTGGACCTGACCCTGAGTTGTGTTTCTGGTTTGTTCTGAGACCAGTTCATCACCATGGACTTGTGCAGGCTGATCCTGACTCCCAGGATGCCCTGCTCACAGTCCTCGGGCTGGGCAAACAGGTTCCAGCTCTCCTGCCAGGCTCCCCTACTGCAGGGAGCAGTTGACCTTTGCTGCATGAGCACAGCCTTCACCAGCACCAGTCCAGCAACAGAGCTGTCAGGATTACAACTAGACTTTGCAGCATCTCATGATGCTGTCCCCCTTTCTGCCAAAGGGATGTGAAATAGTGAACACTGAGAGTATTCACCCATGGAAGCACATTTGATCTTCAGCCAGGTCTTGAAATGTAACACCCTCTCTGCAATAATGTTCTGCTTATAAATTAATTGTTCATTTTTGTGCAATTGTAAAGAGACAACGCTGAAAGTAGTTAAAACAGAGACTTTCATGCTGTGGCAATAACTGTATGCTCTTGAATACCATTGGCATCAGACTTAATTCATAGACATTATAATTATGTGAGGGCTCATTTTCTGTGAGTTTGCTCTCACTTGTCTTCTCTATTTAATGTGCATTATAATATTTAGTACTTTTCTTCCAGGCTTGAATAGGAATATTGTATTAGGCAACCAGGTGATGAGATTCTGTTCTCTGTTCCAGTCACTGTAATTCCACCAATTCTGGTTGAGTTACTAGGATTTGCTGTAATTTAACTGCAATCAGAATTGAATTGTATTCATTCATGGAAGAAAAAAAGTATCTCTGGATGTTCATTCCACAGACCTTTTTTTTTCTGTCATAATGGAAGTTAGTGTGTACTGGTTTCTATTTCATGCTTATATTTCAGGGCCTTAACATCCTAATAACAACTTTATTCTCTTCATCCTGACATTACCAAGTAACTCAGGTAGGAAATTAAAAATAGTTGTGCAGTGAACAAGCCTGGTAAGCAAGGACTGTACCATTTTAACATAAATGTCTGCATCAACTTTATTGATAAACAAATTGAGAAGCATCTATTTCCTCACCAGTGAACTATATGCAAAGAGTTTTGAAAACAAAGACCTCTTGTTAAGTAATAATTTGAGATTTTTTTTAAAATTTCAATTTATGAAATATTTGCTCCTTTAGGAGTTTAGTCCCCCAAACAGTTAAGTAGTTCATGTTGAAATGCCACATGAATAGCATAGTTTAGTAAGCAGCTGGTGAAGTGGTCAGAGCTGCATCATATTAGGTGTAAAACTTTTAGTTAATTTAGAGATAATGTCCATTAATTCAGAGCAATGTAAGGATTAAAAGTAAGATAATGAAATACTCTGTGTTTGTAGGAAACATACACATAGAACACATACACTCATATCCTGAGTAGCATGCACACACACAATTCTCCATAGACAGCCTGTATATAACAAAAATATAATTTTTAAGCATATTGAGGTAAACATAGTACAGGTGAATTTGCTACCTTGCTATAATCCACGATTTACTGGCATTGTTTTTATATCACCCCTCTTACTTTCACCAGAATTTTTGCATCATCAAAAAAACCCCAAACAACCATAAGCTTAATGTGTAATGTCTGAACCCGAGAGTTTTAACTCTTTGTCCCATTGCTTTTGCAGCATATCAAGAATGCCCTAGATGTAAAAAGGAAGACAAAACTAATCCTCAACACAGCAATTATTTTGTCCATTTAACTTAGTTTTGATGCTATAGCCCATTTGTACTTTCCCGTGTTAATATATACTACTGTTCATATATCTTGGAACTCTTGCAATGAGTTTACAGCATCTTCTATTAATAACATGTATTTAAATTACAGGTCTAAGAAAACAAATTGGATAGTACATATTTGTCACCTTTTGATGAAATCTGGGAGTTTCCCGAGCTTCCTCTTCTGTGCTGTGTTTCTGGCTGCCTACCATCTTCGTTACTGTGCTTCTCCTGCACTTTTCTCTGCAGCTATCACACTTGTCTTGCGAGAAGCTTGGTGGCTCTGAACTGCACAGCAGAATTCCCACTTCTTGTACTTAAAAGAGAATTGAGCAAAGGTCATGCCAAGTTGTTCTTGTAAGAATGTCCCAAGGGAGCCTAAATATCAGCTCAAAGTAATGTGCTGTGATAAAGACGTTTAGCGGATGAAGTCCTAAATCTTGCTGGGTTGTTTTCTTTTCTCAAAGCAAGTCCATCCCTTGCTCCCCAACCCCCCTCCCCCCTTTTTTTTTTGCCCCCTTGCAGGATTTAAATATGCTTGTTATGCTGTGCTGTGGGAAACAGATGCGTTCTTGTTATGGCCAGGGATGAATGTCAGGACTGAACCAGCATCCATGAAAAAGCCTTTTGTTTGATCTATGCTGTCCCACAGTGGAGCTATGGCAACAACTTCAGTTTGGGAAATTAATTGTATCACTGTGTACTGACTCAAATCACAGCATCACCTGAATGACAAATATGCCACTGTTTATATGACAGCTGACAAAGAGCATTGTTTGATTTTAATCAAAAGCATNTTTAATCAAAAGCATTAAAATCCAGTCAATTAAAAAATCCAAAGCATGTGAAACCTAGGTATATGTGAAATGCAATCACACTCTATTTATATTCAAACTGAATAATTTAATTATATTGTTGTTTTATACATGTTTCTCTATTGTAGCTTAAAAAATTAAGTAACTTTTGAATTTGAATCCCACACCATGCCTGGTGATGTGATCTTGTTTTGTGCAGGTGTTTAAAAAAAGTAAACCAGGGAAGGGTACAGTGCACTGAATGAGAGGCTGTCTGTAGGTGTCATGGTTTAACCTGACAGGTAGTTAAACACCACACAGCCACCCATTCCCCAAGTGGGCTGTGGGAGAGAATTGGGAAAAAAAAAAAAGAGTAAAGTAGGAGGGCTGAGATAAAGATCATTTAATAGAACAGAAAAGGACGGGAAAATTAAAAGTAATTAAAATACACAAACAAGCAATGCACAATGCAGTTGCTCACCATGCATTGACTGATGCCCAGCCAGTTCCTGAGCAGTGGCCTCTGGACAGCTTTCCCCCTAATTTAAATACTTGGCATGATGCCATATGGTGTGGAACACACTGTCCAANGGCATCACCTGAATGACAAATACGCCACTGTTTATGTGACAGCTGACAAAGAGTATTGTTTAATTTTAATCAAAAGCATTAAAATCCAGTCAATTAAAAAATCCAAAGCATGTGAAACCTAGGTATATGTGAAATGCAATCACACTCTATTTATATTCAAACTGAATAATTTAATTATATTGTTTTATACATGTTTCTCTATTGTAGCTTAAAAAATTAAGTAACTTTTGAATTTGAATCCCACACCATGCCTGGTGATGTGATCTTGTTTTGTGCAGGTGTTTAAAAAAAGTAAACCAGGGAAGGGTACAGTGCACTGAATGAGAGGCTGTCTGTAGGTGTCATGGTTTAACCTGACAGGTAGTTAAACACCACACAGCCACCCATTCCCCAAGTGGGCTGTGGGAGAGAATTGGGAAAAAAAAAAAAGAGTAAAGTAGGAGGGCTGAGATAAAGATCATTTAATAGAACAGAAAAGGACGGGAAAATTAAAAGTAATTAAAATACACAAACAAGCAATGCACAATGCAGTTGCTCACCATGCATTGACTGATGCCCAGCCAGTTCCTGAGCAGTGGCCTCTGGACAGCTTTCCCCCTAATTTAAATACTTGGCATGATGCCATATGGTGTGGAACACACTGTCCAAGCTGTGTCCCCTCCCAGCTTCCTGTGCCCCCCCAGCCTCCTCAGTGGTGGGGTGGGGTGAGAAGCTGAGAAGTCCCTGACTTAGTGTAAACACTGCTCAGCAACAAACAAAACATCAGTGTGTTATCAGCATTATTCTTATCCTAAATCCAAAGCACAGTTCTGTACCAGTTACTAGGAAGAAAATTAATTCTATCCCCGAGGGAACCAGGATGGCAGATCAGACAGGCATTGTTCCTGTAGCTGCCAGTGTTGCCAAGGATGTGGGTTTGCTACAGCTAAGCCAGTCTAATAACCACCTACTCTGGAGAGAGGGGGTCTCCTTCTGCCTGGGAACGGGCATTCTGGCTGTTGGGATATCCAGCCTCCTTCAGCACTAGGGAGCTGTGGGGTGGTTCTTCTGCTTCCACCTAAGACCAGGCCCAGCAGTTGCATAGTGCTGTACTAGAACTGGGTATGTAAGGAGGATTGGTAGGGTTTTTATTTCTCTTACCAGTGCAGAGGAGTCCTTGTGGAGAAGTAATCTTCAGTTTCAGAACCATACAAATTCTCTCTTCTACATAGTAGAAAACAATCAGGATATTCAGGGCAAATACCACTAGTTCACACTTCAGCAGTAACAGTCATAAGGTCAGAGCCCTGTGGTGCCACCTGCCTTTGTATGAAGCTGGAGTCAGGGCCTGCATACTTTCATGAGTAGTAAATGCTTCTCTTCAAAATCTGCAAATAAAGGTGGCAGAATTTTTGGGTAACGACTGGCCAACACTGATGTTTTTGAACAAAAGCTCGAGGTGAATCTGGGGTGAAACAGCACAAACCCCACCAGTTTCCCTGGGTTTCTGAAACACAGGCAGACTGCTCTTAGCACTTTTAGAGCAGAGGACTTGTAAAACTTCGGGTTTCTTAATTGAGGGCTTTAAGAACTTTTCCATCTATACTTGAAACTGAAATATGTCTTTTTCTGGACACAGTTCTTGCTCCTCAGCTGAAGGCTGGTGTGAAATACTCCTGACAAATGTGAGTGAAGGTACCTCAGCAGCATCAAAATGAACACACTCCACCTCCCTGCTCTGACAAAGTCGGGGGTATGCAAGGGCAAAGCTCTAATGGATCTTTTCCCAGAGCCCTCCACACTTGGCCTCTCAAGAAATCCAGTCTGAATCTACTTTGTTTTTCATGTCTAGCAAAGAAGATTAAAAAAAAAAAAAGGAAAAGGTATTTGGGAAATAGAAGGCACCTATTATAATAATACATAACTATATAAAAAACATATATATTTCACATATGTGAAAGAAAAAATATGAACCCCTATTTTGTCACTAAACTGGCCACCCACTACCTGTCTCTGAGCAGACTAGGAAGTAATTTACAGAAGGAGTTCCTGAAACTTGTGACAGAGGATAATGCCCGCTTTAAATATGCAAAAAGGAAACCATGGTGTCATGATCACTGTTCGAGCTTCAGTGGTTACCTGTCGATAGAAACCTTGCGGGAAGTGCCCGGTTCTCCCAGGGGGGCCGATCTACCGACGACAGCGTTGTCGCCGGCGGTCCTTGTCCCCCACGCCGCAGTCTGGCTGCAGCGTTCAGACGGCGGGCATCGACCACCGCCTCCTCCGCGCTCGGGACGGGCATTTACACGTGCCTTTATACACGACATTTACATAGCACATACTTTGACACGGCATTCCAGCACGGCTTTGCCCCAGCTGCGGCAGCGAACCCGGACAGGCTCTGGGGCTCTGCGGCGGGCGGAGCCCCGCTCAGCTCCCGCGGACGCGACTCGCGGGATGGGATCCGCTGCTTTTCCCTCATCGGGCCCCTGGTACCAACGGCGCCTGCAAAGCCGCGGCTCCAGCGGCCCCACACACCGCCCGGCCCAGGTCTCGCCCAGGAAGAGGCTCAGCCCCGCCCAGCCCAGCCCGGCCCGGCCCGGCCCGGGGCGTCCTCCCCGCTCCGCTTCCCATCCCGGGAAGAGCCGGGCGGGACCGGCGGGGGCGGGAGCGGAGCGCGAGCGGCCCGGGCCCTGGCCCCGCCCCCGGCGCCGCTGATTGGCTGCGGCCGCGGCGGCGGCGCGCGGGGCTCC
>VWZG01000578.1:93109-180180 GCA_013396735.1 Grallaria varia
TTGTACCCGGTGCGGGGGGCACGGGCCGCAAGGCCCCGCGGCGCCCCCGGCCCCGCACCGCCTTCGGGGCATCCCTGAGCGATGAGGGGCCTCTGCCGGGCCTGGAGCTGGGAACACGTTTGTGTCGGAGGAGCGCGTTGCCTGACAGCAGACGGCGAGAGCTGACGGAAAATAAGCGCACCCGGAGTGTTGTGTCCTTGCAGCTCTCCCCCAGGCGGTACCGGGCGGTGGGAATGCCCCCTTTTGGCCCAGCCCTTGGCAACACGAACCCGAGCGTACCTGTCTCCGCCGCCCTGCCTGGGTGCAGCTTGTTCGCAGTTTGATCTGCTGCCACCCGGAGGGGACTGTCCTGCCCCTGTGGACGCCGCGCCGGCCTTGGAGGGTGTTCAGCCCCTCACATAAAACCCGCGGGCTTTTCCCCGGGCTGTTTTTTTGCTGTTTTAAGTTGGATTGGGGCCATTCAACTCTGTGGTCAGGTAAATGGTTCCCCCTCCAAATCAAGACGGGGAAAAAAGGTCAGAGCACCTTGCTGGGAGGAGCATTTTTAAGGGAAGTGTACGAGGAAATGTGGCATCAGTCCAATGCTGTCAACAGATCACTAGTTCGTCTCAATCTGGCTGCGCTCCTCAGCATTGTGAAACAACCTAAAAACCCATTACTGCCTTGTAGCAATGTAGGCCTTCTCTAAAATCTGGCTATTCCTGAGTTGCCATGGAGACATGCAAAATAAAAGGAGCTGAAAGTTCCAAACGAAGGAGTGTGGGGGGGGATCCTTTTCAGATGGAGGTTGATGAGATTCGAGAGGTTCTTTGGAAATAGGTGGTAACTTCATGCTGACTGTGAACTGACGTAAAGTCATTTTGATCTCCCCGTTTGTCAGGCCATGCCTTCAGTATAATTCCAGAATTGGTTTATAAAGAGCCATCCACGACTGTATGCTTTTAGCCAAGTAGGTCTCTGTCTTGGTTTTAAGTGAAACTGCAGCCATCTGTTAATGCATCACTGAATACTAAGTACCAAAGATAACAGCAGCTCATTACTAAACTTAATTCTCTTCTTTTCAATTAATTGCAGCTATGCATGAGTCTGGAAGTTTTGCAGCATCACGTTCTAGACGTGAGAGGAAGAACAGAAGAGGCCAGCAAGAAGCACTTGAACGTCTGAAGAAAGCCAAAGCTGGTGAAAAATTAAAATACGAGGTGAAAATTCCTCATCTTTTCTTCTTAATGAAAAGTGAATGTGAGCTGACATGCTTCACCACTGTTTATAGATATGTAAAAGTTACAGGAAACAAAATAAGCCTTTCAGAGCAGCTTTTGTGTTTTTAGTGGTGTATATTTTTCGGAATGTAGCTGTAGTTGTTTTGCTGCTTTCTGGTATCACTTGTTTTCAAAACTAAACCAGTTTTGTCAGCTGCAAGTCAAACGTGTTGCCGTTGCTCGAGAACTATGCCATAGGAAAGGATCAGTTGCAAAATTAATGTTATGATAGGAAGTACTTTTTTAACTTCAAATTATTTTAAACTTTAAATTAATTTCAGGGCTTTCCATGACTGAAATCCATTGATATTGGTATGCTTTGCTTCCACAAGGAGACCAAAATTTAGGCATTTAACTGGTAGAGGTGAAATCTGGCAGTGTAACATTGCTATTGTCCAAGTGTGATGCCAGCAGTAAGTGAATTCCACACTGAGGTGGATAAATGTAAAGAAACCTGAAGTCTTTAGGTAATTAACATGCAAGTTTTCTCTGAGGCACAGAAAAGCATCTTCAGCATCGTGTTTGGGCACGTCCAATAACCTTCCTTTTCCTTGAGCTCAGCTTGGTATCGCAGAGTCAGAAGTCTCCATTGCTAGGATTTTTACTTTTTTTTTAAAATTTTGTTTTGGTAATATGAAACGAGCAATAAAGCAAGTCAGTTTCAAATGAAATCTCTTGCCAGTGTTTCAGTAGATTTTGAGTTTCAGTATAGTGTGATAATTTTAAGAGTTGCTAATTTGTCTTTTATCACTGCTGAAAAAGAAACAATGAATAACTGCTTACTAGTTGTGAAAAATGTAGCAGTGTAGAAAACCATGCATTTTTTGGGAACTTTTATATTCTGATGAGCTGTATTAAGAATTAATGCCATGGAAACTGTTAATCCTCGGTATATCTTAACTGTAGGTTGAGGAGTTCACAGGTGTTTATGATGAAATAGATGAGGATGAATACTCCAAGATGGTCAGAGACCGGCAGGATGATGACTGGATTGTTGACGATGGTAAGTTAAGATTCATTTGTAGAGTTACTTTGATGATAGTGTTATAACTCAATTAGGCTCCATAATGTTCATTATTTGAAGGAAGTTATAGTTGGTACATTCTTAAAATTTGTTTTAGGAGACAAGAAAAAGGCGGTTTTCTTATTGAAATTAATCTTTGCATTGTTCTCGTAGTAGTGTACTAGGATGGTAATGAAATTATTTTTCAGTGAAGACATGTTCTCGAAATTTTATTTCCAGTTATCAGTGTTATAATTTTACCCCAAAAAGTACTGTAAGTGATAATTTCTAATGAAGCACATAACAATGTATTTAGTCTAGTAGAAGATAACAGCTGGGAGTGCTGTAGTTTTGAACACTTTTGCTCTATATTAAGGGGGACAAGTGTTTAAATATGTAAAAAATAATTTAGGAGTATCAGAAGACAAATTTTTAACTCTAAATTTGCAACGATTTGTTTTTCTACAGATGGGATAGGTTATGTAGAAGATGGAAGGGAAATCTTTGATGAAGATCTGGATGATGATGCTCTTAGTTCCAATAAGAAAGGTAAGCTGAACATGCAGTGTGAAATGTCTTCCCAGGGCTTTTAAATGGTACCTAAAATGGGCAACTTCTTGGCACGAGTATGTGACAAATGTGACCAAATTACATGTTACTTGAAGCTCTGTCATTCTATGCCTGTGGATTTTGTTCAGCCCCCATGATGCAGAAGATGGAGTTTACAAATTGAGGTCAAATCACTGTTAACTGCTTCAGCACTGCTGGGGCAGTTCAGCTTACAGTTATCTGTGGAATATATACTCACTTCTAGAACAATTGTATCCAGGAGTGGGCTTGGTTTTCAAACCCGGTGCCTAAAAGATGTGTGGTCTCTCCTGGCCGCTTAAATATTTGCATGCTTTTAAGAATCTGGGATCAGATGACTTTCCCAACTTTTATGAGGCTGGTGGCAAACTAGGAAACTGAGTCCGATGTTGTAAATCCAAGCCTGGTGCCAAACTCCTGGACACTCGTTTTTTTTTTTTTTTTTTGTTCCTGGAGGTGCTTTGATGTAAAGTATCTTAGTCCTTTTTCTGCAGGATGCACTTGAGTATACAAAGAGCATCTCTGATGTGACTAGGAAGGACAGGGTGCTGATAGGGTTTTGCTGGTTTTGTGTGTGCGTGACTGCTGTTACAAAGCTGACCAGGCTTCATTTTTGCCAGCAGTGTAAAGGTGGAAGAATAGACTACCTCAGCTGTCAATTCCTGCTGGTAACTGGACCCTTAAACACTGAGCTCTTCTGATATAAAATTCACAATTTTTTTTTCGCTGTAGGAAAAGGTGGCAAAACATCTACGATTGATAAAAAGAACATGAAAAAACCTGTGGTGTCAAAGCCAAACACAATCAAGTCTATGTTCATAGCCAGTGCTGGGAAGAAAAATACAGATGTAAGTTTTTACATTTTTTTGAATTTAAATATTTCTGACTTGTTTGCAGTGTTTTAATAGGAGTGGAATAAACCAAGAGCTCATTTTGGTTTCTTGTGTATAGTAGGACATAAACTTCTATTACTATCTCTTGTGTATGGAGTATTTCTGAAAAAGTTGTGTGTGTTTTGTGCAAACCCTGTAGTAATCTGCTGCTGGTCTCCTGATTTGCATGTAAAACTGAGAACTGCTTGGCTGATCTTATCTTACAGAAAACTGTGGACCTGTCAAAGGATGATTTACTCGGGGATATTCTTCAAGATCTTAATGCTGAAGTGAGTATATTAATAAAATCTGGTAGAAATACCTTAATCTCTTCATTTTTTTTTGCCATGGAATGCACTAGGAAGATAGAGTTTTTCGTCAAACTAGACCATCTATGACAGATTCATCCGTAGCCCATCTCTTTGGTATATTCCATGTATGTGTGCAGTCTAGGTGTTGTCTCCACCATGCAGAAGTTGCAGGACTATATTATCTTGATAAAGCAAAAACCACTATGACCTGATTAGAGATGGTTTATGTTAAGGTGATGTAGAGCCTGTGCTAATGCAGCCTTCTAGGTTTTAGTCATCTTGGAGTGAACCAAAACTTAGCTGCATCTTGGTCACGTGCACTGAGTATCTGTGTCACCATGCTCCAGCTGGTACATTGTAGGATATTTCTATCTGGCATGTTTGGGTTCACAAGAGGAGCTGAGGGAGGACTGTTTCAGTAGATGACGTTGCCTGAACTTCTGTCTGCCTCCTGCTTCCCACGATTTGCTACAGAGAACCAGATTAACGCTTCCTTTGAGTCAGGAGTGCAGGATGGCTGCTATGACAGGGTTCGAACTGTCTCCAATGAGGCTGTTCCTTGTCGTTAATGACTTTAAATGCCTTAAAGCCCCTTTAGCTGGATTTCTTAAAACCCAATGGATCGCTCACATGTAAACCATGAAACTGCTGTAGTCATGAGATACTGAGGTGAAATATGTTGTATCATAATAAGGTTAATGTGTTTTTTCAGAGCAAAAAAGGGTATAGGATGTCCCGATGTAAGGTTCTCTTGCTTTTGTGCTCGTTTTTAACCCTCCCTGTGACATCTGACTGTTACAATATCTTAGGCTACCAAACCCTCAAATCATTAAGCAAATGCATTTCAATGCTGTCAAATTTGTAGAATATTGATTATGGAAAGTAATGCAAATGATTATGCTATGGCTTCTATTTACTTAAATAGTAGTTAGCTATTGGATTTTTTTGGTTTTGTTTTGTTGTTCCTTTTCTAAAATTTCTTTTGTTATTAACTGTTGATAAATATCTGTACTTGTAATTAAGTTAAAATGTGTTTTCCTTTAGTATAACAATACTGAAAGAGCACTCCTGCCTTTCTTATGGCATGTATGCTCAGTAGTGCTGCTTCAGCAGACTAGTAAAAGTTCTTCTGGTACTTGTGCATTGAAGGCACAGTTAGATATTGGAAATTCCACTGTTTGAAAACTGTTTCACTTATTGATGGCAGTTTTTCTCAGACCAAGAAAATCTAGTGTCTGTCTTCATAGGCTGATTGCTCAGATAACTTACTTGTTTCACTTGGCTGAGTTTTATATCAGGAACTGTATTTTCTTGGTAAATGAGGAATTCCAGTGTCCCTCTTTTTCTTTAGTGGAAAGTGTTACTAACCAAGGCAAAAGAAAATGCTAAACAACACCTCTTTGTTTTGTCACTTTTATCTTTTCTTTCAATATTCAGACAGTTCCACTAAGTCCACCACCAATTATAATGCTGAAAAGGAAAAGGTCTGCTGGAGTACCACTGAATCCTTTCTCTGTGCAGTCCCAAACTTCCAAGGTAAAGTGGGGGAAAAGTGTTTCTCATTAATAAGGATTAATCTGTGTTTTCATTGATTTGAATACTGTTGACTTTTATTTCTGCTTCTAAAAATTAACTTTCTCATTAGCTCTTTAGCAGTGTCACACTGTAGCTTCATGCATTTTTCCACATCCCTTTCCATGTTAACACATAAATAGGGTACTGTTGGTTCTGTATCTTTAGTATAGTGGTAGTACATATATAATGTTAGATGTATCACATGAAGGTGTGCTTCTGCTTTGTCTCTTTTCCAAAGAGTAGAAAAAAAACCCTTGTGGGAAGGAGAGAAGGATTGGAGGTGAAATAAGCAGCAGCAGTTGTGTATGTGGAAAAGGATAAGAAACTAATGTTCTGCAGAAATGTAAAACAAATGGAAAATGGAAGTTGTGGATAGAAGTTTGGAAGATTTTGGAGTGAAAGGAGGGATGGGCTGTTAAGGATGAAAGGCTAATATTTTGTTAGGAGTTCTGGTAAATGAGAAGGACTTTATAGCTGGAAATACAATGAGGTATTTGGTAAGTCTGTAGAGGGAAAACAGAGTAGTGTGGATACATCTGATTTGTGAAACCTTGTGTAACACTGGCATCAACTGTTTTGTCGAAAATAATCTCCAGTTCTACTCATCTTAGCAGTTCTGTTTGAACCTATAAGCAATTTGAAAAAAGTGAAATTGGAGGTTATAGTAAAATAATATCATATAATCATATAATAATATGTGATGCAAAACAGAGGTAATTTTCATAGGAAACATTGAGAAGGAAATTAATTCGTGGAGAGGCCATTCAAGTAATAGCTTCTGTGGCCCTAAGAGGAGGAATTAGAGATGTTAGAGAATTAAATGGATGCAGAGACCAGTTGTTAGTCATGGTGGAGGCCACTTCATACACATTTCTGTAAAAAGAGATTCAGCAGTTGCTGCCATAGTGGTATCTTGTCTGAAAAACAAACCCTGTTCTTATTGCCTCAGATTTGAGGCTTGCAGAGTGTGCTGAAATGTTGAATTTCTTTGTTTTCCTCGCTCTCCATGACTGTGGCATGTAGAAATCCTACAGAGAAGCTCTCTGTCTCTAAACCCATGGTGTCCTGTAGACATGTTGAACTCATTACTGACATAAACAGGTGTAAACTGCTGAATTGGCCTTTCCCAGTTGTACCAGGCTCCATCCCTGCATTACACACAGTGTCTTATACTCAGTGGACACAAAGAGAGGTTTTAATTTAGGAATGAAGCAATGCTAGGGGAAAATATAATGAAAGTAATCACAAACTTAATAAAATGTCAGCCATGACATGGTGTGTACTGGTTTAAAAAATTTTAGTAGGTGCACATCACAGCAGAAATGATTTTGTGGAATTTAAAGTTTACTCTTGAGGAGTTCTAGCTATCATGCTGCAAAATGTGGAACTTTTCGTCTTGCCCTGGTTAGTAGTTCTGCAAATAGAAAATGAAAGGTTTTTTTTTTTTCTTTTTTGCTCTTAAGAGATTTTTTTTTTTATAACTGATGGCTGAAATGTTTTTCAGGTAATCACCCCTGTATCAAAGAAAGCTCCTGCTCATCTCAGAAAGGAAACTCTTCCTCCAGCTTCATTTCTTTCTAAACATCCCAATTGCACAGCAAAATCTGTCAGAGTCTCTGAAAATGAGGATGCCAAGTATGCGCAAAAACCTACAGAAAATGAGGGAATAGTGAAGACTGTAGGAGAAAAAGCTACTGAAGGTATGAAAAAGAAATCAAAACCCAGTTCTGGAAACTCTTTAAATACAACATATTAGTGGTAAACCACTTATTAATTTATACTACGTAGATGCTTGGACAGCTTAAATGTGATGTTTTGTTTGTATGTTAATACTGTGTATTATGTTCATGCTTATAGTATGATACCTATGCATACTGCTGTAGAATGACACTGCAGTGTGTCATTTTAATGTTTCAAGCCTTTAATTATATCTGCAACAGTTGCAGATGATGATCAGGGAATGATGGATTTTGATGAGGAGGACTTCGATGAACCTATGGAAGCTGAGCATGTGGAAACTGTACCTGAGACGGCTGAAAGCTTGCTAAGAGACAGCAAAATTGAAAAGAAGGAGACAGAGCGGCTGGAATCAGAGAAGAAAGAGGCATCTGCCTTGTAAGAATCTCTTTTTCTTTTTTTTTTTTCTTCCATCAAGAAGGCTTTCAATATCCATAAACATTAATCTTCATATTTGTCTTTGCCAAAGGGATAATTGTGATACAGACAGAATGATGATCATGATATGCAATTTTTTTTTTTTTGTAGTGATTTTAAGAATGGTAACATGCTGGTAGCATTAACTGAAAAATAGTTGATGTTTTTGGGACTTCGCATGTGACAATATGTCTTCCAATACATTGAGGTGACTCAATGTGGGTATTGAACAGTGAACTTTGATGCAAGTAAGCAAAAATCAGGAATCGCTAACAATGCTTATTCTAAGCAAATGTGAAGGTATCATAATATTAGTTGTGGGTAGAAGTATTGTTGCTGAAAGTAATGGTGAGCAGCCGTGTTTTGGTAATAGCAAAAAAGGTGGTTTTTCCATGTTTTTGGTGTTTTGTTTTTGGGTTTTGTTGTTGTTGTTTTTGTTTTGTTTTTTGGGTTTTTTTTAATTGTTTGGAAAATTCTGAATCATGTGTTCCCATATTTCTAAATGTAAAATATTTGAATGATGGCAAAGACATAAATATTTAATGACTGAAAAGGTAGTTTTTTTGAAATAGTCTGTTTTTTCCACTGAGCAACTTGTATAGATGGATGGATATATTCATTATGTAAAGTCTTGAATGACCAAGGCTGAAATACCAGGTGACTGGTTCTCTTATGCCACATACAGGCTTTAAAAATCATACTTGTTTGTGGGTTTCTGTTGTCACTCAGTCCTTCTTTTCAGAGGAAACCCAGCTGTTGGGAATGTTGCTTGATAGTGGAAACAACAACAAAAAGTGTGAAAATATAAGACTGAAAAAAGCAAAACAGTGGTTATAGAAAAGGCACAATTTTACTTATTTCTTTTGTCTTCTGCAAAACGTGCAGAAGTTGTTCTCTTCCAGATATCTCATGTTGGGACAGAATTGATGAAGATGAAGTTGACCTATTAGCAGCAGAAGTTCAGCTAGACCCCAGTCTTCTTCCACTTGTGAATGGGGAAAATGATGAACAAGTCTTAAGGTTTTACTGGCTGGATGCTTATGAAGATCAGTACAGTCAGCCAGGTAACTGTTCGCTTAAATGCAGAAAATGCCATTCTGATTCTTTTTGTTTAACTGGGATTTTCAAACTTGCCTAAATTTTGTCTAGATACCCTGTGTGTCTGTGCTCTATAACTCATACATCCATCTCCTGTTTTTCGTCACCTCTGTCCTCAGAGCAGTGCACTATGACTGGGAACAGTAAGAATGTTGTTTCTTGGACTAATATGGTAGTAGGAAGGTAAAAGGGAACTGCTGGCTCTACTGTGTTTGTGACCCATTGGCCTTCTTAAAACTTCGTACACCTCAGGAGCAAGCTGAGTTTGTTAGCTTCTTGCTCAGTGGTGCAACAATTGAGGATACTTTCCTGTTTCTGGAAATGTAACTTAAAATTCAGGTAGATTAATAGAAAACCTGTACAATAACAGTTGCACGATTTTATACAGAGAAAAGGTATGTCTGTCAAGGGAGGAAGGTGGCCTGAAAAATACAAACTCTATATCCCCTGATTCAAACTATCTGAATCTTGAAGACTGTCTTTGGATTAACATTGCTAAGATACTTTGTACGGTTGACATGTGAATCTTGTCTCTCATAGTCTTCAAAACTACATCATTATGATTTGAGCTCTGGCAAAAGAATTTGTTTTCACATCTATTCTAAGCATTTTCCATCTGTCCTCTCATTTCATCAGCAGCTTTAGGATCTTGGGTTTCTGATTTGTGCTTCATGTAGGTTTACTGGAAGGTTCTTCCATATGTTGTAGTAGGTTTTTTTCAGGTGGATGCTGCAAGCATTAAGTCAGATGCCTTTCTTTGTTAACACCTTTTGTTGTGAGTTGGGATGGGGAACTTAAATATGAGTCTCTGCTGGGCTGAACAGCTTGGTGATGGGAGTGGTAGTAGTCATAGATATCTTGGTGAAATGAATGGTTCTAATATAAAATTGCTACTTTCAAAGATCCCAGTATTTTTATTTTTCCTTTTTTTTTTTTTTTTTGTCTTTAAAGTCAGTGGTTGCTGAATGGAACGTAATTATGAAAGGATTTCTGTTCTTCGCATGCAAGGAGTGTTCTTTTCTCATTATGACTTTTTCAGGATTGAATAATAAAGACTGCACCTGTTTTCAATTAGTAATGTAGAAGGGAAAATTTTGATACTGCTTTTTGTTTGACATGTTCATGATCTTTGTTTATGCCTCTTTTGCTCTGATGTCAAATGCATTGCCTGAAGAGTAAATACTATAGCATAATCATAAGACTCTTTCAAACTTAATGTTTTTTATATGCTTACTTTTCATAACTTCCTTTATGGTCTTAGGCAGACAACTTGAGAATTGTAATCCTATTAACATTTTAAAGAAATAATGAATAAAACCTGCTCTTTTTTCCCCCTCTGAAAGACATTTTCCCTGTGTCTTGACTTTGCTTACCTTTTTGTTCATTGGTAGCATGATCTTTCTTTTCAGGCTTTGGTTTATAAGGTTTACCCCTATTTCTTCTTTCCACAGTCAGGCTTGCAGAGCATAGGGCCTGATATATCTTCTCTGTTTTTTTGGTTTTACATGAAATATCTCTGAAAACTCTTTGACATTTGCACTGCTTTTACTGTGTGTGTGGGTGGTAGTGTGCATGTCAGTGTTCAACTGGGTGATCTCAAAAGGTTCCTTCCATCCTAAATTACTGTGATTTTGTGTTATCTGGGTATTAACACCACTTATTTGTCCATGCTAGCGTTGACTGAAGTTTGTCTTTGCGATTTAGGCAGCTTTTTACCCTGTCTCTGACTTACTTATATATCCTCCTTTCTACTTTACCTGCTTATATGCACCTCTGACACATTAACTACTGCATGCTCTTAATATTGCCTGCTCTTCAAGCGGCCAGCTACTGTTTTGTGGTCTCTCACATAGTTTCGTCTTTCTGTATGATACAAACCTATCTGAGGACTTTTTTTTAATCCCTTAACAAAGAAGTAAGATTGCTGGGGACGAGAACTTCATCTTCCCTGTCACTTAGAGCTGCGATTTTAGTTCTTGCTAGATACTTCTATTCAACTGTCTAAATCTTCAAGATTGCCTCTGTATTAAAATTTCTTAAGATACTTTGTGTAGCTGAATCTTGTATCCTTGCTCTCATCATCTTCAAAAAGTCAGCAGTCTCTGCCCTTGACAAAAGTAGTCTTGTTCACATCTATTCCGAGCATTCAGAAAATGATTTTTCATAGCCTGTCACTTTTAACTTTGTCGTCCATCTTAGTGCATCTTCCCTGATTGATTTAATGGAGTAAGAAAGGTGCCTTTATGTCTGATAGTTCTCATGGCAAAGATAAATTATAACTCTTAACCAAGGACTTGTTTATGCATTGTCAGGCCAAGGAGACATGCAGGTTCCAAAATCTGAAATGCACGAAACAGTGGTTCTGAGACACCCTCAGCGCTTATATTTCTGATTTCATCAGTGGTAGTGTACTGTAGGAAGAGTGTCTTCCATGTAATTCAGTTCCAAATTATTGGGAGTTTGAATTAAACTGGGTGAAGGCAGGTTTCTGAGTTGTGCCTGGACAGTTTTTGTGCTTGTAATTCACAACCTGTATGCAAAAGGCAAGTGGCTTCATACTGTGTTATTTTTGAAGTTTGATTAGCAGTTTGCGGCGTTTTGTGCTAATGCCAAGTTCTCGGGGCTCAAGGGTATGCATGTACAATAATGACATGGTCCACAGTGAAGTTAGTTGCCACTAGTCCTGCTCTGTGTAAGGGTTCCGAGTGTCTCCCTTGGTTACAACTACTGTCTTGGCATCCAGGATTTCTTGCAATGTCATACATATTTGGTGTCCTCATTTGTTAAAAAGAGTCTCTTGAAAACTTTTTACTGCTGATCAGCTTCTAGTTGTTGTCTTCAGACTGTGTTTCTACAGGTTTTATTGGTAGTAGAGTCTTGATCTCATGGTACTGAAGTGTAGGGAAGAGTAGTTAATTGTACTGGTCTAGCAAAGAATGAGGAATTGTAGGTAACACATTACAGGATTGATTGACAGCACAGGCATTCTGATAATCTTCAGCTTTCACTGACATCTCTCTCCTTCCTCCCTCTCCCCAGGGGTTATCAAACTAATGTAGGTAGAAATGGAATATCAGAATAGAATTTTGAGACTGGCTGTGCGATCGCATTTTGAATTTTACAGATCAGGTGTTACTATAGCAATGGAGGTAGAGACATAAAGAATGATACAGGTGTCTGTTTGTGAAGCTGCTGTTCAAAACAATTTAGAATGTGCAGATACATGGGAAAGATTTGTTGTTCAAGGACCTAAACCAGAAATGGTTGTGTTTCTATGCAAAACTAAGCTGGTTTAAGCAACATTAGGAACGAATAAGAATTGCATACTGAATTCTTTGCCCTCTTTCCTTAGGTGTGGTATTTTTGTTTGGCAAAGTTTGGATTGAATCTGCAAGCACCTATGTCAGCTGTTGTGTGACAGTGAAAAATATTGAGAGAACTGTTTATCTACTGCCACGTGAAACAGTAAGTATGACTTTAAAGCACGTCAAACATAAGTACCTTTCATTCTGCTTATGGCAGAATGGTTATGAGTTTCAGCTGTGTGATTATGGGAGCTGTTGAAGCCAGTGTTGTCTGGTAGATGTGGCAACGTTAAAAACAGTGTGTACATGATATATCACATGTGAGATGCAAAGCAGAGCGTTGTGGCTTCCCCTGGCCACAATTAACAACTGCAGACAAATTGTTACATTTAGACTTGCTGTTTAGCAAATAAAGTCATCTTGGAGTATTGTTAGAAAACTTTGGTGCTTTTTAAGCATTCTGTTTCAAAGAATGTTTTCTGAATTTGGGGGCTCTTCGCTGGTTGCATTGTAGTTTTTCCTTAGACAAGAGATACATGATTCATAATAGCAGAGCAAAATTCAGTGCATTGGTTGTGTCTGCTGGCCTTTTTTATTAATTTGTAAAACCTTACTTCTGTTTTTGAGGAAATCAATGTATCTACTGGCCAAGAGACAGAGACTCCGGTGACTATAATGAGTGTTTTCAAGGAATTTAATGACAGCATTTCACCAAAGTATAAGATCATGAAGTTCAAGTCCAAGGTTTGTTTACAAGCATCCTATTTAGTCATTTTCTGTTGTTCTGGTTTGTAAGGTGGGAAGGATGTTGAAAGACTGTCCAGTGCGGGAGGTTATGCTGAAATGCAAGTGTATAACTCCTGACATGTGTAGCTGTACTTGCTTGTAAAAGCCATCCCAGTGTCTTCCCAAATATCTATACTCCTTTAAGAACAGTAGACATGCAATACGATTGTTCCACCAGAAGTTTAAATGTTCGAGCGAGCCTGCACAGTGGATTTTTTAGGTGAGGCGCAGCGTGCACGGAACTGGCCCCACCCTTTAGTCCTAAGGTTCATCTGCCAGGGCCTAGCAAGCTTGGACGGTGGCAGCGAAGTCCTCAGGATGTAGGTTTAGTTAGAGTGTCCTTCTCTTAGATGGATGGCCTTACAGGGCTAAGCGAGCTCCATCTGCCCGGCTTTGGAGTTAGAGTTGTCCTTCTCCTAGGATGGTTGCCGGGAGGCTGGTGAGCCCATCCTGCCCATGGACACACTTTATCTGACCCTTCAGCTGAGACCTGACTAGCATGGGAGACCCTACCGGAGGCACAATCACTGCCAGCACAGCTCACAGCCTCATAAGGGCACGCAAGCTTCTCCCCCACGACAAGGGGGTGTCCGTGGAGAAGAGTTTGTTAGTACTTGGATGGGAGTTTAAATGTACTGCTTTTGAAAACAGTTATTTGTTACCTTCTTTAAAACTGGATTGAATGTCAGACTGTCTTGCTGAGCTGTTTTTGAGAATGCAGACCAGATAAAAGTGCTGATACCTAAAGCCTGGGTATCAGCTTGTGCTGTAAGAGTTTAAAATGAAAGATTGTATTGTCCAGAAGATAAGTCAGTACACCGAGATTAAACTGTCTTTGCATTTGGTCAGGTATCTTACTGAAGTTTATCTCTTGGTCTGTCTCATCCTTCTTCTCACCTCTGGTGATTTATCTTTTTAGAGTGCATCCTGCTCAGAGCAAGGATTGTCGTAGTGTGGCTGTGCAGGTGGGAACAAGTTGTGAGGATTGTAATTCAGTTTTGAAAGTTAAGCTGTTATGGGCAATAGTCTTAACAGTGTTATTTTGGTGTGCTCTGTTTGCCCAACAAATCCGTAAAATAACACTGGAAAAACAAAATCTTGCCATAATGGAAACTCTGCACAGACATTAGTATAACACTTGTCATAACCCTGCAGGAAAAGAGCTGATACTGCTGATTGTGTTGCAGATTTGGACTGAATTAGTTTGCTAGTGTGAGAAAGCTTTATTTCCATTATTTATCCATTTACACTGAGCATTTGTCTTTTAGGGGGGAGGGCAAAGGTGGCTAACATGCAAGTTAGGGGAAAAATCTGAGTGTGCTCAGAATATTTTCTGTTTCTTGAAGTAACATGTCATTTATCTGGCAAAGCTGATTTTCATTAGTTGTAACTTTTCCCAGCTTGGCAATCTTGACTTCACAGGATTCGTTCTTGAATAGTTGATGAGGAAGTGAGATGGCAAGTGAAAATGCATAAAGAATGGAATTTAACAATAAATAAATAAAAGGGGGGAAATTGAAAACAAGTTTGTATGGTAATTCAGGTTGGAAAGATCCTCAGGAGGGCATCTAATCGAAGGCTAGAGTAATTCTGACAGTTTAAGTAGTAAAAGTGAAAATGTGAGCAGTGTTTCTCAAATAGTAAAGTCATTCAAGGCATGACATCTCTTCAGCAACTTGTAGCTTTGTGTGCTATTTACAGAATTCAGGGAAAATGTGACATTAGTATTTTGTAAAATCTTTTCTTTGTTCTAGCTTATTTTCTCTATCAAAACTGTGATGTAAATTTAGCTTTTTCGGTTTTATCTTTTATCTCTCTTGTATAGTTATTATAATATAGTTACGTGTGGGATTGGAAAAGAATAAATTTAACAATAGATAAAAAACAAGAGTCTGATAGCTTACTGTTCAAAGCTCCTTTCAGGAATGAGGGAGAAAACTCAAACTAAAACAGTTCCTTGTTAAATGAGAGGATGCAAACACTTGTACTCTAGAAATGGAAGGAGGGAGAAAGCCTCCGAAAAGATGCAGGTCTGCTGTCAGAATCTTGGGAAACCTTCCTTTATTTCGTGGTATGCTGAGGAAGAATAATGTGAATGAGGTAATAAGATAATATAGCCTAACTTTCAAAGATGGCTTTAAAAAATCAAGGTGAACCTGTCAAATTTTTACTTAGCTTACACAGAGCTCAGGGAAGAAAACCCGTCAGTCTTGTCTGGATATATGACTACAGTGCACCTGGGGTACCTGGGTGTGACACAGGAGCGATTCCTCCGAGGAATGGGGAAGTAGGAGCACTAAGACACTGTTCAGATTTTCCCTTGAATATTGCAACATTTGGTCGCTCTCATGAGGAAAGATAAACTCAAGTGACTATATGTACGGAAGGTGGTAATTAGAAGGATGAGAGAAAAAGAGAATCTGTTATACCAGCGAGAACTATGAAAGAGCTTTGATTTTTAAAATTGAAGTGAAGAATAATGATAAGACCTGTTTGCTTTCTAAACACATTAAAAGGGAATGAGTTAAAAAGCTTTTTAAAGGACAGTTTTAGCAAAAGAGCAAATTTGGAATTTTTAATTCATGAATAAATTAGGCAGGATAGTTGGGGGCACAGAGATGCTGTAAAATAATGTACCAGAATTATTTCTGAACAGTAAGAATTGAAATTACATTTGAATTCTTCAGGCTCTTCACTAAACTGAATTTTACTAAGAGGATAAAAGCTATCTAGCTTTATTTTGCCTGTGTCATTTTCTACTAATTTTAGTACTTACTGCCTTCTGGAAGGGTTTAATGAGAACTTGAGCTAGTGGGAGGGTATGGCACTAGTAATACGGGCGATAAGAGAAAAGACAGGATAGTAGAGCAGGGCTGTGGGTGGCTTCTTTGGAGGATTACTCAAGGAGAGTGTTACAGTAACTCAGATATTCCAGATTACACAAAGTTGACTGTAAACAAGTGGCACCAAATCTGCCCAGGTTTACGTCTCAGCATCTGGGAGGCTTTGTGCTCTCTGCAAGGTAATTGTGGAAGTAGTACCATTACTGCACCCTGCTACTGTTCCTCTTTGAGATACCTGAATTTGCCTGGTTATATACCTTTTCAGTCTGTTTTTCATAAGGAGTCATCATCTTCCTTTTTGTCCCAGTCATACCACCAGAGATGATGGGTTGTTATACAGTCCTTGCATCTGTGTTCCCACAGGGGTGTGCAGGGATCTTGAAATGGTTTGTGGCACTGACCTAAATGAATGCTGCGAAAAAGTGATCTCTACACAGTTGTGTCTGTGTGTGGTAAAGAGCTAATGTGCTGTAGAAGAACTCCCCTGCTTTGTGATGTGCAGCCAGCGCTTCACTACTGTGTTGTTAAGGGTTGGTGTTTTGAAAGATTTAAAAAAAGCTAATGGCCATGTTGCTCAGGTGAGGGGAGCACTCATCAATAATTCAGAGTAACATGAAGTGTCAGTTTTTGCATAGTACTGTGAAACTGAAAAACTATTCTTCTTCCATCATTAGCTGGAATTAGGAAAGGTTACTAACATACCTGTCATGCACCCAGCGTTCTTTTATTCAGAACACCCATTTTTGTGACGATGCAGAGAGCATCAATATTTGTACACTGAGACAAGTTGTTCCCTGTGCATCTTGGCCTTGCCAGCACCCAACTTTGTCCCTTTGAACAGATACACTTGAGCCCATATCATTTCCTCCTGCACCTGCTGCTAATTGTAGCTTCAGTGGGTTGCACTGCTGCCAAGTTAGCAAGTCTTCACAAATCAATTTGAAAGCAGCCTTACTCCACTTAGGAACTTAGCAGCTAATCACTGCTGCTCATTTCTGCTCTCTGAAGGGCCACTTGAAGGGCAGATTACTCTGCAGCAAAGCATTCATTCACTGCAGTTATGACCAGACTCTGGTGTAATTGAGCTGAGCGCAGATGAATCACTGCAGCAGACTATTTTTATACTGTGTTCAGCTTGTGTTTGCGGCAAGAACTTGTTTGAAGCCTGAGAGGTTTTGGGGATTTTTTAAATTTAAAAAAAGAGAAGTGGGGCACCAGGGATGTGTGCTAAAAGCAGTGCATTGCCGTCTATTACGTTACAGCTCTGGTCTGCTCATTGCATAAGGTGCTGCTTTGGCTCTGCAGTTCAGGTGTACATTTGCATGCTAGTCTGCACTGGTGGTCTGGCTTCATACTGGTGCCCTTGTACCAAATTATGTTACACTTCTGCCTTCATGTATTTGTTGATGCCATAGTAGTTTCTGGATTTGCCTGCTTTCTATTTTTAGCAGAGATCCCTCTCCTCTCCTACCAGGCTTTGCAGCCTTACAACTAAAGCAGTGCACGTGGTAACAAGCTTCGCTGTTCTTTGAAGTGCCCTGAGGGAGCTATTGCTGATGCAGTTAATTTAAGGAAAAAACCCAACTATCCAACCCCAAAACAAATAACTTGAAGTTTGCTTATATGTATGCATGTTTTTTTAATTTGTACGTTTTATTTCTATTTGTGGTGATTTTGCTTTCTCTTGCTAAATTTTGTCTAGTGGCATATTGTGCTGAGTCTTGTGCATATAGTGCTGAATGTAGTACATTGTCCAGTGAAAAATGTGATTTTTAATTTAAGATGCCTCTAGAAATTCTTGTAGTAATGTGCTAGCATAGCTATGATATAACATTATAACAGTAATATGTAACAGTGGTGCAGAGCATAGGGCATGGCATTTCAGCACAGGGCATAGCATTATTACACAGGGTACTGTAAATATTTGGAAAATCAAGGTAGTTATTCTTAGAAACTGACAAGCTGTGCATGTTGTGGAAAATCATTATTGTTTATGAAGAAAGCAGAAGTGATACTTAACTTTCAGTAAAATTGTACTGAGCTGCTTAAACTGTCCTTGTTAGAGATAAGTAAACAAACTGGACTACTTTCTAGTAAAACCCAAGTCACTGAAAAAGAAAAATACAGCAGTACCACTGAAATTATTCTGCAGTAAGTGTGTAATAAAGTAAACAGCTGGCAGATGGTTGGGATATCATCTCCCTTGGGTTCCCCTCTGAAGTGCTGGTACACTAAAGCATGCAGTATAAGAGGAGGAGCTGTGTGCAGTTACAGGGGTACAGTCTGACTGGTGTCACAGTGATGTGGTGGGATAGGACGTGGTTAAGATAAGCTGGGGTGGCAAGGAGAAGTAGTCTCTTTTGTGTGTCAGAGCAACTGGAATGCATGGAGCCCAACCTGAGAGAGGGCAAAGAGCTGGTCAGGAGCCTGTGGGTCAGGATTTGAGGACAGACTAGTGGAAGTGACATCATAGTGGAGAAAGGAAAGCCAAAACCCACCTGGAGTTGAATCTGGTGAGGGAGACAAAGAGCAGCAGGAAAGCCTTCTATAGGTACAGGCAGACGAGGAAAGGTGCTGCTGAAAGGGACTGGTGATGTGTTTACAGGTCATAGAAAAGGCCAAGATAGTGTCTTCTTCACCTTGGTCTTTACTGCTAAGTGCAGCCTTTAGCAATCCCTGCCTCCAAGAGACCTGAAGGAAAGCCTGAAGTGAAGACTTGATATAGAAGAATCAGGCTAGGGCACATTTAAACAAATTGGACAGATAGAGGCACATGAGACCTGATGGGATACGCCCATGAGTGCAGAGGGAGCTGGCCAATGTCGGAAGGCACTTGGAAGTGTTCAGTGTGGATATACAAAAGAGAAATCATGCTTCACCAAGCTGGTAGCCTTCTGTGAAGAAATGGACTGGATGGGTGGACAAGGGGAGAGTAGTGGCTGTTGTTTCTTGACTTCAGTTTAGCTTTCAATGCTGTCTACCATAGCGTCCTCACAGAAAACTGGTGAAGTGTGGGCTAGGGGTCTGGACATTGGTGGGGAGTGGAAACCAGCTGCAGTGCTGGGCTCAGTGTTGGGATCAGCTGCACAAAGTCCAAGTGGAGCTCAGTCCCTAGTGGTGCACCCCAAGGGTCCATACTGGAATCCAATCCTGATTATGATCTGTGTTAATGATTTGAATGATGGCAGAGCACACGTTCAGCAAGTCTGCAGACAGTACAAAACCCGGAGAAGTAGTTGATACACCCTGTCAATGTGCTGCCGTTCAGAGTACTTTGACAGACTGTTTGATGTTCTTGATGACCTACAGGAATCCAATCAAGGTCAAAAAACGGGAAAAAGTCCTGTGCCAGGACTGGAAAAACCTCAAGTGCCTGTACATGTTGGTGGCTGACTGGCTATAAAGCAGCTTTGGAGGGAAAGTCGAGTTGATCTTGGTAGACATGAGGTTGGACAAGGGCCAGCAGTGTCCCCTTGTGGCAGAGATGGTCTGGGGCACTCTGGGCATGAGTAAGGATGACTCTGGCAGACTCTTGTTGGTGCCCAACAGAGGACAAAAGCATGAAATGTATCAGAACACATGAAAATATATCAGAACGTAAACCACTGCTTCACTGTCAGGGAGAACAAGCACTGGCACTGGTTGCCCAGAGAGACTTGAGGAGTCTCCATCCTTGGGGATGTTCAAAAGCTGGCTGGAGAGAGCCCTGAGCAGCCTGCTGTAATTGTCCTGGTTCTGAGCAAGAGGCTGGACTAGACAATGTCTGGAGGCTCCTTTCCATCTCTGCCATTTTGTGATTTTGTGGGGATCTGCAGCCACCAGTTTTCATGGTGTCTGAAATCTGTGAATGTAATGTTCCTGAATTTCCTTAGCTACTATGTTTTTTGTTTTGTAGTGGCTAGTATACTTGTTAGTCAATTCTGTAGAAACTCTTAATGCTAAGACCACATGACAAGATTAAATACAGGGCCTAAAACATTCTTACTATCTTCAGCTGGTTATAATGAGTTGTCGAATTGGTACTATAGGATCAAGCCCATGCTATTTGGAATGTATATTTTAGCTGGCCTTTATTTCTTTAGCTTTCCATTTGGACAGAATGAATATTTATTCGGGAGATACTGAAAATACAATATTTTTGTTTTATTTAGAAAGTGGAAAAATACTATGCTTTTGAGATTCCAGATGTACCAGCAAAATCTGAATACCTAGAAGTTAAATATTCGGTGAGTATGATTAATCTGACAAAGTGCCATAACTTACTTTCTTACCTAGTTAAGAATTTTATGGTTCTAATAAATTAAAAAAATTGCTGTACTTCTTTCATAGTGTGCATTTAGTTTCTTGTTATGTAGTAATAATAACAACAACAAAAAAGGTTAACACCTGAGCCTGTGACTTTTTTTTATTATCCTTTATATGCTGCTTAGTACTTATCTAAACAGTTTCATTACCAGCTAACCTTTTAACATGGTGATTTACTAGTGTTCACTCTATTTATGTGAATGAAATATGAGGTGGGGGGGAAACTCTTCCTACAACTACTGCCATTTCTGTCATTGATTTTTCTACAATCTATATTCCCAGTTTTCCTCCTTTATTTTCTGTTACCTATTGATGTCCAGAATATGGCCAATAACTCTGCTTGTATGACTCTTGCAAATAGCAGCTGGGTGAGAAAGACTTTTAAGACCTGTAAAAGAGAGCACCAAAGACGGGGAAAAATTCCCATGAGAACATCAGTAGCTATTCTTCATTAACAAAAATACTTTATTTGATTTCAAACATATGAGTCTCAGCAGTCTTGAACCTTTTAGGTTCGTTGCTGGGACAATGCCTTTTTAAACCATTTTTTGTACTGGTTTTAGGTGCTTAAGCAGCATCCTACAAATATTTCTAACTATCTCAAATTCTTCTTTAGCTGTGCAGGAACACTTTATCCAGTTGTTGTATGTCAGACAAGATTAAAGCTTTAACTGTCTTATTAATTTTACGACATGAGTGGTTTCTGTATTAAACTGGTCATTGAATGTTGTTGTAGTCTTGGCTGACATATCCAGTATGGATGATGGACTTCAGTGCGTTTCTTCATTACTGTCCTGATTTTTAAGTCGGGTCTATAGTGTTATTTTTTCTCTTACTATAAGGTATTATAGGCTAAGGCTTTGCTTGTGCAATATGAAATTGATTTTAGGTATTGTGTAGTTTTGTTAAGGGCTGTCTCAATATGGTGTGTCAACCTTGAAGACTTCTGTGGGGTGAAATGACTCACTTCTCTCTCTTACTTGTTAGGCTGAACACCCTCGGCTTCCCCAAGATCTGAAAGGACAAACGTTTTCACATGTATTTGGAACTAACACCTCTAGCCTGGAACTTCTCTTGATGAGTCAGAAGATCAAAGGACCATGCTGGCTGGAAATAAAAAATCCACGTATGGTGGTTTGCATGTGAAATACTTGGTTGCTGGAAAACATATAGATTGGGAGAAGGACAAAATTTAAATTTTCCTGATGAATTATCGTTTTGTACATTAACTTCAAATTTTACTGATTTAATTTTCATTATCTAGGACAAATTGAAACACATTCTTCCTTTTTTTGAGTGACAACTATCCATCTGAAATTGTGCACTGTACCGATGGGATTATAACTTTGAATGGTAGTGAGAGGGAACTGTGCAGTGCCTAGCAGCTGCTCTTTGGTGCACACCCTAATGCCATGTATACTAAGCTAAACCTAGTTGACTGGGAAATAACTTATCTTTTTACTCTTGATAACTTAAGATTCGAGGGTTTTTTCCTGCAAATGTATCTTTTGAAGAACAAACTGCTGCTGGATGGCTTTTTTCTGTGTCTTAAGGTGGTTTTTTCTGACACTTGGAAAAGTTTGTGGTGTGGAGCTCTCTTACTTTTATATCCTTTCTGCCTCATGAGTGGCACACACCACTTACATATGCCACTTCATTTTAGCTTGATTAGAACCCTTTATTCAATGTGTGCTGCATATTGCCAAGAACACAGGGACATTTACCATACTGGATAAAAGCTACCTCTATTACTGCAATCTCCTTGGGGCACTTCCAGTGCAGAATTGACCATGTGAAACTGACACTGGGAGGATTCTCCTCTTCTGCAGCTTGCTCAGTCACTGACAAAGCTGATACCACTAAGGATTTGAAACTAGAATAGAGAAGAAAAATCCCTGACTGCCAAAAGATGGATTATCTGTGATGGGTTTTCCACCCAACACTGGCAAGTATCAGTGTACTTTCTGATTTTAAAGGCCTAAGGGTGGCCTGCACTCTTTGCCCAAGAATTGACCTTGTATTTCTTTAAGTTCATCACATGGAAAAAGTCCAGTGCTGTTTTGTTCCTCATATCCAGTATGCCAAAAGGTTCAGACAATATTCAGTTTTAATTAATGCAGATGTGTGTTTTCTCCCCTTAGAACTACCTTGGCCTGAGCTCAGATACTGATTCCGTATCAGAGCCAAATGGCAGTCTGTGGCAGCTATTTTTTTCCACTCCCACACCGATTAGAGCCTTCAGGTTGCAGAGAGAGTCTGTGTCTTGATATCAGAATTGCTCCTTTCACAACTGTCTTGCCCACTCTGTTGAAAACTGACTGTTAACCTGACTAGTTATATATATGCCATTTTCTGTCAGTGCACTGGATTTTGTGCCCCACTGCTGGGTTGGTGGGTTTGTTTCTGTCATTTGCTTGTTTTTAAGGTGTGTAGTTTTTGGGGAGGGTATCTAGCTTATCAGAAGATTCTTGCTTTCTTGTGTGGCTTCCCTTACACACTTCCCATATGGGATAAGAAGTATACCTGGAAAGTTTAGAATAAGCAAGTCCCAAACCATTTGAAAAGACTTCTGCAACAACTTCGAAACCTGTCATCAGTATCCATTATGAAGCTGTCTTTGCAGCTGAGTATCAGTGCTAGGTGGCACCAGAGCTTTTCTAGAGCAGCAGTCTCCAGTCTTGCACACTGCTGTCACTGAAAAATCGAGCATGGACCCGCATTATATAAATATTTATTATTTATAGATTGTACACATGTACTACTCTGCGAATATGTTATGTACATTATAAAATAAACACAAAAATAGGAATTAAAAAGGATGAGTTAAATGAAGTAATGGCCTTTTAAAATATTTTAATCATTAACGATACAAAAATATTTTCTTGCCACACCTCAGTGGATGGTCTTATGCACCCCACTTTGAAAACCACTGCCTTAGAGAGTGCTAGTTGAAGCTCTAGGAGTCAATGTGTTGGAGATCAAAGAGGAAAGGTTTTAAGCAGTTGATTGCCTGTCTTCCTTTGGAGTTATCATCAGTATTTTATATAAGAAGATATCTTAGCCAGCTATCTGTTTGCATTTAGAAAAAGGATAATGAGAGAAGGTAAAATATGTGGGTTTCCAGAGAAGTGTCAAAGTTTTCAGGTAGTAAGATAAGCAGGTCTACCAACAGCTGATTTCAAAAGGTTCATCTGTCAGAAATACAGTCTCTGCTTCTTTCTGCATGTAGTGAGTTACCTCATCAGTATCTTTTGTGAATGATCCCTTTTTTTTTTTTAAAGCAAGCAAAGAAATACAGGCCTAAAAATTCTCAGATAATAATGGAATATGAACATGTCTTTTTTTCTTTCTCCATCTATCTGTATGATTTTTTAAGCTCTTGTACGCTTTTTATCTAAATAGCTTTCTGTGGTCTGTCTGCATTATAGGATTCCTTATATTGCCAGGGTAGGATTAAATCTTACAAAATCCCCCTTCTCTTTATTTCCATAATGGTGTTTCTGAAAGATTAAAAGAAGTAATTATGCAGTGCATTTCAGTCAGCCATATGTTCTTGTTCTAATTCAGTCAAAATTCTTTTGATTAGCACTGTGGCTGCCTTTTCTGTAGCATTGAAGAAATTTCTTGAACATTCTTTTCAAATTGTATTAATTTAATTTTTTGAAGCCTTTTCCCTTTGAATGGACTACAAGACTAAATGCTAAGAAGGGATATGTTAATTTAGGTGGAGTTATCCTCACTTACTTGACTTATACCTTTGTCTGCTATGACTGTGTAAAGCTGCCTGAAGTATTTTTTGCATTCTGCATCTTCCTGACCCTGGTCCAAATCTTCCTTTGCTTATTTGGTGTTAAAGAGCTCCTGCTGATGGGGCAGTCAGGGCCAGGGAGTACCAAAAATTGGGAAGGATTCGCGTGGGTCTTGGACTATCCCACAAGGGTGAAACATTGAAAGGAAGTGCTCTGTGCAGCAATGCCTGTAGAGAAACCTTCTCTGTGGTTCCCAGAAGAATGAAGGTGGATTTTCTTGTTTCCTCAGAGCCTTCGAATCAGTCAGTGAGCTGGTGTAAAGTAGAGGCTGTGGCCATGAAGCCTGGCTTCGTTAATGTGGCTAAAGATCTTTCTCCTCCTCCTCCTCTGGTGGTCATGTCCTTTAGCATGAAAACCACTCAGAACCCAAAGACTCACCAGAATGAGGTAAGGAATCTGCTCGCATTTTAGTTTGGCTTGGTTTTGCTCTTCAGCGTATACTAAAAAGTTTTCTAAGGCTTGGAAGGGCTTCACCTGATAAAACGTTTAAATACATGTACTGTTGAATAAAATGTCTTTGCTCCAGAATTTTCAAGGACATTTTTACTGGGGTCTCACCTGCATGAGAACTGTGGGTTAGGGGGCCTGTTTGGTGAGAATATTTGCTGTGACAGTGGATCCTACATATGTTTTCAAGCCTTCTGTTTTGTCTGATGTGTTTCTTACTTGTAAATGAGACTGTCTCACAATGGGTATGAATGGATTTTTTAAAATTATTATTTATTTATTTTGGTAGAGCCAGTCATAGGTTGTAGGTAAAATGTCCAGGTTTTTCTGCTGCTGAAACTCATTTTGAAATGGAATGAGAATTTGGTCTTAATCTTACAATATCTACTCTTCTGCTACGAAATCATTCCTCTGAAAGGAAGAGAGATGTAGATGGCCACTTTCAGTTGTGGATTTCAGACCACAACATGTATTTAGGCACATTTATCTTCTTTTTGTTTTTTGTTTTTTTTTTTTTTTAATGGAAGTCATTGGCCTATGTCATGATTTAGTATTCACTAATAGGATAGGAGAGTTGTTTCTGGCTAATTGAATCAAAGAATAATAGATTGGCAGATTTGTCAAGGAGAATTATTCCTCTTGGTGAAGTTAAATTTTTTTGGGAGGGAAGTATGGAAAATTCCTGGTTTCCAGACAACATACACAAGGCACCAACAGGACTCTGCCAAGATGATTTAAAGCCTTTATAAAGATGCTTTGTCTTCTGGTGGGTTTTCCTGACCAGTGTCTGGGGAGCCAGGACGTGCTGCCAGCAAAGCAACTGGAAGCATCAGTGGAGCTAATGGCTTCCAAATGCTAAGTCTAAATCCTCTTGGCTTCGTGGCAGTGTTGACTGCTTGCTTAGGCTCACTGCTTGCCTTGCTTATGTCTCCCCTGCGCTCCATAGGGAATGCTTTAAATTGTGGGATCTGTTCAGATGCAGAGCAAAAACTGATAAAAGCTGTTTTGAATTACTATTAAGGATTATTTTGCCTCTCAGATTTCTAAGATAATTATTTAAGAGTAAATTCTGCTTTATTTTCCTTAATATTAATTGATAACTTCTTTGTAACTGTTTGTAGTTGGAATTAATTTAAAAAAGATCTATTGTGGAAATAAGAGATGAGGAAATTAAAAAAAAAAAGGGGAGGAAGAAATGAGTATTGATAGTAATCATGTTTATGAAGTTGTGTTCTGTATCTCCTTGGTATAGGTTGTGGCTCTTGCAGCTCTGGTTCATCAGAAATTTCCTCTGGATAAGGCTGCACCTCAGCCTCCCTTTCAGACACACTTCTGTGGTATGTACTCGGAACAGTTTGTGAGCAAAAAAAGAGTTAATTCTGAGGTTTTTCTTTTTTTGTTGTGTTTTCATTTTTTGGTTGTGAGGTAGGGGTTACTTAGTTATTTTAAAATTGTTAGTACATTCTGTCACTCCATCAGTAGTGGCTTTTCCCCATCTTTAACTTCACTAGTTACTGACTTTTTATTGAAGACTTAATTGAAAAGAAAATCTTAGTTTGAGATGATGCAACATAACCTACTCTGTACAGTTTCCTATAGTTTTTTCGGTTTTACTTCATCATGTGTTCCTTTTACTTTCTCCACCCACTGAGTTGGACCATTTATTTACTCTCAGTTATTTTTCAGTTCAGCTCTTCTGAACAGAATTAAAAAAATTAAACATGGTGCATTTATTTATAAACAAGTTTTTTTAGGAAAACAATAATCTTGCAGCAGTGTCATTATAGTAATATCAGCTAAACTTCGAGATTCAGACCCTGACTGGAAGTGATGAAGTGTTGAATACTTGTGAGGGGAAATTCTTCAGGAGCTGTGGATCATAGTTTTAATCTCCAATGATAATGTCAAATATGACTGATAAGGGTTGTTTAATGCTTTACTAATTACTTGATTATCTATAGACAGATATTAACATAAAGCTATTTTTTTAGATTTAGAAGCCAGTTTTTCTTGGTTCCTTTTGTTGTGAATGGATTATTATGGGGAGGGTACAACGAAGAACTTGTATGTAAGAACAAATATCACTTCTTTTGCAGCTGTTTCCAAACCAAATGATTGCATTTTTCCATATGACTTCAAAGAAGCTATTAAAAAGAAGGTAATTTCATTTTTTAGCTTTCTGATTGCAGTACCTTATAGAACACGAACTTCACGGTGCTTTCAGTAAGTTGTGAAAAGAAATATTCGAAGGAATGACATGATTATTTAATTAGTTTTAACTCTGCAAACCTAAATCCGTGTATTCATTCTGTATTGCTTGTAAAAATAGAGATGTTTGCTGTGTGAATTCAGTATTGGTGCTAATTGTGCTTTTAAAAATAGGTGGGGTGTTAGGAGAATTGGAAAGGTTTTGCAAAGAGGCTAACATCATAATTAATTTTTTTTATACCTGACTTTATACTCATAGTAAACTGGGAGAATTTTTCTTCTTTTCTTGGAGAGTAAAATCTGTCAAAATTTAGAAGTCATGCTTTAGGGCAGTGGTAGAGCTGACAGAATACTGAAGTTACCTATTTTTGTTTTGCCTCTATTTCTATGTGATCTTAAGCCTGTGAGTAAAGGATGCGTATGGGAGCATTTTCCTGGTGTACTTGATTCCTGGGAGCCTCTTAAAATATCACTAGACACCTGCATACAAAAGTAGAATAGAAAAAAAGCCTCTGAGAAAAGCTTTCTATATCTATGGGAGTGAGGAAAAAACCACCTTGAATTATAGAATGAAAGGGAGAACTCTGTGGTGCTTTATTATTGTCTTGTAACTAGTAGGGCAAAGGAGATGTTTCCATTTTAAACTTATTGGGTCATTGAAATCAGGTGCTCTCTTGCTCCTTTTAGAATGCTAAAATAGAAATTGCTGCAACAGAGAGAACACTGCTGGGATTTTTCCTTGCGAAGATTCACAAAATTGACCCAGATGTTATTGTGGTGAGTAGTTCTGAGACTTTGAGAGTGAAATTAAAGCAGATTGTCAGTTGGTCAGCTTTGTTCTTTTTCTTTTGTCCCCTTACAGGTTTTTTAATGTTTGTCTTAGAGTGCCTTATGAACTGAGTTTGCTTATAAGACAGCAGGTGTATTTTGATAGAAAGATGATACAGAATTTTCCCTGCCAGCATTTTATGCCTCCTATTATTTCCCATAATAGCTAAAATAGGCAGTATTTCCACAGTAGCTGAAACAGATTTTCTTTTCTTTACTCAGAAAGACAAAATACAGCAAGAAACTCTGATTTTCTAGAAAAAAGGAGACTCTTGGTATACTTAAGAGTCTGTCTCAGTTCACATGCTCATATAATTTGTTACCATTGAGATTGTTTTTATGCTGTAAATCAAAATTATAACCTAAGCAAATCTGTGGATTCTGAGCAAAGTTTTGTAGTAAGTATTCTTATGTTTTCTACTGTGTATCTGAGTATTTATTATAATTACTCATTTTCTTTATTGGCTGCCTTTAATTAATGCATAGTCCTGACTTTCACTTAATAAAATTTTGAAGACAATTTGAAGTTGGTTGTAAATCTGAGATTGATTACACACAACTTGTTTTTCTTCTGTAGGTAAATACCCATAATTAAGTGGTGGGAATACAATGAAATGAGCTGTCAGATACTTGGTGTTTTCAGCTCACTGCAGCTGGTGTCCAGTATTTGCCCTATTACCTAAACTTCCTGGTGATTTATGGGAAGGGATCGGGGGAACACTGCAGTCAGTGGTTTAAAATTGAAGATGCCACTAGGAGGGGTGTGAGATTTCCTGTCCTGATAACAGCAGAGCTGTGTTAGTGCAGTTTAATTTGCACCTGGTTTAATTAGTGCTGTTGAAATGCTGCTGCTCTTTTTGAGGACTTGCCCCTACAGCACAGTCTTGCACTATGCAGAGGTACCTGATAGTGTGGACCTGCAGTTCCTGGTGACTGACTCATGTTCATCAGGGTAGCATTTTGCTTTCAGCTGAGGTTACAGACCAGTGTCATCAATGTCATCAGCATGGTTTCAAATACTGCTGGAGTGCTTTGATATGTAAATATTGGTTAAAAGGTCTTCCTGGGCAGATTTAACAGCTATGCCTGTTGTAGTGTCAAAGGAAAGAAATTACGTTATTTTGATGTCACTATTGCATCTTTCATGGATGGAGGGAAAAAGAATTACTCTTAGCTTAAGTTTATATGCTCTATGAAGAATGTTGTGGTTTTTTTCTGGAAAGCTTTAGCTCCTAATCTCTGCTATCAAAGCATAAAGCTGAGTTGTGTGTGCTATGAGCTAGTTATAGAGCTGATTTTGGTATTCCACTGAACAGCATTGTTAGTGTTAAGACTAATGAGTACTGCTGATGAATGTTCTCTTAGAAAGTGCTTTCTGCGAGAGATAATGCCATCAATTAGTTGGAAAAAAACACAAAGGGCAAAGGAATACTGAGTGTGTGGAAGTAAGTCTTTCAATTTGCATTTGTTGTAACCTTTTTTGTTATTTTTTCTGCTTCAAGGGTCATAATATTTATGGATTTGATCTGGAAGTGCTGCTTCAAAGAATTAATTTGTGCAAAGTCCCTCACTGGTCCAAGATAGGTCGACTGAGGAGGTCTAACATGCCAAAGCTTGGGGTAATAAGATTGCTTAAGTCTTTTAAGGCCCTTATGTTGCCTGTGATTAAAAATGAATTAATTTTTCTGAGGAATTGTAAATGTGACACTGACATATTTGGACTGTTGGTCATGCTGAATTTCATGTGTCCCAGATGAGAAATTGAGTGTTTATATGACTTTTATTACAGTAATAAGCTAAACTGATTTTCAAGTTAGGCTAATTTAGTTTACTTATCTCAAGTAGACGATCGTAATGACAGATTAATTGCAATAGTCTTTAGTGTAACAGTCTTTGTCTGCTGTAACTGTAAAATGAGAAAATGCAATTTGGATTGATGGGTGAATCATCCCATAGAGAGCTGCTAAGTTAATTCTGTAGTTCTTAGTATTATTTGTTCAGAGGACAGTGTGTGAGCATTGGGGTGTTGAAGTGCTGAACGTGGCTGTGTTCTTGCCTCCCTGTCATTCCTTGAGGCCAAGATGGTGAAATCTAACTCATAATGAGAGTTAAGTATCTACTTCTTAATATCCACATACACTGAAAGATACCATGAGTTCCTTTAGGGCATAATTACAAGTCTGGAGTATTAGAGTGTTTACTGACCAGCTGAGTCCTATACACATGCATTGTGGATAGGTGTTTCTTTAGTTAATGTTTGTATGTTTCATTTTGTTTGGGTTTTTCTCTCCTTGTGTGATATGGTTAAGGGTCGAGGAGGGTTTGCTGAAAGGAATGCTGCCTGCGGTCGAATGATCTGTGATGTAGAAATTTCTGCTAAAGAATTAATCCGGTGCAAAAGTTACCATTTGTCTGAACTGGTCCGTCAGATTTTGAAAACAGAGAAGGTGACAATTCTGCCAGAGGAAATTCGAAATATGTACAGGTATGTTGGTGATTGGGATTTTTAATCCTTCACTGAAAACCAGCGGAAATGGTTCCCTGGCATAAAACTTTGCTTTCTTACTTGATTTGTCATGGAGATGCTGACTTAGCATACTGGTATTTGAAAAGCTAAATACTATCCTAACATTATATTATAATGTTTCAGGCTACTTATGTGATGGCTTGTAATGTCTGAAGCAAATGGATTTGCAAGAGCGTTGGTGTAGGTGCACCAAATAGGATATGGCTATTTATGCCAAATGAGTTTTGGGGTGGTTTTTCACTTAAAAAGTGTGCTATGTAAGTGAACACTGGCGTGCTACAGATATCCCATGTTGCATACAGCGTATAGGTCTGAACTACTACAGAGTACAAAGGAGACTGATTTAACTTTAAGCTGTGCCCTTTTTTTTCCCAGTGATTCTCCTCGCTTAGTGTACATGCTGGAAAACACCTGGACAGATGCCAAGTTCATTCTCCAGATAATGTGTGAGCTAAATGTTCTGCCACTGGCTCTTCAGATAACAAACATCTCTGGGAATGTCATGGTATGTTTTCATTCCTTTCCAACCTTGTCCACTGACCCTTCCCCCGCTCCCCTCAAACAATTTCATGTTTTCTGTTTGACTTGCTAGGCTTAATTTCTAAACACTAATTGAGAATATATAATACTGTAAATTTTTTGCTGAGATGAGTGAGTGAGTTCAATATTCTAATTAAGTAATAATGTTCCTAAAAATATCACATTGGAGTTTTGTGCTTTGCTTTGAGTTCTCTTTTCACCCCTCTCGTTAGTCGAGGACAATGATGGGTGGACGATCTGAACGAAATGAGTTCCTCCTGCTTCATGCATTCCATGAAAAGGACTACATAGTGCCAGACAAACAAGTTTTCAAAAAGCCTCCTCAGAAGCTGGTGGGTCCAGTTTTTCTTTTTCCAAAAATTTTTATTGAAACATTAAAAAACATTCTTCTGTCTGTTTGGTATTACTATTCTGTGAGAGCACAAAGAATGCCAAACATACATTAGAGATAACTTAATGCTTAATTAAGATATTATTTTTTGTTGATTTGATAGTGTGGGACAGTGTAACAGCTTTTTCATTGTGTTTATTATCTGCATAGATTATGCAGATCTATGGAAACTCAGTTCTGTTCGCTTAAAATTCAAATAAGCTAAGTACTTGTCTCTGTCGGGAAACAGTAAAGAAGATAATCTGTGTTACTTAATAGATGCACTTACAATTATTTTGATGATGAACAGTATTTCAGGTGTAGTTTGTTTTATGGATAAAATATCCAAGGGTATTAAAAAATACTTTGTGTAATATCAACGTAAATAGTATTTATAGAAACATCCATATGTTTGTTAGAGAGCAAATGAAAATTTGAGAAAGTATTTGCATTGCACTATATTTTTCTTCTTAGTTTTACTTTTAAATCAGTTCAACAGTAAACTCCACCAAGTTTTGTTGATTGCATTGTTGCATCAAAGTAGTGCTGGAATTTTTAAGTGATTCTGAATAGAACTGAACAACTGGGTGAAAACTTCTTGCTACCACATAACAAATAACAGAATACTCCTTAGGTCAGTAGTAATGTTTTTATTGTTTTACTAAAGCCCAGCCATTCTGTTTGCAAAACCAGCATTTTAATTGGGAATTGTATGTCATCTAGGTCATGAACTGATTTTTTTTCCTAGTGTTGACTTCTACAGCCAGCTGGAAAATTCACACTAGTGCCATGTCACATGATGACAATACCTTAAGGCCTTTGTAGTCTCTTGTTAGCAGTTTGTTCCTATTGGAGTTGATTTGAATGCTGTTTTGACATGTAGAGAGCTTTTAATAAGGATCATGATGAAAACACCATGTTTTGCATGTATTTTAAAAGGAACTCTGTGCACTGGCTCCCAAATTTGTATTTGATTTGCCAAAAATAACTCCTCTAACATTATAGAAATCTTAGAGAGTAGATAATGACTTTTTTAAATGCCAAATGTAGGTGGATGAAGATGAAGATTTTGAAGATCAGAATAAATCAAAGATAGGGAAAAAGAAAGCAGCATATGCTGGGGGCTTAGTCTTGGATCCCAAAGTCGGTAAGATGTGACAATTTTCTTTCTTCTATAATGTTAGAGACAGGTAGGTTTATTAATGCAGAGAGATTGCAGTGGGGAAATCAGTGTATCTTCTGGAAGTTTGGTATGGTGGTTCCAGGGTGGGGGCATTGTTACACATGCCAAAATTCCCAACTTTGACTGTGGAATTGCTTCTTTCTAGGAATTAGGACTGTTTGTCTATGTATAAATTTTCTAATGGACACGTATGGTTTTTTCAGTTTCTCCTCTCTGTGGGGATAACTGTACAAATGTCCTATAGTAACACAGAAGCTATCTGTTCAACTCTGGTGAGTTAATGGAGTTGGATCGTTCCACTTCTGACAGCTTTCTGTAATGGGTAGTGGTGTATCTCAACAGCTGCTTTAAGGGATTTATGTTATTGAAATGTGGTACAGTGTATTACTGTCACTTACATATTGTTTGTGGAGTTGTATGAAGTCCTTCGGGAGCCTGAGTAATTTTGACTTTTGTTCTAAACTCTGTTTTAGGTTTTTATGATAAGTTTATTTTGCTTCTCGACTTCAACAGCTTGTACCCCTCGATTATCCAGGAGTTTAACATCTGCTTTACCACAGTGCAGCGACTCTCATCAGAAGCACAGAAAAGGGCAGAGGTTTGTGTGCTTTAGCTCTTGGCTTCAGCTACACTGTCTTAACTTCAGTGTGTTTTCTGTGAATCATCTCCGTTCTTTTCCACTGTTTAATTTCTTTTTTTGTCCCCTCTCACACATAAAAAGTGACTCTTGTTTAAAGATGCATCATATTAAGTTTTGGGTTGGAACTTTTTGAATATTTTGCATCTGTCACCTTCCCTTCTGTAATATTCTTACAGAATTTTGGTAAGTTCTCTCACATCTTATCTTGGCAACCTCATGAAACAAGATGTTTTTACTTTACAGCCGCATATCCTCCTACAATTTCTGAGCCCCTCGACCGGTTTCATCCTAACTTGGTAGAGCTGCTAAAGTTAAGGTGCCACAGACTTCATGCAAACATACTCGAATGAGGGAGACAAGAGTCTCATTTTTCTGTCTACAGGAAAGAATAAGACAGGAGCTCAAGCCTTATTAGACATCAGGAAAACTATGTGTGTGTCTTACGGGGGTGGGGGGGTGTGATATTATGACTATGTCAGCTGTGGGACCAGCTTCACAAACATTCATGCTGTTTAATACAGCATTAAACCGTATTAAACACAACTGAAAAACCTCCGGAAGGTCCAGTTCCATGTCCTGTTTTCTGAGCAGCTTTGTTGGCTCTGGCTTTTCCATGGCTGGAGATTCTCATTTCCTCAGCTGTGCTGAAACAGTTGTTGATGGAGCTGTGTTGTAAGCTGAAGCACTGAGCTGGTCAGGTCTAAAGGTTAAACCTGAGGCTTTTATTTTTAACTGGTATCAGCTCATGGGTTGAAATTAGTTAGTTCCATAATATTATTCCATAATATTGGTTGGAATTAGTCCCAACTGAAATATCAGTACTGTATCAGGAATGAGGAGGCAAGTATGTAGAATTCTGTCAGTAAGTTCCTCCAAGCTCTCTGTGGATTTTCCCAGTTTTCTGAAGGGTGTTTCAAGCTGAAGCAATTGATTTTTATTTCTGTCATTGTACGATATTTAATCAGGCTTTGTTGTAATTTCTTGTTACAGTTCTTCCCAGACTGCTTTACTAAACTTGACAACCTCATAGTGTCTTCATTGCCCATTCTTTGTACAGTTTTCGCTCTTTCATTGTATTTGAAATTTCATTCCATTTGTGCTGATTAACCATTTCTTCAGTTGTGCTAAGAAAAAGAAGAATGTGTGCTTTCTGTCAAGTTGTTTTGCTGTAATCAAAAGTTCCTCGGGGTGGAGTTTTTGTTCTGTTGCTATGGTGGATTTCACTTTTGTCAGTTCCATCATTCAAAGTATCAGTTTCACAGAGCATATTCCCCATTTGACAGTTCTGAACACCAAAAGTACTTATGCAGTAATAAAAAAGGGATGGATTTTTTCAGCATGGAAAGAATTGCTTCTTTGTTTTTCTGTCTATCTGCCTATCTATCCCTAAGAGTGAGAGTGTGTGTGTTATTTGCCTGGATTTATATATATATGTGTGTATATATTTATGTGTATAAATATATAAAATCACACACACACTCTCTTAAAAAAAAAATTCTGTGCCTCTCTTGTGTTTTTCCCAGACTGAAACAGACTTAGGCCCTGTTCCTCAGCAGGGATGAAGTATTATAGTTAAACACTGGAAAAAAACCCCTCATGCATGTTCTGAATTGTGGTTTGGATGCTCTGCAGGAATAGACACAACCTATGTGATCTTGTTTTTTTTTTCCCAAGCTTTTCAGTTAACATGTTAAAATTCAAGAAGGAAAATAAGCTGTGGTGATTGTTTGACAGGTTGACGAAGAGGAAGAAATTCCAGAGCTTCCAGACCCATCTGTGGAAATGGGAGTTTTGCCTAAAGAAATCAGGAAACTGGTGGAGAGGAGGCGTCAAGTTAAGCAGTTAATGAAACAGCCAGATTTAAATCCTGACCTATATTTACAGGTGTGTTTTATAGAACTCCTTTGATTTATTTTTTTTTTCCTCCCATTCCCTTTAAGTGCTCTGATCAGCCTTGTAGAATAGGGATGATTAGTAGTGAGCAGTGATTGTAATGTGCTTTATTTGTAGCCCATCATTGCTTCAGACTGTATGAAAAGCTGTGAATGTAATTGTGAGCATTAAGTTCTGTTCTCTGATGGCTACAGTTGGCTCATTTTTGCTGGTTGTGTTTCTTTGCAGTATGATATCAGACAGAAGGCTTTGAAACTCACTGCTAACAGTATGTATGGCTGCCTGGGATTTTCCTACAGCAGATTCTATGCCAAGCCTTTGGCTGCTTTGGTGACACACAAGGGGAGAGAGGTAAGTTGTTAAATAGGTATACACACATGTGAAAAGGCTGGTTTTAAGCCACCGGTTCTTTTTCATTGAGTAGGGGAATGGTTTTGGTCTTGAAGCTGCTTTTGCCTTCAGAACTGTAGTTTTTCCTCCTTGTACTGCGGAAGTTGGAAAAAAAATGAAACTGTTGTCTAGAAGGATTCAGGTAAATATCTCCTGAAGTATGACAAGCTGAAGCTCTAGGTAGAGCCTTTGAATTAAACTGTTTGGTTTCTGTGGGCCAGATTATGGTGACAAAAAAATCCAGGCTACTTTCTCATTGTTCATGAATTTCCGGTTGTGCTCGATTGTTCCGTCTGCAGTCTGGTGACAGCTTCAGCTCTGAGTGAGCTTGACTTTAGTCAGACTATCTTGTGCTCTGGTATGTGCAGTTCCTGAAGGCCTAAAGTTTGTGATAGGGCTAATTAATCACATGGAGGCACTGGATTATGTATCGGGGTTTATCTTCAGAAACTGTTGGTTTCTTCCTGAAAATTTATGAAAAAAGTTTTTCATTAGCCTCAGATTTTATTTTAAGAGTTGTTCTTGACTTCATAAGCAGAACTACTCTTGCCGCTGGTTCGGATGGCAGCTCAATGCAGGCTACATCAGTTTGGTTCCAGTGGAAAAAAAAAAAATCATTACAGATCCAAAACATACCTATACAGTGTCTTAAAAGATATTTTTTGTGATGTTTTGTATTAGTTCTTTCTAGAAAAGAATGCCAAGGCCAAGCAGGAGCCTGCAAAGGTGCCAAGAATAAATGTGTCAGGATGGCCAGTCAACCTTTTAGCTGATCAGGGAGGTGGATGAGGTCACATCTGTGTTGAGGCAAATCCTGCCTGTGATGTGAGGGCACAGCTCTCCTTCCTGTGGACTAATGAATGCACTGAACGTCCATTTACAATCCCCGACTTATGTGCATGGTGGTGTTTTGTTTCTGGTAACACATCTTTGATTTTAAAAGTCTTCCTGTCTAAGCAGTTCTCTGGACATAACTCCACATTGCTGCCTTCCCAATTTTTGTAACCTGGGTGTTTAACCTTACACACGAGCTTAACTCAGAAATAATTTATTTTGGTAGCTAAATGTGCTGCGCAGCCATATGAATTCAGAAGTTAATGTTTCCTTTAACAAAGTCATGTCTTTGTTGTTGTGAGATTCTGTTGTATTTGTCTGTGAGGTTGGCATGTAAAGGAGCTGAGTATCAGCTTTATATTTTCTAGTAGTATTTTAAAAGTAATGAATTTGACTTTTTTTTGGTTTTTTTTAATGGATTCCATTTAATGAAGCACCTGTCACAAACTTGTATGGATACTTAAGCTTTTGGCCTCTACTAAGGCTGGGAAATACTATTTGTTTGCATGTGCAGTTTATTCTCATTTCTGATGTTCCTGCATTGTATTCCAAAGTGATGGTGAAATGGGGAAATCCTATATAGGTGGTACAGAATGTGCTAGGGAGCACTTTGAGACTTTTTCTTACATAGTTTATTTTTGGTTAGAAAGGATTTCTTACATCTTAAATTCTGGTGGTGCTAGACCTGGCCTGGCTTCAGCCAAGCCTTTGCACACATTGGAATCTCCAGTTATGTGGTTGCTCTGAGTTTGGGGAAAAACTTTCATTCTGTCATATAACGTTGCCTGAAAGCTTGTTGTACCCAGTGCAGGTTTGAAGTTCCTCTATGAAATGGGGCTGCTGGGAGCGCAGCAAAGAGGTGCCAGTGAAAGTCTGGGAGCAGATCCATCTGGCAGCACTAGTGCTGAACTCAGTGGGACATGGCTACCTTTAGGTCTCCTCTGTGCAATAGAGCACCTTCTATAGAGCTAAAATGATCTTTTTTCCCCCTCATTCTTTGGGATAGGTTACTACTCATTACTTTGGATACTGGGGACATAATAAACTTGAAAATTTGAGAACTTTTCAGGGTGGCTTGTAATTTTATGTTTCTGTGCAAGTAGGATAGGTTCTGGTGAAATACACTGTATGTGCTCTGTTCTGAAAACTTGCATTATTAATTATTAGGTAGGTCGTCAATATACAAATACAGCTCTTTCAGTTGCTGATTTCTTGTTTTGGCACAAAAGATGGCACAAGAGGACACCATAGTTTTCTGGGGGGTTTTTGTATAAGTTCAAATATCTAATTCTGAGAAAAACATTACATGTTTGTTTTAGACTTTCCCTTTGTAGGTTTCCTCTTATTACTTACTTAACATTTACCTCTTTTATATTAGAATTATCTTGAGGTTTAGGTTCTCTGTATGAAAAAGTGTAATTAAAAATAACTTACAGAAAATGTATGGTCTTCATTTAAATGGCCTTTTCTGATGATCAGCAATTAGTACCTTTTTTACTGTTCTCAAGGGGACCTGAGTAAATGCAGGTAGGCTTGTAGAAGTCTGAGGGAAAACTACTGTGTGGGATGAAAACTGAACTTAATATTTGCACTAACACAATTACAGGTCAGTTGTAATTCTTAGAGGGAGAAAGTGGTCATTTTATATTTCACATTGAAGTTGTTGAAGCTCATCGTGGCATTAGGTTTTAACATAGCAAGAGAGACTGAGTTTTGGTGAGTCCTGTGAATTGCTGTTTTCCAACTGTGTGACTGAAGACCCTTCCACTGAAGCTGTAGGAAGACTCAAGTGCTTCATGCTAAGTGCTGTGTACCACCTCTTGTGGACTTTTAACTTCTCTTTGTGGTTTGGTGATGCTGGTGCACCAAAAGTGGAGCTGCCAAGGGGTTCCTTAAGTGACTAAAAATTCTTCTAAATTGCACAGTGCTGTTTTAAAAACTTGCTTGTAAGTAGACTAGTGTGTGCCATGTTCACTTCATTTTGATGGCAGAAGTATTAAATACAATGTGGAAAGGCTGTTTTTATAAAAAACAGATCCTGGAACTGGGTAATCTTTAAAGTTCCTTCTGACCCAAACCATTTTGTGATTCTGTGACACCGTAATCCATAAAAGCTCAGTTCTCTTCAGTCAGCCTTAGCGAGATACAAGCTGGTGCTTGCCCTTCATTTTTGCTAAGAGTCGGAATAGAAGTGTAGCAGAGCCTTACAGCTGTGGCCACATGTACCTGGATCCAGCAGAGCTTCGCGTGTGTCATTCCAGGAATCCCGGTTTTCCTTTGATCGTGGTAGCGGCGGGGAGTTCTCGCTAGATGGCGATGGAGACCTTGGGATCCCTAATCAATTAAGGCTCATTTTGGTCACCAAGTGTTTAAACATTGCTTATCAGGTTTTCCGAGCGGGTCTTCCTTGTTGTGGGTAATATTTAGCAAGGGCACATCAGCGTGAATTTGTCAGACTTCAGTGTATAGTGTGTCACAGGGAGACTGGTAAGTGTTGGTGCATTTGGAAAGTAAAAAAAACAGCAAAAATTTGGGGTGGGAGTGAGTAAAAAATATAGGTCAGATCTGTTTGCTATTTTGGAAGATGTGAATGTTTTCCTGTTTTGATTGTAAGAAACACGTCAGTTCTTGTTCGTACGTAATAAAAAGTAAAAATAAAATTATTTCTACATTTGCAATCCAAGTGTCACGTTATTGTTCAGGAATGTGTTAGAGGGATTCCTCCACTTTCCCCCTCACCCCCCCCACGTTAATAAGTGTTTGCCTGGACATTGCTCTTGTAACTACAGCAGTTGCTTGCATGGGAAAGTAATAGGAAAATATTTAATGTATTTTTAGCTGTCCTTTAATGTAATTTAACAACTGGAAACAAGATGAGTCGGTGTTGTACAACCAGCCAGCTCGGCAGTAGCAGGCAGTGTAAGGTCATGCTGTTCCAGCCTCTTTAAAGGACAGGCCTTTTGATGAAGTGTCAGTTGTCTGGTTTCCTGAACTCAGGATTTCCCAAACACTGTCTGCTCCAGGATTATCCTACAGGACAGCAGAGTTGCTGAGAGAATGTCACTGTAGACAGGTTGGCTGCTTATGGTTGTCACTCAAAGCTGAGGCCTTTTCCAGGTACTTAGATTTTTTCCCACATTGTTTTTCAGTGTTGCATATTTTTGCCCGAGCAAAGTTCCTTTTGAAAGGAAAATAACACATTTTACTGTTTTCAGCAGTGCTAACAGGTAGACCTAGAGTAACAGTATGCAAAATAAAAGGGGGAAAGAGGCAGTTGGGTTAATTCCAACTTGCTCATTCAGATCCTTTAGGTATATTCTCAATTAATAATTAGTTTAAGGCCCTGGCAGTCAAACGGAAAGAATAAAAGCATGTTATTGCTGCAGTCTGGGAAAAGAATGGATGAGGGAGGAGAAAAATGAAGTGGAGAAAGATGAGCTCATTTTAAAAAAATTAAGGGTATGTAAGCAGGTTAATGGCCGCCTATTGTAATTATGTTCTGTAAAGAAATCCAGGCATTTATCTTTCTTTTAAAATTTTTTCTTAAAGTCTTGTTCATCCAAGAAAATTGATCATCAGCTGCTTTCTCTTAATTGCACTGGTTATACAGTCTACAAGAGTTGTCATGTGAATGGGGCAGTTGGCAGACTCCTGGTTCCTTCTATGTTGTACTATGGGAGAAGGGGAATTGTTAAAAGTGGGAAAGGAGCATCCTAAAATCTCATATGAGCATGCTGTCTATATTTAAACGGGGAATGTAACATTAGTATGACAATTTTGGAAGACATGGAACTTGATGGCAAAAGGCTAGGCAAAGAGTTTCTAATTGCTTTTAAATATAAAAATGACAAACTGAAATCTTACGAGAAATAGGGCTGAATTATTGCATTGTCCCTAAATGGAAACTGCTGGGGTCAAACCAGTTGTCACTGTTGTTAAATTTATCATTATGTACGCAATTGTGAGCCCGTGAAAAAGCTTATGTATGTTATTCTGCATGCTGATATCCAAAATGAGTTAGAATAGACAAGGAGAGGCTGCTTACAATCTGAAAATGGGAACTGAGTACCAAGTAGTAGAAAAATTATGGAGCATCTTAACGTTCCTTGAAATACTATTATTGTTAGTGAAGTGCATGAAATGACATCTGGTCTGATAAAGACTTTTGCATCTCCAAGGAGAGGAAATGAAACGTTTCAATAAAGAAGAATGGCCAGAATATTCTGGGTGAGGAGGAAATTAGTGAGAAGGGAAAAAAATTAGTTTATTTTATTTTGGGTGACATGTTGGTGGTTTGTTGGTTTTTTTTGGGTTTTTCCCCCCCTCTGGACAGAAAGATTTTGTTTAATGGATATTCACTGAGAAATGTTTAGAAAGATTGATCAGATTCAGATTGATTGTACAGCAAGTCAGATGAATAGAGAGACTCTTTTTATTTTTTTACTGCTTATTTTAAGATTGTGCTATTACAAGAGGTGTGGTGCCTCTCATTCCCTGACTGCTGATTTCTGTGGATGGGTTATAGCAATTGCATGGCCCCATGGTGAGTTGGATCAGCCTGGTGATCCAAGTTGAAAACTAGCTCGGGAGGAAAACCAAATTGATTTTGGTTGGATCAATGACTCAGGGACTCTCTGCATGCTCTTAGTGCTGTAGAAAGGAGGAGGTTTGGGCAGTGGGGGCACGTGCAGTATGAGATGTAAGGGGTCAGGTATGATCAGCCATTTTTCAGCTCATACCTGACTGTGAAACTGAGGTTAGTGTTAATAGGACGAATACATGGGTTTTTTTTTTGGTTGTTCTTTTATTTCTTCTGTACTTTTGTTTTCTTCTGGTTTCCTATTTTGTTTTGGGTTTTTTTCCTGTCTTGATGAAAGAGACAGATTTTGCTTGAGTGTTATCTTAACCTGCTTGACTAGATAACAACAACAAGATATTCCTCACCCACAGTTGTGGTAAGACTGAAAACCAGGGCACTGGGTGACATGAAAGAGCAAGATCTCCTGAACATTCTGCGTACCTGAAATGTAACAGTGTGCCCCTTTTTAGGAGCCTTGTGTGTTGAGTAGAGGTCTGATCTCAGGATCAGGAGAGGTAGAAATCTGTCCACATGCAGTGGTAGCAGAAGAGACTCCCAGGTGTGCAGTAGAGTACTGGGGAATGCACTGGAATCCTGCAACCCCCAAAGTTTGCCACTCTTCAGCTTCAGAATTACTGAAGAAATTCTTTAAACCTATCTAGGATGCTGTAGGGATAAACAGAGGTCCTTTCATGGTTCTCTCCTTCAGATACTGGCATAGAGATGCCTCATGAAAGGGAGATACAAGAGCACAGGTGCTTCACTGTGAAGGTGAGAGCTTTTGCAACATCATTCCGCCATCTGTAAACTGCTTAGTTTCTGTTTTCAAACAAGTTGTTTTCCAAAACCCACCATTAAGGTTAGAAGAATGCAAATGCTAACTGATGTTTTAATATTTTTTCTCCAGCCTGTATATTTATTAGCACTGCACATCTTTTCAGTACACATTTTCTTAGTTCATTACTGGCTTGCCATAAAATATTTTGTGTTTCAAGACTTCAGCAGAAGTTGTTCTCTAGGGTGTTATTGCTTCACTCATCTGCATCATGCATATATCTTAAATTGGATTTTGGCCTGTTCTGGAAACCACGGGTTTGGATACCTAGATGGTAATAAAGTTTGCGAAATAAAAGATACTTCAAATAGGAGTTAAAAATAACTTTCAATTTCAAGTACTATTCCTAAGAGGATATAAAAACAATCTAACTGAAGTGTCTGTCTCCCACGAGACTTAAATAAATATTCATACTGTCCTTCAAAGATACGACACCTTAATCTCATAATCAGAAATTTTCATATATTTCCTGGGAATGTTGCCCACAGTGCAAAAGCTTAGTGTTTCACTGCAGATTGCGTCAGAAGCTTTGCCCCATCCACAGTGACATGGTCTGTTCTTTTTCCTTCTGGATGAATGCTCACTTGAGCCTGCTAGATCTGCTGTTTTCAGGTAATGGTTTAAGGATGGTGATGATCCTACTCTGATGTGCATGGCGAGGCTGAAAGCTGGATTTCTTTACTCTGGAGAAAAAGTGTTTGAGGATGGAATTAACTGTAGTCTTCAACAACTCAAAGGAGGCTGTCAGGAAGAAGCCAGACTCTTCCCAGAGAGGCACAGACTTGAATCAGGCAGGTCTAACCCTGTCTTGGGCAAGAAGTTGGGTTTGGTGATGTCCATAGATCCCTTTGAACCAAAATTGGTTTATGGCCATCAGTTTAGAAGTTCCTTTAATTCACACTGAGTTTTATCACCAAGGTCAGCTAGATCTAACAGATGCAGCTCGTCATTTGAAGTAAAGAAGACTGGAAGGATGAAGATATTTTGGCAGTGATACTTGTGTTTCCAGGATGTTTTGGTTTCAGAGCTAAAATAATTATGTTTGTGTAACTTGAATGCAGGTTTTGCTGTATAGGTGTGGTCATGTGGGCTCTTGCATGTATGTCCTTTCACTGGGCCTGTGCCGAGATTCATTGGCTTAATTTAGAAGAAAAGCATGAACAGCTTATGCTATTTTCAGCACCGAAATACACTTACTAGACAGATGAAACAGTTCGTTCAAGACCTTTATTTATCTATGAAAGATGGACTATCTCTACTCCTACAGGTACAACACCTTGTAAGGATACAGGAGACCTTGGTGGGTAACATCAAGAATTCTGACTGGGACAAAGGACTCTTGAGAAGTAGATGTAGTTTAATGAGCTGGGGCATAGCTGGTGCAGATCTCTTACCGTAAGCAAGGAAGCCTGTAAGTCAGGCAATACAACCTTAGCTAGTTTGTTCAAACTTATTTCATAGTAGAAAGAGGGCATTGTCAAAACTGGATGAAATAAATCTTCCAAATTTTAGAGCTTGATCTGTGATTGAGAGACATGTGAATGCTTAAGTTATGCTTGCTCTCTGCTTTCCTTCCAGTGGTTATACGTAATGTAATGCAGGAGACCTTGCTGGTGTTTGCATTGTCTTTAGCTTCAGAAAATTCCCTTTATCAAATATGGGTGAAGTTTCAGGGAGTAGGATTAAATTATATATGTTGATATCTGCTCTACAATTTGATACTTGTGTTTGCTGTTTTGAACCACTAGGAACAGTCACTCCAAGAAGTCCTATTTCAAAACCTGAATTAGCAAAAAACAAAGTTTAAAAAAATAAAATACCCTTACCCTTTAATGTTAATTCTTGTATGTTCTTGTATGTTCTAACTGACAACCTTTAAAAAGAGAAGAAATAATTCTTTAGGTGTTGAGGGTGCAAAGTGTTTCCCACTTGTGTCATTGAAATGCTTTACTTATCAAGCAGTGCTCATCAAAAATGTGGCATGATGGAATGTCATTTGAACCTTACTGCAGGGATTAGTCCCGGGCAGTTATTTCTCTGTAAGCTTAAAACTGAAGAAACTTAAAATTTCCATAGTGATAATTGATAAGCATTGGTTAAAAAAAAAAAAAAGAGTTAATGCTTGCTTTCTAATTACTTGCCTTGTTCATGGAACAGACCAGAAACTGGCATGTTTAAACTCTTGGAAGTTACCAGAAAAGCAGGACAGACAAAGTAAGGATAGACAAAACCTCAAGATACAAATACTTTTTTCTTTTAGTCCAAGGAAAGTGAATTTGCAGAATAGTTGCCAGGGAGAAGAGGAGCTGTGCTAAGGTAATGGCTCTATATGTGGGCTGTGGGTTCTCTGTGCATTGTCATGTTATTAGGGGATACCACAGTTCACACACTAATAATTTATTTTCTGTTTTATCTGACTTAAGTGCAAAGAGTATTTTCAATGTTAACTTCATTTTTCTTCCTTGATGCTTTTAATTTTTTCTGAGATATCAAACTGTCACAAGCTTTATAGTACTGTAATTTGGAATTGGCAGGTGGAAGACTGACGCAAAACTGTAGGGATGTCTCAGTCCTGTGCTTGAGTGTTATTGCAGCCTTTCTGGATCATTTTGCTCTGGTTGGGATTTTACTTGTTGAATCTAGAACTTCCTTGGCTGTACCCTTCTGGTTTTTGAGCAACCCAAATATAACCGAATGACAGCTGATGTTTTGGTTTTCATGTGACCTCCTTAATTTCGCCCCTTTCTCCTCCCCATCTCCTTCAGAACTCAGTATCATCAGTGTCTTTGAGCTTAGGTAAATACCATTTTTGTACTTGCTTCAGAAATCTAGTGGTTTCTTTAAATTTTAATAGCACCTCTGCCTTGATGTTTTAATATGTATCATGCCTTTGTTTTTTGGTTCAATGCATAGCTTCTTATTTTTCAACTTCGAAGTAGTCATCCTGGAGATAAAGCAAAATCAATGAGAAGCCTGTACTGAGACTGAGAACCCCTGCAGAAAGCTTTGATTAGAGGAAAGCTTTAGGTTTGACACTTGTATGCAATTGTCCATCAGGTGGCCAGTCACTTTTGCATGTACTGCTGTGTACTACATGCACACAGATGGTAGGGGTGGAAAAAGGTCTATTACATCATGTAGTTATCTTCCAAAGTGTGTATATAGTTACTTCAGCAGAGACACAACTCTTGATGATGGTTTTTTGTTGTTGTTGAAGGCTGTTGTCCTTCAAGATGTCACTTCTAATTTTAATTTTGCCGTGGTTTTTGATCTGATTGCTCTTTGTGATCACTAATTTTTTAATAGATTTGGAAGAAGAGCCTGCCTTCAGTAGGAATGTGTTAATTGACAGGTGTCCTGAAGTTTTACATTTTTGGCAGTGGTCCAGGATGACAGAGCAGTAATGATTTAGAAACTGCTGTTCCTTCCTGGTGAAAGGATTGGAGGAAATCTGTGAAGTTATTAACTACCACTCTCTTCTAACAGATTGTGAGAAGATCATTATGGCATCTAATTAGTTGAGATTACCTCCTTTATGCAGAATGTTTTGGGGTTTTTTTAATTCCTTTACATGCTGTCTTGTGACTTGCACTATTATTTTTTTTCTCTTCTCTCTAATGTTCTGGATGGTTACTCTGAGGATTTGAGTAAGGGATCATGTTCCTATCCCTGTGTGGTGTAATTAGCACAGCTATTTAAATGTTATCTGGAACCCATTTACCCTATCTGTCAGTTGCTGCTTAGTTCAGTGGAAATGCTTTTATGTAAATCACAGAACAATACTTCTGACTTGCAACAAGATTGAGCTGAATTTAGGGAACTGAAACACTTCATCCTGGAATAAAAATGTCTTGCTGAATCAAGGATAGAAGATAATGAAAGCTGCCACTTTTTAAAAATGTATTATGCTAACATATGTATATGTATAAATTGAATTAGCTGTGGTACTCCTACAGTGAGAAACTTCCCACTGATTCTAAAAAATTTAAGGAAAAGCTGACACACATAAAACTTGCCTCCCAATTTGCATGTTAGCTCTTCAGCTGGTCTTTGAAATTGATGACTTATGGGGTGTGGGACAGATGCTTTCCTTTTATTTCCTAGTAATTTCTTAGTGAAAGTGATTCCTTCTGTGGCTCGAGATATTTGTGTTTTATAGGGATCTCATGGCATTTATAATGATTTTTATTGCTCATAGGCTTCCATGGAAGATAAGCACAGAAAGGATTTTTTTCTTCCATTCGTATAAAAACGACCTTCCCTCCCACTGTCCTTTGGTGTACCAACCCTTTGCCATCCTGTATTTTGGTGGTAGATCTTGAACTTGAAGAAAATAATTATGAAAGTTTCTCATCATTCATGTATGAGCAAGTCATGTAGCTTTGGATTTTCTTCAGAAAGATGGGCTCCTGACTTGCTGACCAAGGAAAGATTAATTAATTGTGGCTTTTGTTTGCATGTCTGTTTTCATCCTGGAGTGTTAGCTTGTGTCACTTTGCTCTGTTATAAATACTGTGTTAAATTATAGCAATTTTTTTAAGAAACTGTTTGATTTTTTGCCAGGGATTCCTGAGCCATCTAGTAATAGTTTCAGGGATCCTATTCCTTCTCTGAAAATCAGTGCCAATTTTGGACTGTGCAGCTGTCCCAGTTTCCTTTTTATTAATTTTCACTCCAGGAATAAATTTTTGTTGTCTGATGTTTCTTCTATTAGTGTTATTTAAAGTCAGTTATTTCCTCCCGCACACAGATCTTGCTTTACTTTTTTTCCCCCCCTTCTTTTTTCTTAAAATGGAAAAAAAAATATATCTGCCAGAGGAGATGTGATGGTAAAGCAATATGAAGTGGCATTTATTTGACTGTTCCAGAAATGATCCTTCTGTTATTCCATACAGTACTGCATAGCTTTTGGCTCAGCTGGTCTGTGTAATAGGGGAGAGCCTCCCTGCTAAGCCAAGTAACTCTTCTTTGCTTTGAAGAGCATGTAAGGCATGTGTGGTAGTAGATTATCACAATTATCAAGTATCAGTAGTGACTTAGTATTTGTCCCTGGCTTTTTCCATCTTAACTTGAGGAAAGTCTGTTTTGTGACTGTCTGTCAGCCCCTCTCTCTGAGGAGCTGTGGTTAAGAGTTTATTAATAGTTTGTGTGGTACATGGACCATCACAGACTTGCTATATGCTCTGGAGCATAAATTGGTTTTTTGCAGGTTTAAATAACATGATGCTCCTGTCACCATTTAATCTCTTTGGACAGACAGTGTTGGAAGCAGACATCATTAAAGGTGTTCAGATTCTTACGGTTTGTTAAGTTTTTCTTAAATTTAAATTAAAAAAACCAAAATTTTTGCATTATTTGCGTAACATCAAGTTGTTGGGTTTTGTCTTTAATTTTCGGTATTTGTGTCATGGCCAATAGTTGTTTTAGGAATACAGTTATCCAAGATAAAGAGACCAATTATACCTGTTGCCTGGAAGGAAGATGTGGTGCTCTCTGAGGTTTTGAGGGGTTGCAGTGAGTGTTGGGAGAGATGGAGTTTGGGAAAACCTGAGCCAATAGGCATACCCATAATGAAAAAAACTCCTTTATATGTTCTGCTTTTAACTGCTTTTTAAATGCAGTGGATGCAGGACCTTAAATGTTAAGTCAACTGTACTTTGTGGGGAAAAAAAGAGTAATGTGAGCTGCAAATAGATTTTCCTGTAAGGCGAGTAATTGGTTTCCTTTTTATTATTTAATTTGTTTTCTTTTTTTCTGTTTTCCATGTTTCTTTCCAAACTAGTACTTGAATTATACTTTTAGGTGTATGCTTAATTGGTGATGGGAATGGAACAAAAGGATGAGTGGTATTGGTGATAGGATAGGTCAGGAGGAGATTAATTGTCCAAAAATACTAGCAGTTTCTCTGATAACTAGTCTTGAAATTAAAATGTGATCATGCAAACATGAAAAACCTCAGGGTTTAATTCAGTCAGTGTGTCAAGAAGTTAAATGTCAAGAACAAAATAAGCTATTTGAAGAAGATAGCTATGGGTCTTCAAGTTACAAGAACTACCTGGAAACACTGCATGCTCAGAACTGGTAAACAGAAATACTCTGTTGCACTAAAGGACAAGCAACTTTGCGATTGAGTCCAAAATATACAAGAAGTCAAAAAAGATTGGCTAATTAATCCACTTCTGTACATACAACTGAAATAGCAAAAATTTATTGACCTCTATAAGTCAAATGTGAGAGTCAGTGTCTGGATTTTAACACATTCCTGTTTACTGGGAGCTGAGAAGGAAGCTTCTTGTGGGGAAGAAGGCTTCAGCTGCTTTGCTGAGCTGCACCAGATACTAGAGTTTCTGGGAAAGAAGTGTAGGTGGACTATATACGAAATGTGTACATTAGGATGAGAATCACTGCTTGACTAGGTTTGGGTTTTGATTTTGTGTTTGGGGTGTTTTTCCTACAGAAGAGAGCAGCTGGGTAAGATCTGTGGGAGTCGTGCTTCCAACTCTGCTCCTTTTTTGCTGATGCCTTGTGTTGAACTCTTCCTGGAGGATGAAATGTCTCTTGGCACATTTGTTGCCATCTGCTGTTTGTCTCTGTTGATAAGGCTTAGTTAGCACTTCTCCTAGGAAAGTGCATGACATACTTTCAAAAACTGCTCCATTTACCTGTTGCTGTGGCACAAGGCAGGCCCTGTTCTAAATGTTTTCCAGCTGGTACATGTCATTACTGTTTCAGATGACATGAAAAATGGTAATTGAAGCTACAAACCTATTACGTAGTAAGCTTTAATTAGTTAAACTGCTTCGTATTCGTTTACTGTTGGTGCTAATGCTCTTGAAATTAATTGGCACTAAAGGAGGTTCAAAGTTTATACGCAATCATTGCTGTAATAATGTGCTATATTACTAGGTAACTTGGCTTATTAGGTGATTTTGTTCTCAATTATTGCTGCAAGTCAACAAGGCCAGAGTAATTATCTCACAAACAATAGCCTTGCTCCCAAGACAGATGTGACCAGACCCTTCCAGTGGAGTTCTGCTGTGTTCTAAGGAACAGGCAAGGGAGGAGATCCACATATGTCATCCAGCAGCAGATGGGGAAGATTTTTTGAAAGTAGGATAGCACACTTTCAGATCTTCTGTTATGCTAATAAAGTTTTTGTGTGAGAATGATAGCAATGTCAATCTATCAGTGACATCAACCCCTGGCATGTGCAGGCCATCAAAGCAAACACAGAATGCCTTTGTAGGCATAGCTGGACAGTATAAGCCAGTTGGTACTAGAGTGAAGGTCATCTCTCCTTTTCCTAGAATAGACTAAATACCTAGCATACACATTGATTAAACTGCTTTTTTTCGTAGAAGTTGTGATTTTGTTAAAATGGAAAACTTACAGTCACGGAAACTTATAGACTCCATAGGAATTTCATCCCTAAATTGTTAACGTATTGTGTGCCACTGAAGTACTATAATGTGGCTTATGTCAGCCTACAAGCATCTGATAGAAGAAATTCTAAATTTACTGGATTAATATTACCTAGGAAGTATAAAGCATTATTAATTAATAGTTCATGTCTAAGCGCACATTAAAGATGATAGGGTTTATATCAGAAAGTAATTACGAGTGAAGATGACTTTCAGGAGTGGAAAAAAGAAAAGTTGCAATGGTGAAACTGTGGAATAGAAGCATGACTGAGCAGTGTCAACATGCACCTCTTGCTTGCTGCTCTCCAGAATGCCTTCAGGAGAAGGTTCAGCTGAATTGCCACATTTTCAAGTGTCTTGATCAGAATTATGATACTATTTTATGTCCCTCTTTAGAACCAGCATGTAAATCTTTATCTAGGACCATCTTTCAGGAGCAGCATACAGCAGGTCAGGCCTTAATTCCATTCCAGGAAACTGCTCTTTCCAGGAATGGAAAAGACTAACCACTAGATCTCATTGATTTTTCCCCTTTCTGTCAGTTATTTTCTTAAAGTAGAGATTGAGAAGAAGTTTAACAGATTTGGGAGTGTATTTGTGGATGGACATGTCTTATGTGTGAATTTTAAAGATGTTTCAAGTGAAAAATGTGGACAGCTACTTGGAATGGTAGGCTACTTAGTATTGTTTTATTGGAAGCATATGTGGAATTTTACGGTGAATGGTTCTTTGTAACTGTAGTAATTTTTCCCCTTTTGAGTGTACAAGTTAGAATCTTGTATTATATATATTACAGTATGTGGAGATGTTATAAACACTGACACACATGCAGTGGATCAAAGCTGTAGGTATAATTGTGAAGACAGCAGTTCATTTTGGGTATTTTGAGATAAGGTATTAAACAACTGTTTAGGGATTTTTGTTGTTGTTGTTTAGTATTTAAAATTATGACATTTATTTCTCTTTTTTAAGGGATTGTGGTTGCCCAGAATCAAAAAGATGAGGAGTGCAGAAAAAACAATCCTCTATTACTCTTCAGGCAAGGGGTTGCAAATGTAAGTGCCCTGGAAGTACAAGGCACTGCAGGTTTATTTATGTGCACCCTGCAAGGATATGGAGGAACCTAATTCTGTGTATTTTCAGTGAGGAAAGAGAAGTAAAAATACTTTGAGTCATTACACTATGGATGTGATGCTTCTAAAGGTATCTGCCAAGTGCGCCTATTTGATAATGTAGAGGGCTCCTCAGCAATAGATTAATTTTGATTTTTTAGCCTGGAAACCAAATTTCTATGTTTCAATCTGCTAAAATTGTTGGTGTCATGTGCCTAATAACCCATCTGCTTGAATACTGATAAAGCCTCCTACTTAGTCTGTCTACCTCAAGGGAGTAATCGAGCAGCCATTGTGACAATGCTCCTCTGAGCCAACAAAATACAATTTTCCCCAGGAGTTCCCTTTGAAACATAAATTATTTTTAAGGCAGTAGTGATAGGGGCCTTGAAATGAGGCTCAATGAGGAATAAATACCTTTCTCAAATTGCCTGTCATGGCCAGTGAAGTTAAAAAAAACCAAACCAGAAATAACCCAACTTCACCTTGTTTAAAAGGTAGCCAGGTAGCCTAATGAGTAGGATTATATGATATGTGTTTTTAAGGGCATGGGCTTGATGACTTAGTCCTGAATTTTGTAGCAGATCTTTCTGCCATGCAGCAGTCTGCAGGCTGCTTCAGTTTTGCTCCATAAAGTATTGAAGCAGTTGTGTTGTTTGGGTTTCCTGCTGTGACAGAGACCATTGCCAGTCAGAGGAGCCAAGAAACCAAAACTTTGTAAATGTCTGATGGACCCAAATGTATGTGAATCCATTTGGCATCTGTAATTCATCTCTTCCTCCTCTTTCCTCCTCACTGTCTTACAAATCCTCTTTGATGATCAGTTTCTTGTGTTTCTTAGGGCACATACAGTCTTCTTCCCTCTTCTCCTCACCAAAGTGGTAGATGTCTTCATTGCCAAAGCATCTACATTTTGTGTTTCTTGTTGCTTCCCAAATTTGTCATGACCACTGCTCTTGAATACCATGTGCTTATGGATACAGGTAGGAGCCTGGAGTTAAGTTGTCAAAGCTGTTGTGTAGAATTCAACTCTCACACCTGTTTGAATTAAAGTGAAGAGTTTGTAGGATGGGATAGGTGAGGGGGGGGATGCTCGAGGGCAGGAGAGTAGGACAGACTGCTGAATACCAGGGTGATGCAGGTGCCAGCCAGCAGCATCCACCTGGTTGTTCCAAACTAGCTTTTAGCAGTAGAAAATTGGGATTTGCTGCCCAGACTCTCGCTTGCTTTCTGGTTTAAACCAAATGGAGGGGCCAGTTTCTGCTGAGAGGGCAAGCACTTGCTTTTTTCCTGGGAGGGAGGAAGGAAGGAAGGGGATGTTGTTCTGGGTCTGTCAGGATGCTCTGGGCACGTGTGGTGGTTTGCAGTTGCTGAGCTGTACTCAGCAGTGTGTCCTGCACCAATGCTCCATTTATTACTTCTCTGTGCTGCTCTTCCAGACTACTTGAGGTGTTTGCTGGCAGCTCCCTAATGAATGTGCTGCTTGTGGCTTATTGCTGTAGGAGCAGAGAGCTGAGATGACTTGCACCACTACATGGAAGATAAGGAGATGTCTTCCTTCAGTGTCTTTCTCTGTAGGCAGGTTTTTCTGTTGGCTTTCCAAGCACTTCCACCAACCATCTGCGTGTGGACATTTGAGCTGTATGTTACCACTAACCCTGTTGTTTTGAGGTGTGATTTCCTAGCTTTCTCCCTACTATACCCTAGACAGGCTGGAGTGTCCTTGAACCTGCCCTCTCCTTTCTGAAATGAAGAATGAGAAGCCTTTGAGCAGCTTAAGTGTCGGCCTGTCACAGCTGACAGGAAACTGATCTGCTGCTTGGCCCCGTGCTGCAGCCTGGCTTGCCAGTGGCATGTGCCTGGGCTGTGCAAGCTGTGGGAGGGCCAGGGGGTGCATGCCGAGGGCCCCCCTGCACCCCAGCACAGTGCGGTGTGGCCACAGACATCATCGGAAATCACTGTCTGTCCCAAAATGTTTGCCCCAGCTGTCTGTCGTGTCAAAACAGTGACTCGTCTCAGGGTTAAAGGTTGATGAAAACTGTTGCTAACTTGAGATGATTGATATTGGAAAAACTAATTAGTGAGCGGGGGCATTTAGTTTGATCACTGGTAGTGGTTTCTCTTATGCTTCTTGAAGAACTTTGCTGAGCTGCTTTAACCAGCTTCTTTCTTTTTAATTGAAGTAGGGATGTGTTTCCAGTGGGCTGCTTCCAAGGGGAAAGACAGGGTGAGTTCATACTTGTGAAGGATTCCTGTGTGATCTCCATAGGCCGGCAGGGAGATGCCCAATTTGCTTAGAGAAGGAAATGTCAGATACTCTGGTGAAACTTTCAGATTGAATAGCTTGTGACAGAATTGGGAGCTCATCAGCAGTGCTCCGCCACAGGAGGTGTTCTCTGTAGTTGGGGAGGTAAATGAGGAGTGTTAAAAGGGTATTCTGGTAACATTGCTTTGGCTTATTCAATTGCTGATGACAAGACAATGTGTTTCCACTTTGGTCCATGCTGCTAAAGTGTAATATAATTATTTGTGTTAGACACCAGCCACCTGTTAGTATCGTTCTTCTAAAGGTCATTGTGTGGTGCCTTGCTGTCTGAATTTAACGGCCCTGTATCAGGTTTGTTGGTCACTCTTTTGTGTGACACCGGACAAGTGTTTGTGGGGAAAGAATGTGAACCCGATACCCTGATGGCCAAGGGAAAGCAGAGGACCAGGGACAGGCTCTGCTGCTGCTATTGTCATGCCACCGGGCCAGGGCTGGAAAACAAGCAGCTTCCTTCTGAGGTGCCTTCATCTAACACAGTCCTTGTTTGGAGCCAAGATAAATTGTGGTAGTTTCCCAAGAGAAGCAGATTGACGTCTATAAACCCAGACTTTTTGGTACCCCTGGATATGTAAGGGCGTTCTGTTCCTAACCCGGGCTGTAAAGGAGGGGAGGGCTGCTGCTCGACTGGCTGTCTGGCCTCTTAATGCCATGAAAAGAAAGTGAGGTGGTGATAATGTAATTGTGCCTGGTGACTACAAGTAGATGCTTGATAAGTTATTTTTAAATGTACAGTGTTGGCAGTTAACCTTAATCCTGGTGTTGGATTCATTTATTGATGTCTGTACAGTGACCTGAAAATGCAAAGCCCTGTATCATTGAGAAATGTTGACCTTGTTATCTGACAATTTTTAATTAATTTTGCTGAAAATAAGGGTGGCATGCATTTAACTTGATACTTTTGCTTCTCCAACCTGACCTGGTATTAGCTTTTGAGAGAGGTGGGGGACAGGTAGGACTTGTGGATGAACTGCTTCTGTCCCTGTATCCAGTGAATGAAGCAGATGCAAGTGACTGCTGCTGCAGGGGCTCGGCTGAATGACTCTGTGTTCAAATTTCCACAAAATGAAAGCTTCAGCTGCCAAAAGAACCAAACAAAGCACCTGGTTTACTACATGTTGTAGGACATTCCAGCACTTGCAAAGAGGGAGGGTTGGCTTTAAGCCATCTATATTCCAATGTCATTAGTAACTGCTACTAACTGTTGGATTGAATTGCTGGCTGAGAAAGAGCAAGGGCTTTTAGAGTCTTCTCTGCAATTGAAAATAGTCACATGAAGAATTCCCATTACTGACAATTTTATAAGGAATAAGGATCTCACTTTATCAGTTGCATGTTTATTGGTTCAAACCATTTGAGCTTCATTATGCGCATGTAGATAGCTCATTGTGGTTGTTTGGAAAGGTCATTAGGGTTTTCAAGAATTCTGGCTTTATAAAAATCTAATTCATTATTTCTGCAAGGAAAGAGTTAATGAAAGATCACTTGTGGCTTTTAATTTTCAGCTAATTAAAAAGAACGTCTGTTTTTGCCTTGACACTCATCGTTAAAAGTGCCAAATATAGGATTTTTTTTGTGTGTGAGTTGAAGGGTGAGGAGGAGGGGGAAAAGTTACATGTAAATCATTTAGCCATTAACCTAATGTGGTGGATTTATAAATCCTATTACTTTAAGCCCTTTTCATTTCCACTGAGGCCTGACGTGTGCTTGATCCTGCTAATGTAAAATTCATTCTGTCTAAGTGATTACTGAAGTAAGACACTTTTAGTCAATTTTAATCAGATTGTGTGATTCTTGAATGAACACCAGTGTTAAGAAAGACATGGACATAGTTTGGCCATGTCTTAATTAGCCTTACAAATCAGTTAGACTAGAAATCAATCAGTGAGCCGACTCTATGAACCTTTTGACACCTAATGCTTTCGGGGAGGGGGGACATGGAATGCCTATGCTGAGGGCTGAAAATACAGGGCTTGGAAGCAAGATTAGGATTGTAATTTGGTGTTCTTACTTTATGGTACGCTTGGCAGTCCCTCACAGTGTGCAGGTCCTTTATGACGCAGCCCTCATTGGTGTTTCAGAGTTGAGGCCAGTGGGGTGCTTCCCGTAGCCCATCATAAATTCCTGTGTCCGCAGCAGGAGCAGCAATTGGAGTATTTTTCTGAAGCTGCTTCTGCTCCAAGAGACATGTGTTATTTTGGCAGAGGGGGGTGAGGGACAGCTTATCTTAAAACGTAACCTCTTCCTTCCAGGCGTTCACTGGGAACTACTGACTTGGATTCATGGGACAACCGTGCTTCTTGGGTTTAGCTGTCCCTGTGTTTCCTGTAGAGAGGCATTAGTATGGAAGACATCTGCCTCATAAGCCCCTCAGATACTGCTCACTGTTGAGATCAGAGGTGGTTTTTGAAAAGGTCATCCTTTGATAAGACAAGTAAAGGCTTTGCTGTTTTAACATTTCTCCAGGGTCATTGCTTTTTTGGTAGGCTTGCCTCTGACATGAGCCTCAAACTGATTTTCATTCTGTGTTGGTTTACTCAGTTTATGAAGACTCATTAGTAACCAGGGGTTTTTTCTGTTCTAATTTTGTAGAATTTCTGTATTGGTAATAACTTTTGGTATTTTCTTTCAATATATGGACTGTTCCCTTTTACTACCCAGAAACTTGAAAAACCTGTCATGTGTTAAAGGATCCTATGTTTGTTTTTTGTTTTTTTAACTCTTCCGTTGCTTATAGTGTCTTCTGCAGCACAGTGGGAAGCCTTAGGAGAAAAGGATGCTTGCAGTGTATGAAAATAAAAATGTTTAACACCAGAGACAGTAGATGTTCTCTCAAAGTAGACATCTTTTGCTGAAGTCCCAACTACACACACCTTGTGTCAGTGCTTGACTCTGTACCTTGCAAAAGACAGCCCACTGTAAATCACCAGCTTAGACTGGAGATTTTGTTTTGCCATTGTAGAAAAATTACCTGGACAATCATTTTGTTTTAAAACTTGAAAAGTCGACCACCAGCAGTGTCAGCAAACCCTTTTCAAAATGACTCTACAAGTTTCTATGCTACAGGCTTTGTAAGTTGTTTTTATTGCTCAGCTTCCAGGCAATTTAAATACCTTTTCTCCTCTATCTAACCTGTTAAATTACCTCTCTCTGTTAGGGTGAGTGTACCTCATTTAGTCAGATGTTACTCAGTTGATGATAAGACTGGAAGCACATGTGGAAGAAAGGGGGGAAGGTGTTTTTTGCTTGTTCTGAATGCCTCTTTGTCTTGTGTTTTCTCTTTGGTACAGTTACTGTTGGTCTGCCAGGTGTGCCTTTTTGAATGAAAATGAGAAACTTCTTTGGTGTAGAACTCTTACTGTGTGGTTGGGATGAGGCTCATTTAAAAAGCTTTGAAATTAGATGTTAATTACCTTTCTCTTCTACTGGATAATCTTCTGTACTTTCACCAAATAAGGATAATCTTCTATACTTTAATCAAATAAATATTCAAATACTTTGAATTTGCCATATATCAGCTTTCTGACAGTTTTCTTATGTGATGGATTGTAGGAGAGCAACTGCTCATGAAAAGGGAGAATTTAAACAGAAAAAAATGGTCGTGGTTCAGGTGGATGGGGCAATCCATCCCTTCTAGTTAAATGTAGTTGATCTGGACAAGCATACTGTGATGGGGAGGGAGACAGTTCACCGCCCAGGAGAGGACTGTCAAAGTTCACTTTAGCCTTTTCCCTCCCTCCCTTTTGTTTTTGGTGGGGGTTTTTTGTTGTTGTTGTTGTTTTGGTTTGGTTTTTTTTTTTTTTGGTTTTTTGGTTTTTTTTTAAGATTGTAGCTCACACTATCACAAGATTATAAGCTTGAGAAAGATGTTATGAAGTCTATTGTAGATCATATTTTAGGGTAACATTCTAATTAATCTTGGTCAAATAGTGATTGGTTCTTGACTTTAAAGTGTGTATCTTCCTATAGTTGTATGTATACATAAGGTCAAAATAAATGTCTAGTTCCTAAATATAAACGACTCCAGGGTACCCCTCCTCAGAAAAGCAGATGACCTACAAATGTCTCTTATCAGCTGTCTTTTCTGTGTATTCCCTGGGAAAACCCTTTCAAGTCTCTTGTTTTGCAGCTCATCAAGACTTGCCACAATTAGTGTTTCTTATGTCAGAAAGCAGCAGTATCTCTTCAATGTCCTGTAGATTGGTGGGGAGGTGAGCAGATTTAATGTATTTTTTAATAAGTAAAAATGTTCGTATTCCTGATTTTTTTTTTTTTTTTTTTTTTTTTTTTTTTTTGGTGCTTTTTTTTTTTTTGTGGGCACTATATTCTTCAGTTGGGAATATGCATGACCTTTTTTTTTTCATGGCTCTTGTGTCCTTTTAATGATAGATTTTTGTTTGTTGGTTTTTACTGAAACACAGGAGGATCCATCTGAACATCAGGAAATGCTTTTTTTTACTGTGAGGGTGACCAAGTCCTGGCACTGGTTGCCCAGAGGGCTTGTGGAGTCTCAACTTTGGAGATACTCAGAGGTGTCTGGATATGGGTCTGGGCATGCAGTTCTAGGTGGCCCTGCCTGAGCAGGGGACCTGGACCAGATGACAGTCAGAGGTCTCTTTAAACCTCAACCAGTCTGTGGTTCTGTGATTCTATTTTTTTTAATTTTTTTTTTAGTTCAAACCATGCCTTAGAATGTCAGAAAATTCTTACAGGGATTTCTCTTCTTATAATGTATCCCTTTCTCTGCATCTGTTTTGGGGCTTGGTTGGTTTATTTTAAGTACCTGTAGTAATCTCGGGGCATTAAAAAGGAGCTTAGCAGCATTTGTATCTGTAATAGCAGTGGCCAAAATGCAGTCGCTGTCCACCAGTGCTTATGATTGGATTGTTATGTTGGCACTAAAACTTCTCTCAGGGCCCTGCAGGTCTCATTTCAGATATAATTCTAATGAGGATATTGAATGACTGGTGTGACAATAATGTAAATTAGTGCTGGTGCCTTCTATTTAAATTGAAAAGTGAGAGCAGGAGAGAGCTTTGAAAGAAGGCTTCCTTGGCATATGAGTGAAAGCTGAGTTTTTTTATTAACGATTCAAACTCCTGTAATAAGAAGTAGGAAAGCTTATTAGCTATGTTTTTAGATTAAACAAAACCTTTAGGTTGTGATTATCTTTCTTTAACAGAAGTTGTGGGATGAAGAATTTAAATGAAAATTTCCAAAGTCGAAGATTGATTGAGTTAAAGTATGTAGCATGAAATCAATCCTGTCAAACTGTAGGAAAATAAGTGAGACATTTATAAACATTGTTAATGTTTTAGAAATCTAGTTTTGTGCAAATGTATTTTGAATTCTTTACAAATGAGATAACAGTAGGTCTAAATGACAAATTAAAGATTTAAAAAATAATCAGCATGCCTCTCTTGTAGTAATGGATTTATGGAGGTAGCATGCTTTAGTTGCATTTGTAATTAAGGCTTTTCTGTCATTAGAATAGAAATGTATTCCTGTTGAGCAGTATCTTTTTATGTGAATTATGTGGATTGAATGAGTGGCAAAACTCAACTCTTTAATCTGTTATGTAGATGAAAGTCAGTGTTTGAATTGGGTTCCTAGAGGGTCATGCTGAAAGGTTAAATACATTTGTCTGTTTTCCTAGTCTTCAAATTTCCATATTCTTTACAAGTAACAAATAAATCCATGTCCTGTGGGATTGCACAATGACAGTTTAGCAACTTGAGTTCATTAGTAATGAAGCCATAAAACTCTAAATACTGAAATAGGTGGGCTGTACGTGAAGTGCTTAACGGCAGACTAATGCATAAAAGGAACTTCTGAAATTGTACTTCCCTTTCATGAATTCATAGTCCTGAAAAATTAATCTGTATGCTTTGATAAGCCTCTAGCTTTGTTCTGATTTTAAAAACAGTACAAATATTCTGGACTATGAGAGAGGCTACAAATGGTATTAAAACTGCCCTGGACTACAATTTCAGGTAATTGGCCGATTGACCATTAGCTGCTGAAATCTTAAAGGCTGGTAATAAGGTGGTCCCTTTCAGGAATTTGCTTTTGCATGAAGCTCAGCTTTTCTCGATTGAAGTATTCACAAAATTGTGTCATGGAGCAAGTTTCTATTTCTGCAGGAGCTCCGTGACATCAAATATGGTTCCATCCTTATCTCTTTAAATGATTATGAAATATATGCTATTGTGAATGTCTGCGGATAGGCAGCAGTTTCCACTGACGTGGGCTTTCTTCTTGTACATTCTTACAGGAACGTGAAGTTGCCCCAACCCACACCCTGTAGTTCTTATTCCTGATTTACAATTGCAAGCCCTATACAACAAGCAATTTAGGATTGTTAAGTAGTAATTTTCTTTTGTAGTTAGTTTAAAAATAGTTAAAAACATTAAATGAGCTTTTTTAAAAGAAATTTTTTCTACATTATACATATTCTAATGATTTGTTAGGCCAGTAGATTTTATTTCTCACATGCTTTGTAAATGCTTATATTGTTCTAGGAAAGTCTTTTTTGTCCTGTGGAGCTCCATCTTGGGGTTTGGTTTGGGGGTTTGGTTTTTTTTCCCCTCATAACTAGAGAATACAAGAAGCTCATTTTGAAGACATCATCTAAAAAGACTCTGTCTGACTCTGACAGACTCTATGAGGCTATTTCCAAGCTGTATCCAAGACAGCTTCATTAAATGCTTTAAGGAGGTCACACTGAACAAGTGGAAATGTGACTGAGGCTTCATGCTGCTAACTGTGCGTGATCCTCATGGTATTCCCACGTCTTTGGAGCAATCACTAGGTTCTGCCTGAAGCTGGGAAGGGTAGGTGTCCCATGTAGATCTGAAATTGGTTTTTTTGTCTCTGGCATCACATAAGATGGCAGGCAAGAGCTGCCACAGGGGTTAGTCAGAAGAGGCTGCGTAAAAGCCACATCGTTGCCATGACTAGTGCTTGGACACATTGGAGATCGTACCTGCCCTGCTCCTACTTTTGCCTTACTTTGTTCAGTACCAGAAATGGTTGTGAGTTTCTGAGGCTTGAGCACTGGTAGTTACTCAGTTCTGCATAGGTTCTGTGATAAAAATCCTCATCTGTTACCAGTGCTCATTTCAATGAGCTTTCATTCTTTGGAACTGGAATACTCTTTGTAAAATTCCTTTCAACTATCGCTTGTAACCAGGAAAAGTGGCACAGTGTCAAAGACTAATGCTTCTCTACCTGCAGCAACAGCTTTCCTTGTTTCCAGCACTTTGGGTATATGCTCCTGCATGAAATAAGACTTACTCTCTGCCTTCTCTTTGATACAGCGAGATTCATCTTATAGCAGATTCTTTTTTTGTGTGTGCATGTGTTATTGGGCAATCCTAAAAAATCCTAAATAGACTTGCTTTCACCACTTGCTCGGTTTTTCAAATACAGTTGTGAAGCCTTTAGGCATTTGTGTACACCTGATGTCTCATCTTTTGCATCTGAGTAGCCTGGTGGAAACCTGGACACCCCAGTATAGCTGGGAGGCTGAATGTACAGGGGCTTCTCCATCCTTAATCAGAGAAGCTCACAATCTCAGATCTGGAGCAGATTATTTTGGAATCTTTGAGAACGATCCTTTTCTTTGGAGCAGGGAGATGTCCTAGACAGTGCAGGAGCTTTCTTTGTAGCACCAGCCTAGGAGGCCTCTTGGCACCGATAATTTTGCCCCATGTAGTCAAATGGATCCTTCTTTGTCCAAGCAGTTCTCAGTGCAGACACCACCTGCAACCACAGAGGATGAATAAGTATTGTTTAACTTTATAAAAAAAACCTGTCGTGTTGTCTAAATATATCTTAATTTAATGAAACAAAATTATACGCTTTATGAAAATCCTTCATGACAGTTAAGAAATTAGGTAAGAGAACTTTCTTTGGAGGCTAATTAGAGGGTAAAATACTTTTCAGAATATGAATAAATGTTGCTTTGATAGACAGTCACTTAGTCATGATGAAAGAACAGTTTAGTTTTAAAGCAGTTCAAGCCACTTATACAGATTTTTTGAGGGGCACAACATCCACAAACAATCTATTTGTTGCCAAGACTAGCATGTCCTCTCATCGCCTGTAAAAATTCAGGATTATTTTCAGTGGATACACTTGTGTCTAGACAGAGGTTGCTGTGTTCTGTTCAGTATATCTACTGCAAAATGCCCATGGTTCTTCAAGGAAAAGGCTGTGTTTTTCTAGTAGAAGCCCTTTTTCTTTTAAGAATACTCATCAGGTAGCAGGTATGTTTGGCATCTGGTTTTGTCTTTAGCACTTGCTCGTCTTCTCTCAGGCCTTCCTTTTTCTCCAACCATACAAGTTCTGGTTGTTACTTTAAAGATGCTGACCAGAAAAACTTTAAGAAAGTCATTGATGTCCAATTCCTGCCAACTCCATATACTCCTTTGTTGCCTTAAAGGACCTTCCTTACAATACCCCTTTCTTTTGTAATGGCATTGTCTTTGACAGTTGGAAAATAAGGGAGAAGGGCCTTACAGAGTTATAAGTCCTGTTTTCTGCTTTTTACTAAAAAAAAAAAAAAAAAAGTGAAGAAGGAAGGTTTAATTCTCAAGGAGTTTGCTATTCTCTTGGACAGTGCACTGAGTTTATCTCCTGCTTAAAAAACATTTCAGTCTTTCAAGTATTAGTTTTATTTATTGTTTAGGTTTTTAATCATACTTAATGTTTTTTAAAAACCCTCTTCTCTACTGATTCTAAGACATACTCCCTGATGCTGCTTCTAGTTACATGGCTAAGGGAGTAGCTTTCCTTAGAGATGGGACAGTACTTAAATTTCTATTACTTCAAAGTTGAGAGACATGCTTATATATTTGCAAGATAACTTTTAAACTGTAGTCTTAAACCTGATCCAGAGGATGGTAAGTTTATCCTCCCTTACTTGGGAATAGATTTTGCTGTGATTCAGAGGCTCTGTGCTCTGGTTTAAACCTTTACTGGCTTCTAACTTGTCTCACCAAATAGGAAACCTTCGTTTATAAGCAATTAATTTTAATTATTTACTGTTCTTGTAACTTTATTTTTTCTAGCAAAAGATTGTCTATCTTTTGCAGAATGTATTAAACCTGTTAGTGGGGGAAACAAAGCAAAGCTTTCCTGTCTAAATGTTTATTCATTTCACTGAAACAAATGCTGCTGTTTTCTCTAAGGAGGATATGCTTGTCTGTATGCATTTAAATACTGAATAACTTAATACGTTTTGGTTTTATTAGGAAATAGTAAATGATGCTTGTCATATTCTGCTTATTAGTCGTTTTACTTGTGGTTTGTGATTTAGCAGTTAGCTTTTGATACAACTGCAGTTGTCTTATTAAGCAAAGCTACCTTTGCATCTTATAGTGAAGTACAAAATGTTCATCAAGCATACATTTATTTAATGATTTGGAATTAAAAAAAAAAGTCACAAGAGTTAAGGAGCTGAGATTGGTTTGAGTACCACATTATTCAAGGGGTTTTACATATTGTGGGTCTTGTTTTCTCATGAAGTAAAACAGGGAAAATTTTTACCTATTCCTTCGTTTGTTTTAGGTGTTCAATTTTGAATGAGTTAGAAAATAACTCCCTGGGCAGGCTGTGAGCCCTGGTGCTTCTCTGGGAACTGTCAGTCGATCTGGTGTTTGGTTTCCCTGGAGGGCTGGGAGATGCCCATGCTGTACAGACATTTTTCACAGCTAGTTATCCGCATGGATGTTGTTTTCTTACTGCTTCTGGGAACACAGAACACTTCTGGGAAAGGAGGTCGGGACCGGGTCAGTTGCCTTCTATGCACTCAAGTATTCAACTTCATTGTTGAGCACTCCGTTTCTCTGTTTCCAAGATCTTAAAATCACTTCCAACACAGAAGTTGTTACATATGTGTTTTTTTGCTTTTTGTTTTTTCCCCCCGCACTTCCATTCAGTGTCGTTAAAGAGTGTATTTCATTGTTCTTTCTTTCATCCTAATAACAAAATAATCCTTTCCAAAATAGGCAAAATTTACTTTAGTATATCATGGTTCATAATATGTTATGTAGAATAACCAAAAAATTCTACAGCTTAGTAAGGAATTGGTTCTGGTTTTCCTGTTCTCTTCAGCAAAACTCACCACAAATACCTGAAATAGAGATACTGTGGAATTTTAAAGATATAATTGTTTCTGGCAGCAAGGAAATGTTGTCTTCAAGTTGCATCATCATCTTCAGTGTTTTACTGTCATCTTTGCATTCCTTGTCAAAATGTGGCAAAGGTACACAAGATTTTTATTGTGTTCAGCACATCTCTGTTGCTGCCTTTTTGTGCCTTTTCTGTGGTTTAGGAGGCAAAAGATTCTACCTTTTGTTGGCGTGTAAACATGTGCCACTGAACCTGTGTGTGCACTGCTCCAGCCCTTGGAGCCAATTCTCCCTTTGGTTTTGGTGCTCCATCCAATCCAATGCTGGTTTTATGTACAGAAGCCGTGAAAGTTTACTGCCTGTCACCCACCATTTGCTGGGTGGAGTGTGAACAGTTAATTTCAGTATTTCTGAAGAAAAAACCAAAACAACCCCCAAAACAACCTAAAAGGGAAAATCTTGGAAGCACAGGGTGTATTTCTGATGCTGTTAATGTTTCCTAGGAGTGTACATTTTGGAGAAATGTAACTTTAAATGCATTGTCTAAGTGCAGCAGATATTGAGTAAAAGCTCTTTGAAACAAACTTACTTGTTAACTACTCTGATCACTCAAACTTTTCTAAATCAAGTTCATTGTCTGATAAAAAGGCTATATTGTGATTCTTCATTTCCTGGTAAACAAGGCCTCCACCTTCCTTTCAGTTTTGCTTAGGGCTTACGTGTTTTTTTGTCCAGTGATAGAAACCTGTTTTGAAAATCCTCCTTAATATTTTTGCAGCATCCCGTGGCTGTGGTTACCAGTGCTAGAGGCTACTTAACACAAAACTGTTGCAAAAATACAGAGGTTCAGAAATACTTCTTAGGTAGATTATTCAGTAGTGCTACTAGAACACAGTTTTTCCAGCCCATTTATTCCTCTTTGTGCTGGGAAGAGCTAGCTAATATGAATTACTAAAGCAGGTGACAGAATTATTTTCTTACTATACAATTACACAAGTAAACAAATGAGGTGGAAAAATATATCAGGTCTACTCTAGATAACTACAGGTGGTCTTCAAAAATGCAGTTTTTGCCAATGCCTTAAGACTGCTCACTTTTCTCCTCGAGCAAAGTCAATACCCAAGTGATTATTCTTTATTTTTGGGGGGTATGTGTCTGGTACAGTGTTTTTGTAGTGATTCTGCTCAGTCTTTTCAGTCTGCTCCTAAGCCTCCCTTTCTGTTCCTTCACATCTGCGACCCCAGGGATCTGCACAAAGTGTGTTTTCAGGAGTCTTCACATCAGCATATTAGTTTTGTATCCTTATCTCACTGGTTTTTAACTTGGGTATCTCAGCTTGTTGCCACAGAAGCATTCTCTCATCAGAAGGTACTCTTCATTGGTTTTTAAATAAGGAATCTTTAAAAATACTTGATGTAATGGATAATAGTAAAGCTGTTTTTTGTATATTTATTTTTAATCATTCCCTGTCTTAAATCATAACCTCATTTAATTAAGTAATTATTGAGTTGGAGTAGGATTAGGACAGCGAATTTTGCTGTTTGATGATTGCTTGTCTGCAATTACAATCTTTCAGTTTATATTGACTTGCAGTTCATGGGTGAGAGAATGTGTGTTGCTAGTCTTGCTTTTACAGGGAAAAAAGTTAAAATAGAATTTCACAGATGTTCACTGTGCTGAGAAGTTCACAGATTTTTAGAAGTATATGTTTGCTGGGGGGGAGGGGACATGGCTGTACAGATGGGTTGCCAGGCAATTAATTCTTCCTACTTGGATTGTCTGCAATAGGAGACAATCCAGCTCTCATAAGCAGTGCAATATTATTTACAGAAGGAAACTACCCAATACCATTTTTCCTATTCTCTTCCTTCTGTGTTCCCAGCCTTCCTTCCTTCGATGTGCATTTCTGAGAAACTGCTAAGGATTGATATCATAGCAGTGCTGTAATTCTTTTTAGCCAAAAAAAAAAAAAAGCCTTTTTTATTCTAGGTATTTTAATAGAGTCCCATTAAGGATGTATTGCTGACTGAAATATTGGCATGAAGGGCTCTCACTGAGCTGAGCCCAGGAATTAAGAAGTCAGGAAATGGGCTGCTGCATTGCTAAAGAACCTTGTGTGACACAGTATCTCCTGATTGGGGGGATCATTACTGCTATTATGACTCGACTTGCGTAGGAATTTTAAATTTCATCTGAATGTCAGTAATAACCCTCTTAGCAAATTATCCTGAATAAAATCACGAAGGCATTTTATATAATAGGTGTTGAATTACTGGATAGATTTGCTAATTAAATACTCTTTGTTCTGCTGCAGTTGACATTACAGGGTAAGATCTTGAACAATTATTCTCAACAGCTGTACTTTGTTAAGGGAAAAATTAACCACAAAGTTTATTTTTTTTTCTACACTTGAAATTGGCAGATTTTTGAAATGTGCTTGAAAAAAATTCCATCATGCAGTTGGTAATGAGAAGATAAATATGCAGGTGTTGCTGTGAAATCAGATAACTACTGACTGCCTTATTAATGAATTTAGCAATACTTTATAACCTTCTGTTTTGTAGCTGTTGGCACTTACAAGTGATCTCCTGTCAGACTGGGTAGCACTGGCATATGCCAGTCACTTGATGAAGCTAATTTGTCTGTGACCCTCTTGTTGTGATTAACTACACCCACTGCTGTCCTCAGTGACAACTGAGAAATGGTTTTTGCACAGCCAAAATACTTTTTTAGCGGGGTGTATTCCCTTTTTTTGTTTTGTGGTTTGGTTTGCTTGGGTTTGTTTTCTCTTTTTTTCCTCAGTTATCTTTATCATTATTAATAGATAGCATTATTTCAGAGGGTGAAGTAGAAAAAGCCAGAGATTATCAAGGGGAAAATGGTAGGCCTTCTTTTCTTTTCAGTATAATGTCTTCATTTCTGTCCAATTTTTAAATTTTGTTTCAGGTACTCGTCTTTGCTTTTGGAGCACTAAGAGAGAGGTATAACCTTTCTCTGTAGGTGTTAGCTAATAAGTGGGAGAAGGGGTTGTGGGGTGATGAATATGTTGGAATTTTGATTACTTTATATGAAATTTGGTGTCATGTACTGGTGGTATTTTTTTAGAATAATTTCACAACTCCATGGAAAGCTGGTGGGGTCGTGCTCTCTGAATCACTCACTAGGAGATAAATAGGAGTGGAATACCTTTTCTAAGCTGCTGATCAAAATGGAATTGGATGTGTCTGAGCACCTACAGCCTGGTGTGACTCTGCAGCTAGGACTCAAAATTTTCCTGTTCTTCTCTGTCGATACAGAGATTGAGACCAGCTGAGCTTTTTGCATTTTGGGACTCCAGTGGAGCTCAGTCATCACATTCTCCAAGTATTTAGTTTGCAGCATCAGTGGATGGTCTTTAAACCCACTGGTTGTTTTGAACTTGACCCAGAGGATGTAAATCCATGGGTATCCATGTGTGTTTGGGGAATAACCCTGGTAAGGACATGATTGTGAGTTGGCTGTGTCAAAGTTACATTGTAGGTTGGAACTGAACCTGTTCTTAAGTGCCTTGAAGGGAATATAGCTTTCTGTGTGTAATTTGAAGTAAACTGGAAAAACATCATACTTCACTATTTATCACTGTGGTTGTGTGAAGGTTCAGAAATATTAAAGAAACTTTTAGTTAATATTAAAGGAGTGACAGTGTAGTCATCTTGATTTTGTACTGTTATGTAGAGGTGGACATTTCACCCTGTTTCAGAATTGCTTGCTGCGATAGCTGTAATGAGTATCATGGTAGTCAAAACTCTTGGCTTCGTTTTAGATTCCATGGCCTTGTGAAAGTCATGAGATTTCCCCTCAGATGGTCTTATTCTCACAGAGCATAACCAGCTCTTGTTTGTTTGTCCTTTCTCTTTCCTCATCCCTGCTAATTTCTACTGCTCAGCTCTCTGTCACAGACTTCTTGACTGCAAGTCATATAATTCTGCCTTTTGGAGTATTGCAATGTAACATATGAAGAATAGTAAAACTGTGGCTGGATTGCTAAATTTAATATAAGTTATTGAAATTGTGTGTTGCCTCACTATCTTTAGAGTTCCAAATTGTTTGGATTCACCTAATAGATTCTGATCCATCATTGCTGTAACACGTAACTCCAAGTAACAACCCTCTTTAAGAAAATTCAAAGTGTAAATGTGAGAGGCAGGATTAGCTGAGGAAGAGCTGAGCTTTATGCTGAGTGGTGATGGGAAGGACTGAAACCAGGGAGCTGGAATCTGGAGCTGTGTGCCAGAGCCCCAGGACGTGGACAAGAAGGAAACAGGGCATACAGTGGAACCGTGGCCAGGTGACAGAAGGAAAGGACCAGATGTTTGTTCTTGTGCAGCTGTATGAAATTCACTAAGCCCTTCCTGCTGCTTCTGCTACACCTTTTTTTTTTTTTNTGGTGTTATTTTCTCTGTACCTATGGCTTCACATGATATGCTCTCCCACCCCTCTCCACTGTGCTGACCAGTGTCAGAGATGGAAGCAGGAGCCTACTCATCTGAGGTCTTTCTAGCTATTTTGAAGGTTCAAAGAGATGCTGTTCAGAGTATTTGGGGAACTTGGGATGCACTCTTGGCTGAGGAACAGCCCTGGTTACACATGGATTTTCCCATTAATTCAACGTCTGTATCCTGTGTTTGTCCCTGCTCCTTGTCCCGTTCTGGTTTCTGTAAGGAATTTGCTTTTTGATGACCCATTCTGAGGTCTTTACAAAGGTAAATCAACCTTTTGACTAAGTTGTTAAGTGAGCACTATCCAGGCTGTACTGAATAAGACAGGATGTCTTTGGGAAAAAATTCAATGACATCAAGAGATAAGATGACAGTTATGAGGGCTACAGCTGACCTAAACTACTAAAAGATACTTAATTCTGGCCCTTGCTGATTAGGTTTTATTTGTGCCATTTGATTTAGTGTTCTTTTTTTCCTAAGGTAGAATGTGTGTATGCACATGCAATTTTGAGATTTGTTTTAATCTCGTTTTAGGGGAGTTAATAATAGCATTAACACAAGGTCAAACAAGAATTTACTCATGTAATAGGAGTATTGAGGTGACTGTGTGTTGCCAGGAGAGAGGTGGTTCGCTTTGTTTTGAAAGGTGAGAGCATTAGGAGTTAGCAACCTAATGGATATGTTTGTATGTGTTAGCCTGTAATTATATCATATGCTAATCTTTGATTTTTTTTTTTATTTCAGATTTTGATGCATACCAAGGAGATGGTGCAGAAGGTAATGCTGAGCATTTTCATTAAACAACAACCCTTAAAGAGCACACCTGGTGAAATTTTTTTATTCTAGGAGAACTGTAACCCAAACAGACCTGAAATCACTTCTTAGGATGCCTGGCTTATAAATGTAATCCTTCATAATGGATTAAAGCTTTTTTCTTTTCCTACCACAGATATGATCTGGCCCCTGCTTGAAGCCTATGCGTGACTGTTTCAAGCAAATTAGCAACAGTGCTAATTAGAGTTTACTCATAGACCTGTTACACCATGTGTTCTAGTGGTTCATTATGGTTTATTTTTTTGGCATTCTTTAAACTGTGTCACAGGGTGGTTTTTTGACTATATGGAGTTTAACATGGACATAGCCATGGTGCAGTTTTTACAGCTGCACTGATTTTTCACCACTGAATACCTCAGGTTTTCTTATTTTTTCAAGTTAATATTATGTAATTAGATTCATCTGCCTTTTTTTTTTTTTGTGAAATTTACTGGTGGTGGTAATTTTTCTCTGCTCCTTTTCTCTTGCTATGCCTTTCATATGCACCTCAGGCTTTTTTTGCATGCCTTGGTTTGTCTAGAGTTTTCCCCATTGTCCCAGAATGTTATGGAAGTCTGGCTGGTGTTTAAACACAGCCTTTTCCATCTAGGGCATTTGAATTGTTACAAGGATCAGAATGAAAGGTGATGAGTAGGGCAGAGTGTCAGTCAGAGAGAAGGAACTGAGCATTTGCTTGTGCTCATCTCCAGGTGTAATTGCTCAGTAGGTCAATCTGGGAACACAAAACTTGTGGATCATAGTAGCTCTCTCCTTATTCAAAAGGAGTGCCACGTTCCCCAAAAGATCTGCTGCCCAGGGAGGACTAATACAGATAATTAGATTACAGAAGTTAAAAGTTGGAAGTGGGAAGATGGAAGTATGAAGGCACATGCATGATCTGAAAGAGCAGCCTAACCTGGACAGTGCTGTGTTGTTCTTAGTTCTTGTTACCCACTAGGCAATACTTTCACTAGATTTATTTGAAATAAAAAAAATACTTAGTTACTCTCTTTTGTGTTTTTCCCCCCAATGGTGTTGTGATGGCTACAAATAGGATAAGATACCTGACTAGGGTATTGTTTTCAAGTACTTTGGCTCAATGCCTTGTCTGAATTTGTCCAGCAGTCCTTGAGTCAAAGTGGCCTTTTTGTATCCTAGCAGTCCAGAGTTATTTCTGATTCGACTTCATGCTGTTGCTCAAGATCAGACTTGTTCTCTGACTTATTTTCTAGTATTCACTTAGTAAGATATTACCTACTTCTATTATGTACACAACTGAGCAGTGGGGTTTGTTTAAACATATCAGTGGTTTCAGTTTCATCATTCTCTTTAAATTCAAATATATTTTAATGAAATATACAGACTTATCAGTAAAAAATTATTTTACATTTTTGTGCTTTTAGTATTTAAGGGATAGTATACAGATAATTATATTTCTGAATCTTGAAAAAGGTATGGGACTTAAAAAAGATGGAGTGGTTCTGTTTTGTTTTTCAAAGCAATTTGTTTCATTTAGATGAACCTTGAAGTGATTTATGGGGACACAGATTCCATTATGATAAACACTAATAGCACCAATTTGGATGAGGTCTTCAAGCTGGGGAATAAGGTAAGGAATTTTTTTCTTTTTAAAGCTTTCCTACCTAGGTCTGTGTTGTTACACTGAGTGGAGCAGATAGTATTAAGATAGGACTCCACGACATAAGCAGAGAGTAGGCCATGAGGAAGAACTTGACAGTGTGTGGAGTTTATGAAGTAGTAAAATCTGAGTGCCCTTTTTCAGGTGTAGCTGTTCTGTGCATTTTTTAAAGCTATTTAAATATATAAACCATTTCATTGCATAACGAGCTTTTTTTACCAGTCCTAAGTTAGCTGGAGATTTTCTCAGTATTTGGTGAGCCAAAATGTAAGGTAAAATTCCTCCTCCACATTAATTCCGATTACAATGTGAACAATTTTGACTTTTTTTCACATGAAGGATGTCTCTCAGTTTGGTTTCGTTTAGTTTTGTAATTTGTATTACCCTCAATGTGCTCCCAGATTTCAGTGATAAATTCAAATATTAATTTCCAAGATATACCAAATACAGGAGAGATCTGTTTGATTAGCAGTTGGCAGTTGATGATGTGGAAGTTTTGTGGCTCTCTGAAGCAAGAAATGTTTCAGAACTTTTTGAAGAGAGGGTGTAAGTGAGGTTGTTTTTGAAAGGTGGAAGAAATTGGGATGAAAATAAGACCTATGGAAACTGAAAAACCAAAGAAAACATAGAGGTTTTATTCAGTATAGTATTAAATGAAAATTCTCGAATTTTAAGGCTAGAGCAGTTCTGGGTTTTTTTAGAATATTTCTACCTTCAAGCTAGTTGGTACATTGAGAGGTACATGCATTCAGGAGCACAGAAAAATAATATCTTGGTGTCAGCCAAGTAGCAGGAAGGCTGATGACTGATGGAGGAAAGCAGTCTGTCTTTTGTTTGTCGCATGCAAGACTATATATAATTTTTAGTGTATATACAGTAGTGTTTAAGAAACTTTATAGTCTTACTCTGTGTGTGTATATGTGTGGTTTCATTCTGGTTTGATTTTTATCCCTGTACTCCCGTTTGCTGGCTAAATGTTATAGAGGATCAATTAAATAGTAATAATTTTTATAAAGTCTGGCAGGTTCAGCATAATATGTTAATACTTTTGTCTTAGAGTCAGATTTGCTGAGAAGATAGGTAATTTTTTGAACTTGTCACTTGCTTAATGACTCTTTTTAAGAGTGAAATCTTAAGCCTTTTTTATCCAGAGTACTTCCATATTATGTATCAGTTGAGGTTGTTTTTTTAATAAAAATATGGACAGAAAGGTGTGTTTTGATTAAAATCAAGTACAAAATATGAAAACTGTAAAATGAATAAACATCTGTAAACAAACACATGTTGCTTGTTTGTTTGTTTATCCCTCAGGAGAGTGATGTTTACTTGTTTTTGGCAAACACTTCTATCATTTACATTTTCCTTGTTTTGCATAATTCATATAACAACAGTTCAGGAAAAAGAATTGTATCTGTTGATGAGGAACACTAAGAATTGTCACTGTTCCATTGCATAATAATTTCTTTCCCAAAATTTCATGTTCAGTTATATTTTTATTAGTTGACCGTATGGAAAGCACACAGGTTTAATGCAAACAATTACAGTGAGAGCAGTTAGTGAATGTACCTCTGCTCTGATGTAAAGTGTGAATTTATAGGTTGTCTTCAGGGATCAATCATTCCTCCAAGAGACTTATTTTGGTTTTCTATTGGAGAAACTCATATGTGCTTTCTCCCAGGTTTCTGGTTGTGTCTTTAACCTTCCATTACATCCATGCCCACTTTAGTCACTACTCAGTAAAATTTTTTGTTTCTCATTTTCAGTGTATTCATTCAGTACTGCGCTGTTGCTGGTGTTTGAGCACTTGATTATTATGATATAAAAAAAAATTGAAAATAATTTAAAAACCATAGAAAAATGTTCAAAGGAATTATTTGACTTTTTTAACAAAGAAAATATGATCCTCTTGGCAAAATGGTTTTGCTTCATGGTGTCCTTAAAATTTATAAATATACAATGGATATCAAAGTAATGATAATTCCTGTAGTATTAAAAATAGAGATCTAAGTGAGAAAAAGTAGGTACACACGTGCACAAATACATGGAAAATTGTAAGGAAAGTTTTGGTTAAAACTGGTAATCTGGGCCCAAAGCTAGATAGAAAACCAGTGAGATTTTATGCTGAAGGTACTGTTTTTAATGAGGGTATGTGTTAGATGACAAAAGAACCTGAATCTATATAAAATTTCAGTAAGATGTGAGAAAAGGAAAATTCATAGTTGACAGTCTGTGCCAAGAGAACTGGAAATAATGGAGTAAGAGTGGATAGGGAGATAGTGAAAGTCAATTGTAGAGGAAAGAAAATGAAGAGTATAACATGAATACAGAACAGGACATCTGACATAGGCAGATATTCTGTTGAAGAACATGAAGTATAAACATGAAGAAAGAAAAATGCAAGTGGGAAACTTTTAGCTGAGCCAGTACATGGGTCAGTGTGTGCTGGAACTAAAGTTTGTTTCTGAAGGTGCATGAACTGTTTTGAGCTGTCGCAGTTCTGTCCCCTTAGAACAGAGGTAAGGGATGTAAAGCCACTTGATACTTGGTAATAAATTAAGACAACATATCAAGTGCCACTTGAAGCTTTTGTATGTGGGTAAGACCTAGCCTGTGTGTAGAAAAATGGCACCTTTTTCTCTCAAGGAAATAAGGCTATTAAAAAAAGGAGGCGTATTGTGGAGAAGGGTAAAAATAAACAATTGCCTGCTTGTGCAGGTTTTTCCTGAGCATGCACATGCAACTCTGCTCTGCAGTCATAGTTCTTACTCCCCGCCTTAGTTTAGGGTGAGGCTGGGAACAAAAAAAAAGGTGCCTTAGCAAGACACCTTCTTTATAAGGCAATTTCCATTTTCTGTTTAAGTGACCATCTCTTACCTTTTCCTAGTAAGTAGGTCCCTTCTGTGAAGTCCGTTGTTTACTTAATTTGTGTGAGAAGCCTGGACTGAGTAGCTGCCCTGGTAAAATGGGCTGGAGCCAGTTATCTGCAAGGTCACATTCAGACCCATGTTTCTCTGTCTTGCTTAATTTTGTTAAGGAGTTAGATGTACCAAGATGTAAATCCTGAAGAAGTCAGTGGGTGAACCTTAATTTTAATAGTAGCTCACAGGTACTACTGTGTACTTAATTTATGATATCTGACTCATCTTTAAAATGTGTATGCAGACACACAGTGTGGAATGTTATTTGTTTTACAACTTAAGAATAATGCACTTAGAGATGGAAGTTAGATTTTCTGTAGTTTTAATGTTGGTGCGTTCACAGATCAAAAGTGAAGTGAACAAGCTCTACAAACTATTGGAAATTGATATTGATGGAATTTTCAAGTCCTTGCTATTATTAAAGAAGAAGAAATACGCTGCTCTGACTGTGGAACCAACAGGAGACGGGAAATACGTAACTAAACAAGAGCTGAAAGGATTGGATATAGTCCGAAGAGACTGGTGTGATCTTGCAAAAGAGACTGGAAAGTGAGTTCCTTTGTGGCATTGTCCTCTTTGCTCTGTTTTAAACAGGATGTGCTTTGTAAACCTTTGATATCACATGAATTTTTCCTCAGGGGCACAGATTGGTGACTGATATCGGAGTTAGAATGTCTGAGCTGATTTTTGTAGGAGATGGTAAATGTTACGTTTTGATTGGTAACAGGTTATACTTGTGCAAGTCCAAATGTCTCTGATGTCACTATCTGGGTTTGCATCTTCTGTGGAAGCTGTGCTTTTGAGTTGTCACAATTTTATATATAGTGTTCAATAAACCAGAGCCAAAATCTTGTGAAAATGGTTTGGTCTAGGTCANGTAGGTAAAGATTTGATAGTCACCTCTTTCAGCATCCTCCAAATAAAGCTGAAAGTGCGCTGGGTGCAGCCTGTGGAGGTGATCCCTTTCCGCAAGACTGCGTCTCTTCCATTTTTTCAAACGAGACTCTTCTGATACTTCTTTGTGGTAGATACCGGGTTGATTGTTTGATAAATGTCATTGCACAAGGCATTTTCATGCTTAAATTTAATAGAAGTAGTGCATTTAGCACTGTAGAAAGAAAAGTGGAGAGGTGGTCATCTGGGAGCTGACTCATATTGTATACTGCCTCTTGAAAACTTAAATAACTCGTGGCCCAAATGGATCCAAAAATGAATACTTTTTTACATCTGTAAAAATACACCCCACACTTGCTTACTGTTCTTAAGACTTGCATTTTCTAAGAAAAGATGCATCATAATAGGAGAAAATTTTTCCGAGTTAGGAATGTATTAGTAATTAAAGCTATACAAATGTTTGAGAGTGTTCTTTAGTGACTAACTCTTCTGCAGCTGGCAGATCTTCCAACCACAATTTGCCGAAATAGGCAAGGCTTTGCTTACTTGATATGTTTTCTTCTCCCCCATCTTAAGATACCTGCTGTCGAATAATATATGGCAAGATGATACGGGAGCAGAAAATAGAAACCACTTGCACTCAATTCCAAATCACTATTTAGCATTAGAACTATTTGCAATATTTTAGTAAAATGAGTAAATAAATAAAGCACAACATGAAATGTCCTGTCGAATTTCTATAAATTTTGCATCACACTTCATCCTCAGCTTCTTAATTTTTAGAGATAACCCGGGGAAGAGAGGATTGTGTCTATCTGTAGTGGTTCTGCTTTGCATGTCTTAAGCTTTTCTTAACTTCTGAACTGTTTTTGCAGCTACATAATTGGTCAGATTCTTTCTGATCAGCCCCGAGACATAATCGTGGAAAATATTCAAAGACGACTTATAGAAATTGGAGAGAATGTGGTCAAGGGTCAGATCCCAGTAAATCAGTTTGAAATAAACAAGGTAAATGATCTCTCAGCTCTTTTACACCTCAGAAGAACTTCAGTGTTCCTGAATATATTGACTGCTATTAAAAAGATTTTAAATCATTATGATTCTGTGAAACAGTAGGAGTTTTATTAGGTACTTCATAGCATGGGTCATACTGCAAAAGATCCTACAATATGAAAAAAAACCAAACCTGCTGGGGCTGGAGGCCCCAGAATAACAACTTTGTCTTGTTCCATCCTGCACTCGTTCTGCACTTTGAGAATGACATGAGAGCTCATGCTATCAGGAGTTTTCTCCTCAATTCTTACTTTTTATTTCAGGTTTAAAATGCATAAACTGAGGAATGCAATGAAAAAAAATGAAGTGTTCTGTTTTCTAGAAAACCCTCATGAAAGCTTACTATTATTAATTTCCCTAGAAAGCTCTGTAGAGGAAAACTGATTGTCATTTTAAGATCAAATTCAAGACTTCCTTGCAACAAGGAGTAAAATACTCTGCTTTATCTATAGGAGTTTTAGCAACAGCATTGTGATTTTGGTTTATTTTTTGGAATCTTCAATGATAAAACATGTATTTTTAACTTTGAAACCCCCCCCTTCCCTGCTGGGAGGGTGTTTCACTAATGAATTGGATATTACATGCCCACTTATGCTTCTAATAGGAGAGATTTCCCAAATGTACTACCTCCAAAGTCTCTTTCTTTTCCCAGCTGGACATCTATCTGCTCTGTAAGACTGTGCTAATCAGTTAAGAAACATGTTCAGGTTGTCCTGTGACTGTGGAGAAATCACTGGGTTTTATGGTTGACTTAAAAAAAAAAAAAAAAAAAGAATGTTCTGACGCAAATATTCTAAGAGCACTTAGTGTCCCAGTAAAAGATACATATATAGAAAAATTTTCACTTTAAGCATTTAAAATTTTTCTGGTTTACTAATTTAGAAAAAATTTATTTGACTATTAAGTCAAATATAGAAGTTGTTTCTGAGACTTGGGATGACAGTAATTATTTAAACATAGTATTTAATTTCATTTAAAGGAAAAAAACTTGTTGTGGAATCTCAGTAGTATGAGATATATGAAAATACTTTAATTTAGTTGTATCCTCTTGCTACAGAGCTTGTTAAATGCACTTAGCTACTTGATATTCAGACTTACTTTATGACCTTAATTGGTGCAGGAGTAAGAGGGTAATCTCTGGCTCTATTTTTGTAATTTGTGTGAAATTTTCATCTTTAGTTTAGTTTTGTGTTTAAAACAGTTGCATTATGATTACAACCGTTTTGAACTCTAGTGCATTTTTCAGAAAGTATCTGTAAAAACATCCTCTTAGTAGTAGTAATATTTATAATCTCTGAAGGACTGATAGCTAGGGCTGAATGTATGGAAAATATATTTATTACAGTTTTTTCATCTTAATTTTTTTTTTGGGTTGCAGATATACTTGTAGATAATAGATGGATGAAGATAGCTGCTGTGTAATTTTGTCTTTTAAAGTTCTGAGTTGTTCTTTATTGAAGTAAAATACTTTTCTCATAGTTGTGTTTCTGTTTTCTCCTTTGATATTTCAGGCATTGACAAAAGATCCACAGGATTATCCTGACAAAAAAAACTTGCCACATGTGCATGTTGCCATGTGGATAAACTCTCAGGGAGGCCGAAAGGTGAAGGCAGGAGACACAGTGTCATATATCATTTGTCAGGTAAAAATGTCTTTCTTTATAGCTAAATACTAGGTATTGTTTTGAGCTATGGCAAAGAAAACCAACTCAGCTCCTGGAAAAATATGTTTTGGCATTTCTTTGTGCTGAGGTTATGTTATACTTCAAAGCAGTCAGTTTTCTGTACGAAGTTTAGTTTTATAGAGCCATTGCGATCAGCTCAGCTCATCCAACTATTTCCATATAGTGGCAGATTAAAATTTACCTGAATTCCTTCATGTTTGAAACTAGAACATGCTTTGAGGAAAGTATCCAGTCTTCGTTTTAAGCAGAAGAAAACTCTAGAAATTCTTGGAAAGCTTGAAAAGCTAATTGGTGGTGGTTGTTAAATAGTGTAATTATTTCCAATCTTCCCGTGTCTTTTCAATTCATAGTCATTGGATCTGGCAGTAGCTCTGGGGAATTAAGGCAACTTTCTGGTTTCAGGTGTTCATCCTTTAAATGCTTGGAATTATCTCAAATATATACTCCACTTTGGTTTTGCTAATTAAAAAGAAAGTGTAGGTTAAATTAGACGGACCGAGCGATTTCTTAGGCCGATCTGATTAACGTGACAATGTGACTTCTACAGTGGACCACTATTTCAGCTCCTTCATTATTTACAAGCTGAAAGATACTGTGTTTGACTTGAATCAAAAGTTCCTATCCTGGCATGGCGAAGCTGCCAAGACTTATGAGAGTTGGTCTGTGGCTATGACTGAGCAGTGGCACAATACAAGAGAAGAATATATTTGTTGAAAGAAGGGAGCTGAAGGAATTGCATTGTAATTATTTTTGCAAAGCAGCTGGATGAGCTGAATAGTCCTAAATTAATTTTGTTCTGAATACTAAGTTGTCTGAAAGGAGTAGGAGGGACGAATGGCTTGCAGTCTGTCTTTATTAGTGATGGGTTTTCAGTCCATGGTAGCTGACCCTATTGAAACCAGTAGCTCATCTTAAATGAAAAAATGAAGGTGTCATATGTTAACGCATTAGTTTTATTTTGATGGAAAAAAACCCCAAAAATGAGTCTGTACTTAGCAAAATAAAAAGTTGTGGTACTTTCTCCTGCCCCACCCTATCCCCATAAAGGTTTAGTTCTGTTACATAATGCTTGCTAAAATACTGCTTTAAGTTCAGCTCTGATTTTTGACACACATTAAAAATGAAATTTCCTCGTGCAGTTGGGGACTGGGAATACGATTCTGCAGACTAAATGAGTTACATTTTCCAGAAGAGTACTGTCGTCTTACAGTTGATACTTAATTCCTCCATGAATACTGTTTTCAATTTAATTATTGCCTTCCCAAATTGAATTATTTTCTCCTTATCTTCCTTGTTCAAGTTGAAGGGAAGAGTAATGTATACCTTAATCTCTGAGTGGTATTTCTCTCTTGGCTTGAGATGTCACCATGCATTTCCTTCGGTATTTCTGAATATTTTAGAGTTTCCTTTTCCAAATCAACACTACTGCCTCCGTTACTTATTCGCATGCCAATTAATGATGGTCTGTTCTCTGACCACTCATTCTATTTGGGTTTTTTTATAGGTTTAAAGAATATAAATTCCCTAGCTAAACAGATACAGTTTTAATATCTGCCACTTAGAATTTGCTTGTTGTGCAAAATGATAATTCTGGTTTAGTACAAAGTGAATCCAAAATGCTTGCCCTCCGTGTATTTTTAACTGAGCTGATGGTTACAATGTGTTTTCATTGTGCATTTCAGAATTGACAGATGGGACTGTTTACTCTGTCTACTCGTACTGATTTGCACGTGTAGGCTGCAATAATACAAGCTGGTTTTGCATTCTTGAACTTGCTAGTTGATGCCAGCATCAGCAATGCAGCTTTTTTTACTACTGCTGGATTTGTATTGGATGCATAATAAATAAACCAAAAGAGAATGACTATGTAACAATTTTGCATTAAAATTGTGCATAATATTTGAAGTATCATCCTTTGTATAGACTTTTTTTTTTCACACTTTGTTTCGTATGTGTTTCCTGTGTCAGGATGGATCAGATCTCAGTGCCAGCCAGCGAGCATATGCTCCAGAGCAGTTACAAAAGCAAGACAATCTTACTATTGATACTCAGTACTACCTGTCACAGCAGATACATCCGGTAGTTGCTAGAATATGTGAGCCCATAGAGGGAATTGATTCTGTTCTTATTGCAACATGGTTAGGTAAGTATTCTAAATTCAGTTTATTTAAAGAATTACAATATTCAAAGTAAGAGGTTTTAATGTATGTTTCTCAACAGAAATGCTTCCCCAGCTCACACTTTTTACATTGAACAAGAGCTTGTGTTACATACCCCGTAGAAAGCAGCGTGGACTGTAAGCATATTTCTGTGATGTCCGTAGAACAATGTTTTTTCAGAAGGTGTTCATTAACGTGACCTTGATCTTACAATCCTTTTTGCAAAAATTTACTGTTAACAAATGGCAATACTATTGCATGTCTTGGAGATTTCCTTCCCTTGCTGAAGGAGTTCTGGTGTATGCATCCGGAACTAGCATTTTTGTCAGAGAGAAACGCTGGCATCTCTGGCATCTTCCCTGGGAAAAAGCAGTCATAGTTACAATGAAAGAATGTAAATTTTTAGGAGAGTGTGAGTGAAGACTTGTTTGCTCAAACTGACCTAGTGGGTAATAGAAACATGAAATCTTAGTAACAGTATTAACTGCTCCATAGGAAGGAATTAAGTGGTCCCACAGAAAAAAGGTGCTTTAAAAAAAATGTGACTAATGCTAGTGACCCACAGAATCACCAGATTTTACTCCAATGAGTGAAAGGGAATTGCTCATTAGAAATGTTTTACCTTTTAAAAGGATGTCGAAGAACTAGAGATTTTTTTTGCCCAACTCTGGCCTCTTTCTTCTCTATTCCCTAGGCTGCTTACCTGTTGAGTCTCTTTCCATGAAAATACAGTGCTGTGTGTGTAATCCTTTTAGTGTTGTTTCTTCCATAAAAATGATTCACCAACAGACATGACTGATCTCCATGATAAACAGAAAAAAACAGATTTGTATTCCACATCTAGTTCATTATTTTTAAAACTGCTACTCAAGGACATGGAAAAAGTTGTTAATTTTGCTGGCTGCTGAACTCTTGACAAGGCTGTCTTCTCCCACAAGGAAACTTTCTTAGAGAGTTGCACTGTGCCAGTTTAATAAACTGTTCATGCTATGCCCATGTCTACAAGAGGTTCAGACCTACAGAAATTGTTTCATTTGGAATATTGGAATGCTTAAAGGAAGAGTTAGTCCTCAGCATTTTGTGTTGAGGTAATGGCCAAGATCCAGGATTTGGTCACTTTAAAACCTGTTGCCCTCAGGACCATTCACTTGGGTCACTGGATCTCTGTAGCTCCCTTACTAACAGTGGATTAGCTTACAGGTTGTACTTCAAATGTGTGCAAGTGAGTTCCTGCCTTGTTGTTTCTCAGGAAGGGTGATGTAGAGCCGTGTAAGATTCTTAATCTCCCAGGGCAGTCTGTAACATGCAGCTTTTTCCATGTCTGTTTCTGAGTTGTCTTGGGAAAGAGGGGAGGAAAGAAATCTGGCTTTTTTTCTGGGAGTCGGCAAAGGTATTTCTTGGAGGCATTTGCAGTGTGTCCTCAGCAGCTCTCATGCCTCGAGGAGGTGTCAGCCCTGCTTCACACATGTAGGCTGACCATACAAATCATTCTGTTTATTATGTGGCAAGGCATTGGTATACAACTTTCCCTTGATGTCAGGGTCGACTGTGTGGTATGCCTGCCTGAAAAGGTCAGGCACTCTTTGCTAGGCTGAAGCAGTTTAAAATAGGCAGCAAACTTGTATTTCTTTTAGGTAAAAGACGGGAAAGGTTTCTGAAGCTAATTTATTTTATTTGGCAAAGACTATTAGTTCTGTAGAGTTAAGCTCAAATTCATAGTTGTTCCTTATTCACAACAGGTTGGATTTTCAGAAAATACTCACTCCCTTCAGACTCCTAAATTAACTACCCAGATCTCAAGAACTGTGTGCTACTTGATAGCACCTACTATTTGCAAATGCCTCTATGCTGCTATAGTGTGTTCCAGATAAAAATGTCTTTTATGGTCTACAATAACATCATGCAGCTCAGAGTTTATTAATAGTCCACAATTGTCCGTGTATGTGTCTATTACAACCTTAGATCTGAAGTGTGTTCATTTTACCTTGCTGTGCAGTAAAGATGTTGTCACCTTCTCTAGCTTTGTTTTCTTGGGAATGGTTAAGTTGAGCTTGAGGGTGAAGTCAGGTCTTTTTCAAGACTTCTTCTTGGGTTTTTATATACAGCACTTAATTGTACATAACTCATTGCAAGCTGAAGATACCTTACAGCTTTTTCTTTTTTAGCGGTACTGGAGGTATAGCCAACTGGGTTTGTTTCAAAAAAATTGAATATCCTTTGCAAGATACAAAAAGGCACAAAATACTTGAGTCCAGCTTGCTAAAACAAGGAAATAGGAAAACTGTTTACTCTTCCATGGTGCTAAGCTGGACTTTTTTGCTTAATATTTTCATCATGTTACACATCCAAATTCCTATTGTTTTTCCTATCTTTTTGCAAAAGGGCACATTTTTCTGTTCTAAAGGAGAAAGGAGGTGTTCTGGAGGATATCTAAGCGTCATAATCTGTGGACCAAAACTTTGCTGAATTCTCATTGCGTGTGTCTTCCTTTGCATGATCAGATTTATTGTGTTACATAGAGCACGTGTCTGTATAGGGAGAGTGGCTGTATGAAAAAGATCTTGGCTGTGGGTTTAACATCATCTGTTTATGAGGAGAATATTTCATGGACGTGTCACCATGTTAGTCCAAGTAGATAAAACTGAGCTCTGCTTGGGAAGCTTGGTTCCTATCAAAATAGTGAAAAGTCCTTTGTTCTGCCTGTGCTCAATGCAAGTTATTTTAAACTATTTTAGACACTGAAGAACAAGAGCAAATAACGACACCTAAAAATTGCAGAGAAGCCTTGAAATTATTTATTCACTGTGGAATTCAGCTGAAAATTGCCTTTTGTTTTTGGACATCGTAGGAGGTCTGTGTAGCCTTTGAGCGATGGAAGTTCATTTTTCCTAAAAATGGGAACCTCATGGGCATATTCCTGCATTCACTTGAAGTTCTTGAGGAAAAGCATGACAGGATGAGGATTGTCAGGGTTTCTAAAACATAGGTATGCAATCTGATCACAGTTGCATCATTCAATAGATCTCATCTTCTTAAATGCTTGGAGACCTTACTTCAGGCTAAAGAAACCTATAGCTTTTAAACTGTATGAGCAGACCAATTCTCTTAATGTATTTAAAATAAAGGGGGTTTTGTTAATACAAAAGTACTGCTCCTTGTCTCAAAGAAAAGCCACATCTGATTTCTCTGTTGTCACAAGTATCTAAAACTTAATGGAAGCAGAGGCATTTAACCACAGTATTTTTGTAGCTGTTACTGCATAACAACATTTACCCTAAATAATGGAAGCTGATGACTTCTGTCCTAGACAGTGTCATGATGTTCTGAAAGAGGTGTGTGCTGGTGCCCTACAGGTGGTGGCGCTCTGCAGATTCCTTGGCATTTGGGTATTTCTTAGGAAGGCTGTCTGATTCTAGGGAGTCATTACTGGGTTGTGATGAGGTGTGTCATTAAGCGTACTTCCTAGTGCTGGTTCCTCCTTCCATGCAGTGTCTCTGTGTTAGCTGCATCTTGTGAGGACATCCAGCACTGCCTTAAAGATATATTGTCTTTTTTCTTATTAGAGAGTTATTTAATAGGTGCCTTTAGTATAGATTAGCAGGCACTCTGGCTCTCCTGACAGAAATCAGGATGGTCCTCTTCTCCTTGTGGCACGCAGGAATTTTGGTAGGTTCTGACTTGCTTACTGTTTCCATAGAACCATAGAATCAATTGGGTTGGAAAAGACCTCCGAGATCATCAAGTCCAACCCTTGATCCAACACCACTGTGATCACTAGATCATGGGCACTGAGTGCCACGTCCAGTCTCACCTTAAAAACCTCCAGGGACGGTGAATCCATCACCTCTCTGTGCAGGCCATTCCAATGCCTGATTACCCTCTCTGTAAAGAATTTCTTTCTAATATCCAACCTAAATTTGCCCTGGCAGAGCTCACATTAGGGAGTGAAGTGAGAGTGAGGAAAATTAAGATTTAAAGTCACTACAAAACTTCATGACGCAGGACGATAAACCACCAAGCGTGTGAACTTTGTTTGCTGGGTGTTCTTGACATGCTGTAGCCCCCGTTCGGAACCCGAGACTTGCTGAGGCGCGTTGGGTGCCCGGAGTGAATCGAAGCAGCGACAACCGCGGCTTGAATCAACGAATGAATGAATGAGTGAGCTCCTGCAGTGCGCGGCGCTGGCCGCGGGGTGGCAGCACCGCCCGCGCTTCCCGGCCCTCCCGCAAGGGCCGCTCGGGAGAAGGTGCGGGCGGCGCTTCGCGGCGCACCTGCCGCTGGAATGACTGTGGCATCCAGGGAAAACCGCCCCATCCCCCCGGCGGCCGCCGCTGCCCCTCGGCGGCCCGGCCCGGCCCGCGCTGCGCCCTCCCGGCGGAGCGGGGCAGAGACGCGCAACCCGCCGGCGGGAATGGTGCTGTTTCAAACCATCCTGCCTTTAGGAAACCCTGTATCAACCTTTTCTTCAGGTTCTCGAGTGACCCGCTTTGCTTGCCGGCTGATAAACGTTTTAATAATTCAATTAAATAATCCTGGATCCTATCCCGGGGTTTAGATTGGTGATTTACTTCTGTCGTGCTGCTTTCATCCATGTGCTTTGGATGTCACATCGCTTTGTCCTGCATCCAGCCTTGTGGTTTCGGTGAGGTTGGAAAGCTTACCTGCAGTGCAGGTAACCCAGTGATAGCCCTGGAGGTTTTTTTTTCTGTCAAAATAAGTCAAAGCACTTTTGATTTTTGGGTTGTGTGGTTTTTTTGTTGGGTTGGGTTTTTTTTTTTTTTTTGATGTCATGCAGAGGGAAAAAATAAAAAAAAAAGAAAAGGAGAAAAAAGGAGTTCAAAGTTCACTGATTAGTCTCATCCTATTTACTTAAAAATTACCAAATACAGATATTATTTTTTTCTCCACCTAATCAAATAGCCCCTGTTTTGTTTACCAAGTAAAATAATATGACCACTGTGACCTGGTCCGAGAGAATACCAGCTAGTGTGCTGAAATGGATTAACTGAACCAACTAACTATTCCTGAAAGGAGATAATAGATAAAATACGTTCCAATTCCACAAGATAATTAAGGTAGGGATGTTCCTTAAAAGCCTGATTTGTAGTCCCTTTTATTTTAATGTGGCTGTTTGCACACCAAAAGTTAGATGTGTACTTGATTCTGCACAATATTTTTCCTGTTGTTTTCTCCAGTCAAAACAGCTAAGAAAGTTCAGTGATAGGTTAAATTATTACTAAATGACCGGATGTGTATTTAAAGTCAGTGTTTTTGACTGAATATTGGAAAACTGCAGTTGTCTGAAGATCAGAATTTATCTTTTAGTGAATTACTTTGCTCTATATTTCCCTTTTGGGAAACAGCCAAGCATAGAGTTCTAGCTCAGCTTTAATGGTATGTGTATCAGAAAGTTGCACTGATGTTTTTTCATTCCACTTCTGAACTCAGAGTAAACCAAGAATTTTCGTTTGTCTTCACCATTGATATTTAGGTCCAACCTACTGCACTGTTAGTTAATTTTTACAAAATCTGACTACTGAAATCAAGTTCCCTTTCTAAACTTTCTATCTATCGCCTGTGTGTTATAGAACATACTTCTTGTTTTTTAAAACAGCAAATATATTACTAACTCTTTTATTTAGGGGGAGGAAAAAAAAGAAAACCCCCCCTAATTTTTCTTGCTCAGTATTGTATATGTTAGAGTGTAAAATATGCCATCAGCAGTGTTTTTTGCTTTGCTTGCTCATTCTTTTGATGAATAGTAGAGAAGTGTAATAGAAGTTTAAAAACCTCGAGGAGGTGAATTGTTATCCTTATGCATTCGTGTTTTTCTCTTGATAAAATTAGAATTTGAAAGATCGATGAAAACCCATATTTTATCAAGAACCAAATAAACTTATTTGCCATGGAATTTTTCCTTGTCCTTGAATTTCTGTTATGACTGCGAAACAGAAATTCAAAATAGCGGTAATAAAGTCAGACATATCAAATCTCATACCAAGTCTTTTATGTAAAGACAGTGTATATTTGTCTGTAAAGCATAACAGTGTTAGAAGTACAATAATATTTGTCTAGTTTAACTGAATATTGTTCCCAATCTTGTTCCCAATTGTCTGTAAGTCTCAGGATACACTATAGTAAGCTTAAGCTTTACTTTCTATTTGTAGTATTTCTATTTGTGCTTTCTGTAGGAATTAGTGTATTTTTTACTGATCTTTATGGGACATATGGGTTAATACATGGTAATATGTTACTCGGCTTAATTAATGTCTGTTAAAAACATTTTTTGAAGTGCTTCTGATTTTTTTTCTTAATAATAAAGTAAGCCATAGTTTTCTGAATGTTTTCTCCTACATGCTCATTCGATTAATTTTTTTTTCGTTTGCTAGAGTTAACAAAAAGCCCCTGTAAATGAGATGCATGGACTTCTAAAAGGTTGCACATGACTAACAATTACAAAACCTTTGGATTTTTATTAAGTTTACTTTGGCAGTCTTATTCCTAGGGCAGTGATCTTCGTGCTTACTTGCTTATTTACTTATTTGTGGTTGAACCAGTGTTTTTAGGATCTTTTTGTGTATTTATTTGTTTAAAATCTTGAGTTCTGGCAATCAAAAATAAAGCACTTTGTCTCCAGCACTGCCGTTTTAAATGCTGCTACTGAATTTTAACCACTGCATTAGATTGAAACCTACATGCTGTTAACCACTGAGCCAAAATGAAATCGACCACTGCATTGAAATCAGAGTTGGCACTTGTACACGGACTTGAAGGAGTTGGTAATAGCAGTGCACCCGCGTTTCTTTAATGGGGTTTTTATTCTCTGTTTTTGGTTTTAATGATGCCATTTTGATTTAAAGACTGTTTCTTAATAATGATGCACATTTTTATCGAAATATTTTCAGTGTAACTTAAGAAGAAAATAACAATAAAGCTATCCGTTAGGAGTGATTTCCTCAGAAACAAAATGTTCTGTTGCATACTCCCATGATAATGCAGTGTGCTTGTTTTATTTATAAAGCAATCTTGCGTAAGAAGATAAGTAAGAAGCTTTCTTCGTGTTTTGTGAACCTTTATTCATGGTTAAAAATTGTAGAATGTATTTGTTTTACAGAGGAAGTTTTGCTAAGGAGAGATTTTCAGCTTTTGAATTTACATTTTGTAACTTTCTTTTGAATCTGCTTCACCAAGCATATGAAAAATAAGCCTGCTTGGATGGTTGACCTCTTAGTCCTTTGAAATTTTTGTTTCTTATTAATAGGACTGGATCCCTCCCAATTCAGAGTCCATCACCATTACCATAAAGATGAGGAGAATGATGCCTTGGTTGGTGGCCCAGCTCAGCTCACTGATGAGGAGAAGTATAGGGATTGTGAGAGATTCAAGTTTTGCTGCCTCAAATGCGGAACAGAAAATATTTATGACAATGTCTTTGATGGTTCGGTTAGTTTTTTTTATTGTTTCATTTCTGTTCATCAGAGAGGGAGAAAAAATACTTGTAGAGAGAACAGCTTCTCAGATAGGATTCATATGATGTAGGAGGAGATACCATATTGTTTCAATCCTGCTATTTATAGCTTTGGAACAGATATTTGCTGGTAGAATAGTGCTGAAATATTTTTCCCATTTTTACATTTCAGCTGTGTTGTGTAGCAGAACATGTGAGATTATCTGACTTCATTAATCTGTTTGTCCACAGTTATAATGATTGTTGCTGTAACTTTTTTAAGGAATCCTTATCTTAACACCTTAGTAACTTCCAGTTCTCTATATAATATAACTTTCATATACAAAGGCAAGTTCTTCTCCTAAATCATATTAATTGGAACAAAGTGTCCTTTAAGCTTGTGTTTATCTTGCTGCATCCCACCTCCCTTCTTGACAGTAAGGTTTTTCTCTGTTATCTTGCCTCTGTCTTTGTGAATTGAACATAAAAAGTCATAGGGGTACATTCTTGCTGAGAAGTCCTGCCAAAAAATGTATCTCTGACCTTGGATCACAACTTGAAACAGGGCCAAGTATTTAACTCCTCAGCAATGTTATGTATGTATTAGTCATCAGCAAATTAGCAAGCTTCAGAGTAGTGAAAACCTTGAAACTCAAAGGAAATAAATCTTTTATCTAAATTAAAAGTCATTATTTTAAGTTAATTTGAACAAACAGCAGATGTTTTGCATTTTTTTTGAATCAAAATAGAGCAGTCTTTGGAAGCAAGTAAGAGGAAAAGACATACAAATCTAGTGATACTTTGTGAATCCTTGACTTTTGTTCATTGCAGCTGTAAATAAGACAGCTAATTGTATGTAGGCTTGACAACTTGCAGATGGGCTAACTGGAGAGAAGTCAGACTCCTTAAAAAAAAATCCTGAAACATCCCCACCACCAAAGAACAAAAGAAATCCTGAAACCAAACTGAGAAAAAACCCCTGTATTCCATCTGGAATTATTTAGTGTTGTGGGTGGGGCCATTCAGCCAAAATGGCTCACAGCAGTCAAGTCGTACCTTGAAAGAAAGTTTTCTGAGAGTTGTATAACTGTCCAGTCTTCCAGACTGCTCTTGTATTAGTGAGAATTTCAGGAACTTAATTTCAGCTGTTCACACAACACTTTCAGGTTCTGAAATTTTAGTGTCAGGTGTTCAGGAGGATTTGAAAGTAGGGGAATGAGATGGTGCGAAACTGTAAGAGCTATTCTTTGAATTTGGAGAAATTAATAGATGAACTTGGGATTCTTGTTTAATGAAATTGGTCTCTACAGCCCTGTTGGTAATTTCAGAATTTATAGATATAAGGTTTATTTCAATGTTCTGTACAGTGGTCTGGGGCAGAACTTTGATGTCCCTGATAAAACAGCAAACCTGTGTTGTTTGGGTGGAGATGGGGGAGCATGATTTGTTCACAGATGAATTCTTTTAACTCAGCATCTTTTTAAAATTACTGACCTTTGTGTTCTCCAGAAGGGCTTTCATTAAGAAGAGAATAGGAAAACTGTAGATCAGAGGTGTCTTCATATGGGTATGGCCGACTGTAATGGGAAGAAAGAAGGCCCAGATATATTACAGGCCCTTTAGGACTATTACTTTTTAAAAGTACGTGCTATGTCTAAACTGTGGTAATTTCTGCTACCACCTGTAGTAATGATGGATGCTGTTTTTACACTTCTGTTTTCAGGGCCGATTTATTGAACCCAGCTTGCAGAGGTGCAGTAAGACTGGATGTGAAGAGCCTCCTTTCAACTATGTGGTTCAAATGAACAACA